>JANBXA010000398.1:36422500-36827500 GCA_030556225.1 Cricetiscus sungorus
TGTATCGGAAGATAGAAACATCGGGAAAGAGTGATATTAATTCGTTGTGTTAAAGGTAACAGCTCCTCCGGGCCCCACTAGTTATCTGAAATTCTAAAGAAAACGGATCCATTTTCCTGGTACGTTATGCTCGGCAGTCTCCACGAAGCTGGTAAGTTGGAGTCACAGGACAATGATGACTGCTAAGGGAATCCCATCAGGAGTCAAGCTGCTCTCTTGCAGCCTGAGCCCCTTGGATTCCAGTTCACTTAACATTTCAGTTAGGCATGTCCAGTTCATTAAATGTTAGGAAGCTGGTGACACTAAGCACTGTAAAGGTGTGAGGGATCAGTATTTCCCTGTGATAACATTCCTAACAGTAAGGTCAGTGTGAACACTTCTAATGCACAGCTGGGTGTTCATAGTTCCCATTCATTCAAGTTGGTTACTTTATATCAATTCCTCTAACAATTCCTTGTGCTGTCTCTGATAGGAAGTTTCTCCCTCAAGGGTGTTCAGGAAGAATGAGGTGGTTGCCTGAATAGGATTTACAGGACACCTCACCTCCTGCTTTTATTCACCAGCTCTCTGAGAACCTCCCACCGATGAGCAAAGAATACTTGCAAGGTCTAGCGATTTCATGATCCACGGATATACATCATAATCCAGGAGGACGGACCATGATGTTGCTACATAGTGAAGAACTGTGTGAGCTAAAGACCTGGGGTCCTTTGAAACTGTCTGTTGGACCTGGGATAAATAAGTCTGGGGCACATATGGGTCCTAATTGTCCCTGGTCATGAGGCCCAGGAAACCGGTTATACTCTAGATACATCTCTGCACATCATGGACAGTAGTGCATTGTAAGATATATCCCATATGGGTATGTTTTTCTTACTGTCTTGTCTGTCTGCTCGTTTTCTTTATGATGTCTTTTGGAGTACTGAGGGTTTTTTGTTTGTTTGTTTGATGAATTAGGATTTAGTATAACTTTTTATTGTCTGAGGATTTGTTGCTTTAATATCTTTTTAAAGAAACATTTCCATACTTCCAGGGTATTTCCCTAGGTCTGCTGCTAGTAATTGTGTAGTTTTTAAGTTGAAGTCTGTAGTCAGTGTCAAACTATATGTCAATATGCCATTGGGCTGTCTTTATCCATGCCGAAAGCTGCTGAGTCTAGTACTATTAACTGACTTCAGTGTTCTTGTAGTAAAACCTGCTCAGGGTTCTGTCCCAATGGTTAGTTTCTCTGCCCTTGTGCCAAATCTGTTTCTGATAACTATTGCTTCCTGTGGCAACATGTAACCCAATAGTGTGGATAAGACACTTTCCTTTATCCCTCACTCTTGGAGGAAAACTGTTGTAATTTAAAAACAGCAGTGAGGAGGAAAGAGAGAGAGACTGTGCAACAAGGTCCAAGCAGAAGGGTTTTTTATTAGGGAAAGGGATCATATAAAGGGGAAATGGGAGGGGAGACTGGCCTCTGGTGACAGGAGCAGCAGGAGAGAGAAGAAAGGGCAGAGGGGCAGATGGGCAGAGAGAGAGGGAGAGAGGGAGACTGATAGAGGGAGAGGGAGAGAGAAAAAGAGAGGGGGGAGAAGGATGGGGATTAACAGGGCCCCTTTAAAAGGGAACATAGTGAATGTGCACAGGTAGTACTCTTAGTGGCTGCAGCTGAGGGTGTATCCTGTCAGAACCCCAAGAGCAGGCCAGGACAGATGCCTGAATACTAACAAAAACACTACTATTTCACAGTTGATGATGATGTCTTGTCAATTACAAATACATTTCACTGGGCCAGCAAAATGGCTCAGAATACAAAGGTGCTTGTTGCCATGCCTGACCACCTGAATTTGATCCCTGGAGCTCACAGGGAAGAAGGACGCAGCAGATTCCTGCAGGATGTCCTCTGACTCTACTTCTATGCTGACATGATGTGCACATGCATAAGCACATGCATACATACACATGTGCACCTATGTGCAAGCACACACACACACACACAGAGAGAGAGAGAGAGAGAGAGAGAGAGAGAGAGAGAAAGAGAGAGAGAGAGGGAGAGTAAATAAAAAATAAATAATTAAGCAAACACAAATGTAAACGAACTCCTCTTCCTAGCTTGCTTCCCCAGGGCCAGATGCTCACTCTGTGAAATGTTCTTTTTATATTGACTGAGTAAATTATATTCTTTCCCCCATTATTCTATTAAGACTATGAATTATATTATCCAGTCTCTGAGTGAAAACTAACCTAGTATGATTGTGTTAAACCCTGTTGGTGGTGGTGGTAGTTATTTTCTTCCCACCATATGTCGTATTTTTGGCATGCGTTCTTGGCTCATTTGGTCTGTTTTGACAAGGATATTCCAAACTGAAGGGAGAAGGGACCATCAACAGATGCTAATAAGAGATGACAGAGGTGCCAGAATTATCTCCCAGATCTGAAGCAGCCATCACAGAAGCATTTTCACAAACAATTATAAAAACACACTAAATAAGTGAAAAAATAGCCTCACAAAAGAGTGGAAATATAAAGAACTGTGCAAACTGAGAATTGAAAACAAAGCTGTCTGTAGTTTTGGTTTTGTTTGATTGGTTATTTTAACCACCTTTTCCTTAGTTTCCCTTTGTTCTGTCTCAAACCCATTTCTTCCATGCTGCCTTGGGTGTTACGTCTACATAGACTTCGTCAACTACTGTAGGCGTCTTTTCTGAATGGACCTGCCTACCTCCATCTGTGGGGAATGTTAGGTTTCTTAGTAGTCCTGACCCCGCATACTTAATATTTTTATTACACCTCAAGTACAGTGAATGGCAAATGGCAAAGGTCACAGATCCTGACCTGGCTCCACAAACTAGCGGCTTTCCTTAGAGGCCCTCGCCTTTCCCAGTTCCCACCAGAAATCCCCTCTCTTTCTCTCTCTCTCTCTCTCTCTCTCTCTCTCTCTCTCTCTCTCTCTCTCTCTCTCTCTCTCTCTCTCTCTCCCTCCCTCCCTCCCTCCCTCCCTCCTCTCTCTCTCTCAGCAGACAAAAGATACATGCGTTAATCCATTCTTCAGCCTCATGGTTGTTGGGATTTTGGGTTTCTGCTGAGAATGTGGGCATCTCCCCACACATGTCACTTTGAGGCTGAACCACAAATTCTGCACAGACGAAATGCAGTCTTGGAGCTCCCTCCACCCCTGTGTCCTCTCCTCTGGGGAATTTCCTCCTCTCTCTTCTTCATAATATTGATGTCCCTGAACATTGTCCTCTGAGCCCTGGCTCTCTGCCCGAGTCCATTGTAGACATTGTGTGTGCAGAATGGACAAACACCCCAGGCAAAAAGCCAAGGCCTGTAAACTATCCTGTGCAGCTGCTTCATGGGAAGAAGAATTGCATAATGTTATTCCTGCTCCCAGTCACTCTCTGTCACCTCCAAATACTTGGGGCTTAAAGGCATTATTCTCCCAGGGCGTGTCCTCACTCCCTGGAGGACAGCTTTCCGGGCAGCTCCTCATCTTCCTTGTCCCCTGTCAGTGTCCCTTGCCTGTTGTGAGGTGGCACCTCTGCTAGAAGGAACAAGAATAGACCCGTCTGTGTGCACGCTAGAAATCAATGTTTCTTTTGCACTGGAGGTTAAGGATGGGGTGCATGTCTGTACTCTGCAGGTACCCTGAATCCTGAAGCTGTTCCTTCACTTACCCTCTCCCAGATAAGGTTTGGCAGGATAGATAAAATCCAGGGTTTACATCACGGTCATAGCATGCGAGGGTGATGCTGATATGTAGGGATTGCTGGCTGGACCAAAAGAGAATGGTGTGTCCACACAGCTATGGCTGGGCTGGTCCCCTCCCAGGAAGAAGGAGCTCCTAGTACTAAAGTACACCTCAGAGGCAGGACTTCCTAAAAGCTTTCTCATAGCCAGGCTGGCCCTTCATAGAAGAAGCTACCACCACCCAAGTGTATGGACAGAGATGCAAACACTCCCCCACATATCTGTAACATCTGTCACTCAAAAATCTCTTCCTTTGGCCTTTTACATTGTGGTTAAATCCTGTATGTGTTGCTTGAGCTATAGTGTCTGGCCAGCAATCTACTGAGTCAGAAGGCAAGGCAGTGAGAAGATAAAAGGGTGGAAGTCTCAAGCACTAATGAGTCCAGCGGCAAGCAGAGGGCTGTGACACACACCCAAGGGAGTGAGAGCACCGGCTGCACAGAGCAGTGCACCCAGGGGACAGGAGAAGCCCAGGGATCCTCACAGAAGTAACTGCCCCTCTGCCATCCTAGCTCCAGGGCCACCGAGTCCCAAAGGACCGGTATTTAAGTCCTCTGCTTTTGTCTCCACTTGGAATAATAGAGTGTGTCCTTCCCCAGGCTGTCACAGAGAAGATAGAGAAAAGCATGATAGCTGCCTATAAAACCCCTGTGGAGGCCTCTGGCAGCTTCTGTATCCCTCAGCAACTGACAGTGAATGGGAGCAGCAGGCTAGAGCACCAGGAGGCAGACGCTGCATTGTGTGGTGCCCCCTAGTGTTGTGGCTGTCCTGCAGGTCAGGAAATACAGATTCCTTAGCCCCTGGCAGTCACCTCCAGGCAGGTCTAGATCAGCGATTCCTCAACTCTAACAACAGCCAGTGTTGTCATCACGGTGGGACTGGGGTGACCGAGACCCTGTCTCTAAAGATTTGACAAATAACTGGAGAAGCTACCACCACCCAAGTGTATGGACAGAGATGCAAACACTCCCCCACACCACGCACCTCGCTCCTGCCATCTCATCTACCTTGTTCCCGTCTGAACCTTACCTTACGTTGTTGACTGCTCATCCTATGGTCCTGCCACTGACAACTGTCGTGTTGCATGCTGTCCTTCTGCTTTTGTAGCTCGGCCCACTGAGCCCTCAGCTGCTGAACTGCGTGACTCTCCGTGATGCCTCTGATACTTTACTGCCCCTGCCCCTGCTGCTCTTCCTTCTGCGCCCCTTCACCCCATTCTGCCGCAGCAAGTCAATGTAAGGGTCGGCTTCGATCATCACCTTGACACAATCTAGTCAACTGGGAAGAGGGTGTAAATGAGGGGTTGTCTGCTCCGGGTTGTCCCATGAGCACTTCTATGGAATATCGTCTTAATGACTGATGTGGAAAGATCCAGCCCACTGTGGGAAGCACCACCCCCTAAGTAAATATAAACTGTTTGAAACCTCCCTTCCAGGACTGCAGCGAGCAGCTGCAATTGCTGTGTAGACTCCTCAAGGCATCTGTGGAATATTGAAGATGGCCAGTCCTGGGCATAGGGGTGGTTCTGGCCCCAGGGAAGCAAGAAAGAGTCTAAAAGATGCTTACTGGGGAGTCAAATTTTTCCATCATAAAGGTCTTCCCTTACATGAAAATGAACATCAGAACTATTTACAACATAAATTTAAAGAACTGTTAGCTGGGTGTAGTAGTGTGCACCATCAATCCCAGCCCTCTGGAGGCAGATGCAGGCAGAGCTCTGAGTTTGAGGCCAGACTAGTCTACACAATGAGTTCTAGGCCAGCCACAGCTGCATAGTGAGACCCACTCCCTCAAAATAAAAAGAGAATTGTCATTAACACAAACAGTGATTCTACCAGATTGGAACAATGCATACCTACTGCCAGCTCTGAATCTGCCCACGTTTTTCTCATCAGTTCCATCCATGTGGGGTGCAGGGAAGGTTGGTTGTGCCTCGTTCTCAGTTCCTTGCTCAAGGTTTGAGCATTAGATCTTGCTGAGGCTTCCCCTATCCCTATCACCCTCACCCACCTCAGAATCTTCTTGACTGGGAGTTGAACGCTGTTTGTTCTGAAGAGTAGGTGAAGAACTCTCAGACAGCAACATGAAACGAGGTGGTTGCTGCCAAGAGCTCCCCCAAAATACTCACCTCCGTGTTTCAGGCTGTCTTCCCCCAACACCTTTACCTCTGGCTCAAGGTCACATCCTCTAGGTTTCTAACTCATGTCTCTTCTACAAACAGCCCCACTCACTACACCCTGTCAGAAGTTAAGCACACAGATGTGCATCTGCAAAAAAGAAGAATAGCTGGCTTCTTCCTTCACAAATGCTTGGGTCGCGTTTATCATTATTTATATTTATCATCATCATTAATGTTAATAACCTGCGTATCTAAACAAGGTCATCTATTTTCCTTAAAGCAAATCCAAGGTAAGAGGCCTGCAGGGAAATCTAACAGACGTAATAGACGTGCACGCAAATCCTTCTCTTATGTGATGAACTCGAAGGCTAGAGTTTGTTGATGCTTCGTGTTATGAGGATTTTATTAAGGAAATCGGTACTTTATATAAAACTCCTCATAGCGACAGCCACAACACAGTGATTCTTCTGTCTCAGTATCTTCTGCTCTTCCATATTATTAGATTTTTTTAAAACATGTATGGGTGCTTTGCCTGCATGTATATCTGTATAGCACATGCATGCCTGGTGCCATCAGAGGTCAAAAGAAGGTGTTGAAACCCTTGAGCTGTTGTGAGTTGTCATGTGGGTGCTGGGAAATGAACCCAGGTCCTCTGGAAGAGCAGCCAGTGCTTTAAACTGATGTGCCATCTCTCTAGCCCTGCATTCTGCTTCTACCGGTTCATGCAATTTAGTTAAGTCAAGTGAATGCTTAAACGCCAGCTTCGCTTTATCACCTGGTTAGTGGTATTTCATTATGGTCTGAGGCAGTGTAGAGATCTAGGGGTCTCTTGTATGTACAGTGGCTGTCTGAGAACTGATTTCATTTATGAAAACCTCCACCCAGTGCTGCAGGAATCTGAGGCAAAGGTCCAGGGAATGACAGGAAGCATGGTGTCTTAGCCAGTCCAAAGAGTCTGAAAATGTCAGTTTAATTGTTGTCAAAGTGGGAGTCATGAGTTTTTCACTGCAAGTCTCTCTGGTTTTTAAGTTCTCTGTTCATCCATGGGACCAGATCCTTATTAAACACCATAAGAGAGCCAGCTGCAGGATCATGGCTGGTCAGCAGGTAGCAAAGACTATGATCATGCCCAGGCCAGCAGGGAGGGTGCCCTCCAACCTTCCTGAGAGCCTCAGAGGAGATGCTGCCACGGAGTGGGAGAGAAATTTCATGGCAGTGAGGGGATGTGGAAAGCAGGGTGGTGACCCAGTCATCCCTGACGCTTATCTGTACCAATTGCAGCCTGAGCCAAATGCAGAACAAACAAGCATTTTGGAGGGTTGTGTCAACTCACAGGACCTGTCGTGCACTGAGAAGAAACTTCTGTCACAACCCTTACTTAGCTTCAACAGTAAGAAGACTCCTGGAAATAGAAGGAAGTCTTCGTTTACATCAAGACTCATCAGAAATAAATGACTCCCTAGCCTTTGACAGATTAAGTAGAGAAAACCAGCAGGGTTTGTAAATCAAAGTAGATAAATGATTGGGTAATAGCTATCTAGCAAACTGCTTTCCCAAGGACGGAGAATACTGTCTCATAGAATAACAAGCAAACACTATAAAAATAATCCTCTCCCAGTATCCAAAGAAACCATTAGTGAACATACTGAAAGCTGCCTTTATAACCACAGTTAAGGGACAACAATGAAAAATTAGAGGCAAATAAAAAATTTAAAGTGAAGACCAATTAGGCAATTTGAAGAACAAAATCCTAACTAGCTACTCAAATAGAAAACAAAAATCCCAATTAAAGGCTAATTTTTAAAGTAAAACGAGAACCTGACACATTAAAATGGGAAACCGGGTGTGAGGAAAATGTCAGCACCGGGCTGTTTATTTTAAAGAAAAAAACAAATGGTTGTGGGTTTCCCCATGTGCAGACAGAAGGCTCTGTCTGTGCTGGCCAATACTGGAGAAGGAGATCTCCGCAAGTTATCTCCTGTAGCCATTCCTCCTCACTGGTAAGATTCCAGGACAATGGATAACGGGGCAAAGAAGGTCAAGCCAGCCATCTCCTCAGAAGAGTCAGCCTCCATAACTTCTGGATATTCTTTGAGGGGATGCATTCTTCTTCTAATTTTCGAGAAACCAGTCTTTAGGAAGCAAAGTAGTGCAAGCCTCTTCCGGAACATTCTAGAGTTCGAAGAACTTCTGCTCATCGTGCACAGCACGAAACTGACTTATAACTCAGTGTTGTGATGCATCTCGAGATCTCACCCAGGTAAACTCAGGACAAAGACCAAACCTGGATCCAGGAAGCCCAGCTTTCCCTGGGACCCTGCTGTAGAGAGTCTCATTACCATGCTTGATGTAGCCAGCACCCCCCCCATCATTCAATGCCCCTGATTATTTTTAAAGGACTATGGGGCCCTGAGACACCTGCCTGCTGTGATCAGAGATGGGTAACACACTATCCACTGAGACATCTTGTTTTATGTCTTAATGCTCCCATTTCTGTCTTCACTGTCAAGTCTGTTCATGCATGCCTTTGGAGGCTGGATGCTCCAGGTCAACAAAATGGGGTTCTGGGATATTCCATAACCTCTTTGCAGCTTCCCATTCACAGACGGGACACTGGAGTGATATCTCCTGGCGTGGTCCTATTGCTTGGAGACTCAGAGGTGGGGCAACTGCCCTGGCTGGCCTTGTGTTTGGTGTGTCTGTTTCCTAGCTTGTCATTTCACGGTTGTTGTACCATCTCTTCAGAAGAGAGGCCTTGGGCTGTGCACTGTATTGGTCTGTTGTCATCCCTTCACACCATGGTCATAAGAAGGAAAACAAATGCCTACCTGTAACATTCTGATGGCTACTAATACACTTGAAAGCACACACTTAAAGTACCTAACTGACATCCCAGGTCTGGTCCAGTTCCCTATTGTCAGGAATTTTAAACAGGTCATGAAGATTTAAGGGGCCCAGTGACAGGTAAGTTGGTCACTTCATCCCTTGGGGCTGAGAAGGTCTAAGTTCAAAAGTGAGAGGCCACTAAAAGAACTGGGTCACTTACAGCCTGACTCTAGGACTCCAGGAGTGTGGCCTGACTGATGTTGGGGGTTGTTTCACCTGAGATTGTCCAGGCACACAACCAAGCTGGACTGCATCTTACTGTGGGGATTTGAATGAAAACGGCTCACATAGGCTCATGTTTCTGCTTCTTCGTAAGTTGGGTAAACTGTTTAGAAAGGGGTAGGTGGTGTGGCCTTATCCGATGAGGTGTACCACTGTAAGTGGGCTTCCGGGCTTCAAAAGCCCACATCATTCCTCTGTCTCTGTCTCTGTCTCTGTCTCTGTCTCTCTCTCTCTCTCTCTCTCTCTCTCTCTCTCTCTCTCTCTCTCTCTCTCTCTCTCTCTCTCTCTCTCTGGCGCATGCGCTCTCTCTCTCACCCTGCCATGTGCTTGTGGATCAGATATATGCTCTCAGCTACTTCTCTAGCCCCCTGCCTGCCTGCCTGCCTACCTGCCTGCCTGCCTGCCTGCCTGCCTGCCTGCCTGCCTGCCTGCCTGCCTGCCTGCCTGCCTGCCTGCCTGTAGATTGCTGTCTCACTCCCTGCCATGATGGCAGAACTTTTAGTCTCAAAATTAAATGCCTTGGTCATAGTGTTTTGTCATGTCAACAATAACTAAGACAGTTACATTTCACACCAAAAGTACTTGACTTTTCCTACCTGCTACCTCAGTCTTTACTCCTGCCTCTCACCCCATGAGAAAGAATTGGACCTCCTCACAGGCTCAACTCCAAGCAAGCATGAAACTTGATTGTCAGGACATGTGAGGACATAAAGGTGATTCTGGTCAGGTCTCATTATGCATAGTGGTGGCATTAAGAGGCAGGTTGCTGTGCAGGAGGCCTTCAGTGACGTCTGAGGAAAAAGGACATGCCAGCCAGCCCCTCCTTCCCTCTTAGAGGGCTCCTCATCATTGGGAGCAGAAGTCACTGGAAATGGCATCATACAGACACTGTGTTGGGAATGAGTGATGCCAACGCGAACGCAGCCACTGGGTTGCATGGCAGCTGTTTTAAATTCTTTGTTCCTTAACAGTCAGTTCACAGTTATCTGTCACAAGAGGAGGGAGCAGGGTGGCAAGCAATTAAACACCATGCACATTTAGCTTTAAAATGACCTGCAGAAGAGAAAGAGAGAGAGAGGGAGGGCAGGGGTTTCTGAGTTACTAAATTTCTCAACAATGTAAATTGTCTTTAAAATGACAAAAAACAATATATTTCAATGTTAGCTTTTAGTCAGGCAGTAAAATAGTAAGAGAAGTCTTATGAATATCCACTCTTCTCTGCCTTGAAATTGGTTCTGCTACTCCTTGCTCTGTTTACTGTTACTTTCTGACTCAATAATATACTCCTGACGCTGCTCACAAACTTGTCCGTTTGGAATACTGTTTACCAACCTGCTGTAGGTAGGCTTCAGCTCCTCCTTCTCCCGCTCTGGCTGATGTCCTTTCTGCACAGTCTTTAGATCCTGCGTTGATCACACGATCACTTTCCTGTCATGGCTGGAGTTTTACTACTCTGTAAATAGCAGAGTGACTATATGGCGTCTTACTTAGTAGACGCTCTCCCTCTACCTCATCTCTCTTCTGCCTCCTAAATTCTCTTTATATCTCACTCCCTGTCAATTTTGAATTTAATTATGTCATTCTTGATATTTAATTATGAATTAAATATTATTGAATTTAATTATGTCATGTCTTGACTGATCTTAAAGCCTAGAAAAAGCAATTACAAACAGGTAGAATCTTGCACTTTTCCTTTCATGAACCTTTGTTGCTCTCTTCAAGCTAAAACTGCCACCCTACAAGTTAAACGCATCACGCTCTGAGCTATGCCCACTCTTGCCCCAGGTCTGTGTCTTCTGGATGGTTTTCCTGGTTTCCCCACTATTTTGTTAGGACATATCTGTGGTGACATTGTGTTTGTGCTCTAACAAATAAAGCTTACCTGGAGATCAGAGGGTAGAGCTAGCCACTAGTTAACCGCAGAGGCCAGGCAGGTGGCACACTCCTTTTATATCAGCACTTGGGAAGTAGAAACTGGAAGATTGGGAGTTCAAGACCATATTGGGCTATGTGAGATTTAACCTGTCTAAAAGAAACAGAACTCACACCTTTGATCCCAGCACTTGGGATCTCATGCCTTTAATCCCAGCACTAGGGAGGTGGGAACAGGAAGTGATATGGCTGGGCAGAAAGAGGAATATAAGGCAGGAGGAGACAGGAGCTCAATCCTTTTTGATCTGAGAAATTCAGAGATGTAAGAACTTTTGTGGCTGGCTCCTTTGCTTCTCTGATCTTTCAACTTTCATCCCCTAATATCTGACTCCAGGTGATGCAATTTTTAAAGGGGCAGTGTGAAAGAGCATGGTATCAGTCAACAAAGCTTGAGTGGAGGGCTTTTCATTGGGGGAAAGTGAATGGGAAAGTCGGGGAGGGAAGGGAAGACTGAGGGAGGAGAGACAGAGAGGCAGACAGAGAAGCAGAGAGAGAAAAAGAGGGGAGATGGGGGGTGGGCAGGGCCCATGAATGAATGTGCACAGGTGGTGCTCTTAGTGGCTGTAGCTGAGAACCTATCATGTCAGAACCCCAAGGACAGGACAAAACAGATGCCTGAATATTAACACCAGGTTTTTATTATTAAAGCCAATTAGAATTTGCACTACAATATCCTCTGTAGTACTCAAAAATGGCCCATGTTCCTCTCTCCAAGCCATCTTTTCTTCATGATATGTATGTTTCTGTGTCCAGGTTTCCCTTTTACATAAAGACCAAGTCATGTTGGATCCAGCCCACTCTAAAAACCTTATTTTAATTTGATTACCCATATAAATCCTTATTACAATAAAGTTACACTCAGAAGAGTTGCGAGTTAGAACTTGGATATCTTTTAGGGAGGCACAGTTATAGCCACAGCCCTACCTTGGCTCATTTGTATATCTCCAGTTCCAGGAATCACCTCATCTTTACATGTTTACTCCCTCCATGAAACTGTGGCATTGGCCACCACCCTTCTGTGTTTTCTTGAAAATAGTCTTTGTCAGCTTAGGGGCTGACATGATAGCTTGAAGAGTAAAGACGCTTATCACCAAGTCTGATAACCTGAGTCCAATTCCTTGGACCCATATGGAGGGAGAAGACAACTGAACTGACTCCTCAAGTTGACTTCTGACCACAATACAAATGCCATAGCATGTGAAAAAAGCACATGTGTACACACATTCGCATGCACATACATGTACAAATAAATAAAATATTTTTCAGAGACTTCTTATGCCAACACATTTCTATTGCAAAGAAGTCCATAAAGATTATACAATCTCATTAATATGAAGAGAGTGATGGGAGATGTTATTCTGTAAATATGTTTCTCATACTGGTTAATGAATAAAGCACTGTTGGCCAATAGGAAAGCATGATAGGTGGGGCTACGAGTCAAGTAGGAAAAAGGAAGGAGTAAGGAGGAGTCAGCATGGAGAGACTGGAGAGAACAGTACGCCAGGCCGCCTGGTAAGATGAGCCATGTGGAAATACTTAGAATAGTAGAAATGGGTTAATCAATAAGACAGAGCTAGCTGGTAAAAAAAACTAGTAACTGGCCAACAGCATTATATCAAATACAGAGTCTCAGTGTGTTATTTGGGGCTGGTGTGGTGGTGGGACCAGACAGGTGTCGGGGAAAACATACTTGTTACAAGGGGGAGGTCTTTTTTTTTTTTTTTTTTTTTTTTTTTTACAAAAACAAGGGTAGGAGAAAACTTGTTAGCAAGAAACACAATTTAAAATCATTGCTGTGGAGAGATGATTGAGAGAAGCTGCTCTCCAGGATACCTGGGTTCAGTTCTCAGCATCTATATGGTGGCTCACAACCATCTATAGCTCCTGTCCCAGACAATCTGATGCCCTCTTCTGAACTCCAAGGATACCAGACTTAGGTGTGGTGCACCTACACACAAGCAGCAAAACACTCATACAGAGAAGATTAAAACAAAATGTAAAATTACTAAGAAATTAAAATTAAGCAAAATAACCATAAAATACTGTGATAGTCTCTTAGGCCTCTACAGGGAACTTCCTTTGTTCTGACTCCTTGGAAAGAACTAAACCCATGTGCTTTATTTAAAAATAAAATAATGGAAAGAATCACTAAACCCTGTCAGTAACCCTTTGCTCAAGGAACAGACTAGCCTGCAGCTCAGACGAGTGGGCAACAGCCACACATTTGTGCATCTGCACAACACTCAGAGGGACTGTACCTACTGTCCCCTTACCACAGTTTAAAGGAAGTGTCCTTGGTGACTCACTTGTGCCCCTGACTCTGAAGCCACCCTGTGTTCAGCAAAAGTGGCCACATGCTGGCCAGTGTGTCAGCCAAGGTTCCTGTCTCCCCATCACAGTCTGCTTGCCAAAATGGTCACTGAAATGATGGCCTTATGATTAAACGACCTAGACCCTGTGCCTCTAGAGCTCTGCTCTGAACTCTGTCAGTTAGCTGAGACCTTTGTGTCATAAGACTACTTTCTCAGAAGCCTTCAGGGTCTGGGTGGTGAGAGTGACCCTGAGAGCTGCCTACCAGAAAAACGACAAAACTCTTAATAAACAACAGCTTTAAATCTCACCATGTCCTGGTGACAGTTTGGGTACAGGCATGACAGGTAAGCTAACTGCCTTGAGGTGGGATATCTTTACCACATTTTAAGGATATGAAAATAAAACATACCTTTAGAAAAACTGAAACATGAAAGACAACTTCATCTTAATAACTAATATACTGTCTTATTTTCCTGTATGACTTAAATATATATAAGTATATGTTATATAAAATGCACACTTAAATTAAACATGCACAACATATTTTATATACAAATGTATGCATGTGTATGATTTTTGTAAATTTGCATAAGTTCTGTTCATGTGATTTTTTTTCTATCTTGTTTTTTCTCATAAAATATTATAGCATGTCAGTCTCTCTGTCTTACTTTGTATTTTGTTGTTGTTATTATTTCTCTGTATGAAATTCTGTGGATCAAGCCTGGAATGTGTGTGTGTGTGTGTGTGTGTGTGTGTGTGTGTGTGTGTGTGTGTGTGTGAGAGAGAGAGAGAGAGAGAGACAGACAGACAGACAGACAGACAGACAGACAGAGACAGAGAGTATGTCTGTTTATCTTTCTGTCAGTCTGTCTGTATGCACGCACATATGCAAATGCAATGTATGAGAGCACAAATGCACATGTATGCACACATGTGTGAAGGTCGGAGTTCATCATTAGGTGTCATACCTCAACACCACTCACTTTGCTTGTGACAGGATCTCCTACTAGCCTGGAAGTCACCTTTCAGATTAGGCTCACTAACAAATGAGTCCCAGGATGAACCTGTCTGCCTCCCCATGCTGAGATTGCAGTAACTCCACCATACCGGCCTTCTGCTCACATACTTCTGAACATCATACTTGGGCTCCACCACTCATACAGCAGGAACCTTATGGACTGTGCTACCACCTCCTTATCCTGGGCCAGTGCTCTTGGCAACTTGGCAGAGCCACTGGGGCGCTGCTGTCCACTGTCAGCTCAGCTCTTGCACAAAGGGCTCTTTCCAGATTCCCTATGGTAAGTTACACTATGGACCACTTGAGAAACATCACTAAAAGATTAAGCACTAGAGCTATCCTGACCCATGGTGCCCAGCACACACACACCATGAGCCATTGCCAACACAAGCTTGCCAAGAAGCCAGATGAATGTCCATCTGATGGGTGGAGAGTGACATGCCTAGTTTTGCTTGATTAATTTGCATCAAGGCTTGGCATTTCCTTTCATGTACCCTGGGGCTTCCACATTGCTGGGGTTTTTTTATTTTTTTTATTTTATTTTTTTGCTCTGACCATACGCACCCCTTCTATTTAGTTTTCATATGTTCTTACAAATCTCTGTGAAAGTAATTGGCAATTAATGTTCTGGCCCTCGCCCGTGTTTTTAAATGGTATCAATTAAAGAGGAAACAGGCTTGACTGCCTTTCCAAAGCTTCACACCTTGCACTTTGCAGGGACTTTTAAAAGGTCAATGCTGCCTCAAAGTCAGACCTCCATCTGGACCAGCTGCCACCAGAAGCCATGAGGCTTTGGGTTTGCTCCACTGCTTGAAATGAGCTAAAGTTGTGAATTCTTAAAATGTCAGCCTCATACATTCACCCCCTCAAACAACACCAAGTGCGTCCGTCATTCAGCAGACATCTACTTAGCCACGATGGTGCTCCAGCCCCTGACCCTCCCACAGCCCAAAGTCTACGTGCAAAGATGAATTCCAAATCCTTTGTGTCTGGCCCTCTCTGAAGTCCATTCACTCAGCACCTTGTAAATCTAGCAGTTGTGATTAAACATTAAAAAGGCATTTGTTCTTTTGTTCTCTCTCTCTCTCTCTCTCTCTCTCTCTCTCTCTCTCTCTCTCTCTCTCTCTCTGTGTGTGTGTGTGTGTGTGTGTGTGTGTGTGTGTGTGTGTGTGTGTGTAATCTAGAACTTCTAGTTTCTGACAGCTTATTTCATGGATGCCTAGAATGGACCTAACATCCTAAAATAAGTACATCACCTCCCTGCCTGAGATATAGGAATTTCTATTTCCTATGAGAAATGTTCTGCCCTGCATGCTCCTGAACCCTCAAACAAGAAGAATCTAGGAGTACCCTGGGGAGTCAGTCAGAGGCTTTAAAGGTCCACTGCAGGTGACAAGACAGAATTTGAGTGTCATAAGCCCTGTGTACCCTTGAGGCTGGGATGTCTGGCCTCCTTCCTCCTTTCTGCTAGGAAGAGCATATGAAACACACATCACCTCCAAGGAAGGCTCACTTAACTCTCTGCCCAGGTCTGCTGCAGGTCTGCACAGACCGACAGCTCTGTTCAGCCTCTGTGAGCATATAATGACTCACTTTCCTCCTCCATAAAATGAGAACAATAGCAGAACCAGATTGCTAGATGTGACAGGTTGAATGATGTGTTTGTGTGCAGCTCAGCGCCAAGACAAGGAACCCTGGGAAGGTTAAGTACCTCTGTCCATTCCATCCATCCACACAAGGCCTGTTGCCCTCAGCAGAGAGAGAGACACCAGAGTCCCACTGGGTGACAAAACTTGGTCATCGATGGAAACTAACACAGCTAAGTTGGTGTTCAGCCTTTGGACACTGCAAAACAGGGCAGGGACATCACCTTTCTGGGTTGGTAAGGAGAAACAGAGACTGTCAGCGGGAACTTTTGGCTAGCATACCTCTCAGAAGTCCAGGCCCACAGGGAAGAGACACCAGGAGCCATTGGTGTCCCTGACAGTGATAAAGATGGGCGTGAAGAGGTATCCAAGTGACAAATTGTGGGATGAGGATCAAGAGCCCAGGGCCACTGCCTGACTGTCTGGCGTGGAAACAGGCCTGTCACTCTGCAGAGACCTGTGTCTGGCTTCCCAGAGGCACAGGAGGCTGTAACCCCTTCACACTTTACTGCTGCGAAGCTGCCTCTGTGATTTGACACATTAAAAACAAGTTCAGGCAGGGCCCCTCTCCAGTGAGATGGAACCAGGGAATGACAGGCTTTCATTACCCAGCTGAGCCGCTCCTGCTTGCTAGTTTAAACCAGAGCCTTACAAAAGAAAGGGTCCAGAATGCTGGTGTGGAGTTATACAGCACTACTAGGTTCATAATGCTCTCCCATCTGGAGGTCTGACTGAAGGCCTGCGGAGGCGTCATTAAATACAGTCTTGGGACACTTCGAATTGTGAATCCGGGGTCCTTGGCAATTTCTTCAGGGAGCGCCTGGGGCCAGCCCCACATCAGCAACCTTGCTCACACTCGCTTGGCCCTATGCAGTGTTGCCATCCCCCTCCCCCGCCTACTAGGTCCCTGCCAGGTCCTAATACCTTCTTCCATCCCTGTTTCAACTCCGGGCCCAGCTCTGTGCGGGCTGGGAGCAGCAGCGAGTCCGAGGAGAGCCAGCAGAGGGCGCGCTGACTGGAGCTCTCCGGGTCCACAGCAGCACATGACTCAGGACCCAGCTGAACCCAGCTGGACCGCTTGGACCCTGCGGACCTGACTCTCAATGGAAGCCATGGCGCCTGCGCCTGCTCTCCTGGGCTCTAGAAAGCAGAGGGCGCAGCAGCGTCCTGGGCGATGGTGGCCCATGTGCAAGTCAAATGCATTTGTGCCACCTGTTGGCTTCGGGCTCGCACTGCACATGCGGGGAAGTGGCTGCTCCTTGTGGCCTCTGGGGTTTCCTTCCCACCCACTTGCCAGAGAGTCTCAGATGACAGGGATCTCAGGATGCCTTAGTGACAGCCTGAAGGTGTATTTCTTTTCAGTACAGCAACATTTCTGGACTTACTTCTTAATATATTATTTAATCTATTAGTTTCTTCGTATGAGTTCAGATTAATGTCATGACAATCTTATAGATTAATTTGCTGGTGGTTTTTCTAATTCAAGTGGGCTTTGCTTTCACTAGAGTGAAAATAGCCATGATAGACGATTGGACTCATTTTATCTACCCAAGTTGTGTTTTAGTTTCTTTTTAGTGAATGCGACTTTCTTAAAAATACAAGCTACACATGTTTAGTTGTGTTCATTTGCCTTAGAAATGAACACAAGAACCATGTGAAATTCAGAGTTAGGATGGATTTTGTCAACCGTGTTAAATGTCAGTATATCTGTAATGTCTGAGGCTAATGTCTCCGGAATTTGGCCTTGTCGGTGTGGTCCAACCGGGGGTTCAGAAAAGAGTACCTACAAGAATGACGGTGTTCACAATGCTGTTCACCAGTCAGCATGACCTTCTTGAAAAGGTGAGGCAGGAGGGGCTTTAGAACAAGACAGGTTTTCACTGTTTTAGGATCACAGCCATCCTACATGATCTTCGGGATTTTCGTCTTTCTAGACGTTTCTTTAGAGTAAGCTTTATCATGAAATCCGTGCAAAAATTATGGTTATAGCTATAGATATCCTGCTAATAGAAACAGCATCCAGCAAAGGAGGTGAATTCAACATCCCAGTCATCTCTGGCTGTGCCCAGAATCTTCCTTTACCTCCAGCAGACCCACCTCCCCACCTCTATTAACAAATACAAGAGTGCATCCTATAACTTGCTATGGCCATGAAATAGTCTCCCTGGGTTTGTGTTATTGTGTACATCTTGATTTTATAACTTTTTATATAAAAAAAACTTTAGCTCTTTTCTTCATATGAAAACGGACTTGCCTCAAAGCTCACACACACACACACACACACACACACACACACACACACACACACAAATTGAGCTATAAGTACTTTGTGCACATGTGAAAAATGGAGGAAGGAAAGAGGTGTACAGGTTTGTTGCCTATGGATACATGTATATCAACTACATAATGTATGTGTGTACAAAATAAAACACTGAATGCACATATATCACAGCTATACGGATAAAAGATATGTGTATTCTAATCATTGTTGTAAGAATTCAGGCATTATGCTGGCCTGCCCCTGTCACCTGGCAGAATGCACTCAGGCAGTGCCCTGGTCAGCCCAGGGTTCCATGAGTACTAGTCTGCAGGCAGGTGTAAAGGACCCCTTTAAAAGACAGACCCCGCCTACTTATAATCCCATTTGCTCTTCTCTCTCTCTCTCTCTCTCTCTCTCTCTCTCTCTCTCTCTCTGTGTGTGTGTGTGTGTGTGTGTGTGTGTGTGTGTGTGTGTGTGTGTGTCTGCTTTCACTGTCTTGCGCTCTCTTTATCTTTTCTCTTCTGTTTCTGGTGTCTGTATGTCTCTTTACCTTCCCCCTCACTCCCCCTTCTAAATAAACATCTTACTTAAGCTCTGTCTGCCTGGTGTGTTATTCCCTTCATCTTGGTCACCCTCTCCTGCTATGGAACCAGCTATGCTCTCTCCACGTGGTCCCTTACCTTGGGACTCCCACATGGGACACACACACAAACACACACACCTTCTCCAGCTTTTTCTTATCATTAAAACAAAAGAAAACAATTGCCTCTCATATCAGAATGTCATTTATTTACAGTAAAGGTTGAAAACCAGCAGGCATGCTGGGCTGGAATTAGGTGGGACTTGGTGGGAGGTGAGGAACACATTCCTGTTAACTGTGCTTCCACGTGGGTTTGAGTACAATGACTAATGTGGACTCTAAAGATTGTATCCAGTTTACAGTTTGTGTGTTAGAATTTGCAAGTAAATGCCAAGTCACTTCAGTGACACCTCCAGGGCCCTACACCAGTGAAAGGGCCTCAACCTTCCCAAAGTGTCCTTACACCATAGCTGAAGCCAGAGGAGCTGCTGCTGTTAGTGAACAGAAAGGGCTCCTGGGAAGCAGTGAGGACAAAGTGTGGCCCGAGGGCGTTCACATTAGGAATAGAAATGTTGAAAAGATATTGGGAATCCAATTAAAATACAAGGGGACATCTACATGCCAGGAAAAGTCCTTACAGTGGGAGATGTATGCATGATGAAGTATTTTTAAGAGATTGCCCATTGGGATGAAATCATAGGAATTGGGGAGGGGGTCTTTTCTAATCTCGGGGCTCTTGTGTAATGTCCCAGTACTACTCACATCCTGTAGAGGCAGCCATATAGGCAGACATACAGCCTATCAGGCCCACTCTGGGTCCTGGGCACAAGAGCATGTATGCACATCTGCCAAGCAAGTAATTGATGAGCACAGACTGGGCCGTTCAGCCCACAAAGGCCCAGGTTTCAGGACTTAAGCTTCCTTCTCTGTCACAGCTCAAAGAAAACATGAAGAGTAGGTATTCGGGTAAATGCACTCTACCAAATAGCACAAGCATCAAAGCCTCTATCAACCATGTATTTAACTGGTGTGCACTGAAGGTTCCAAATACATACTACACACCAGATGTAAATGTGTTGGGAAATTTAAGTACTTGTCCCTTACAGCTCTCTTCCTTCCCATCCAGCTGTAGAACTCCCATGCTCTCAAGGTTGATTAAACAAGGTTGTTCTGCTAAGTTTCCAGTGTGCAGTGGCCATGCCTTGACCCCAGGTGTGGGTGGTGCATGACTTTCTCCTATGCTTAGCCCATCCCCTGGCTTGGGTATATAAGCCTATTACTCTCTGTAATAAACAGTGGCAGCTTCTTCTTCACTTCTCATGGTGGTCTGTTAAGTGTTTCTATCCAGACACCCTCTTCCAGCTCAGTACTCTGGGCACATGGGCGCGGCATATGTGAAGCTAGAAAAGCCATCAGATGCCAAACACAAGGGTGGGGATGGGCACACTATACAACTGTGATCCAAACTTGTCCCTTGTTTCACAACAAGTGCTTAGCTAACTCTTGGCACTTGATGAGAAGCTGGCTAGTTGCTCAGATCATACCTGTTGAAGGACAGTGGAGGTCATGACCCTTGAGGAATTGGAAAGTCCCACTGCTGTCACCTGGGTTGCTAAGAAGTCAAGGGCACTACTGAGCCCAGATAGGAGATTGTATTGGGTCATGGAGAAAGGAAGTCCCTGGAGGAAAGTCTGGTGGTACAGAGCCAGGACAGCTGTGTCACCATGATGATGTGTGTGATGGTCAACATCTCTGTCAGGAGCTGCCCTTTCCCTCCCCTTGGCTCAGCTCTGGCCTTTGCTTATCACTGTAGCAGACATCACCTGATGTGACTCTCCAGGCTAAGTGAGAGGCCACAGCTTCCACACTGGTGTGAAGGTTCTATTGCAGCCAGGTATATCACCCCAGTATGCTCCCTTTTGGAACAGCCACCATGATTTGAGTGTCTCAGAACATACATCAACCCCACTCAGACACTTTGGTCTGTATGTTCACCTGTTCCAGAACAGAAGTCTATCCTGACACCAAGGTCTATCCAGCCACCTATCTGTTTCCAACCTCAAGAGCAGGAAGTGACAATGGTTTACCTGATCCCTTTCAAGACCTCATGGTTTCAGAGTGTTGTTTTACCCCTCTGAGGGTAAACAAGAACAGTTTGGTCCTCAGGTAGGATGCTGCCAAAATAAGCAATGAAGCACATGAGGTTGGCATAGAGATGATGCTGTACTGAGCTGTAGAAGACCTGAGAGAAACCAGGGGATTGCCAGAGAAATTGGAGGAAAGGCCAGAGAACTTACATCAGCAGGAACAAGATGCTTTCTTCTGTCACAGGACACAAGGGTACATACACACAGAAGCCTGTCCTCTCAAAGAGAGTAAAGCCCATTCTTATCTGTGATAAGATACAGGAGGAGAGACAAGAGTCCAATCCATCTGTTCGGATTTTAGGTATAGTCCAAGAGGTCCCCTCTAGGGAACAAGCCACCCTGAGATCAGAGCTGGCCAAAGTAAAGATCACACAGAGGCCTCTGCAAGCTGAATGGAGCCTTGCAGAATCCAGAGCATGGTTTTCAATTGCCCCATTCGGAGCACTTAAGGCAGAGAGGATATGATAATGATGGTGGTGGTGATGATGATAGAATCAATTTGCAAGAAACAAAAAAAAAACACAAAACAAGAAATGGCAAATAAAAACGTATATATATATGTAACAGAGACTCAAAATTCAGGAAGAAAAATCTAATCAAACTGAAGGAAGAAATAGGCAATCCTAAAGAGAAAGCTACATGCTCTCGAAGCCTAGACGGGATGATGGACAGCAGTCTGCACGGAGCATTCTGTAGAAGAGGTCCTGAGCCAGCGGCGAGCCTCACTGACATACAGAGATGCTCTTCTCCAAGCACAGCCTGCACAGGGACCAAGCATGGTCTTCTACACACATCATACACTAAGCCCTGAGGCACTTCTCACTAATTTCAAAATTAATGAAACGGGGGAGTGTTCCCCAACTATAATGAAGTAAGAAATCAACAGAAAGAAGTGAGGAAAATCTGAGGACATTTGGAAGTAAAATCACACTTTCAAATAAGTCATTGATCAAAGACTTTGGAGTCACAAAGGAAATTAAAAAATACTTTTTGTGATGACTTATTTGCTGTCAACTTGATTACATCTGGAATAAACTAAAACCCAAACCATTGGGCATTCTGGTGAGAGATTTTCTTGATCAGATTGTTGAAGTAAAAAAATCCACCCTAAATTCAGGTGGCACCATATGGTGGCAATCTAAATACAAAGCTTTGACGAGGAAACTGGTCTTCACCCGCTTGTCCTCATTCTCAATGCCAAGTTCATCTATCCTGTGGCTGCAGCCAGTGTTAAATCCTTATTCAAGATTCCAAAATATTTTGAAGAGCAATAGCTCTTTAGAAGTCCTCTCATCAAGATTCCAGAGCCAGACTGGGACTACTAAAATGCCCAATCTCATGAACTGAACAACTACCAGATTCTTGGTCTTTCCATCATGACATAACTATTATTTGAACTAGCAAGGTCACAGCCTGTAAGCCACTCTAATAAACTCTCTCTCTCTCTCTCTCTCTCTCTCTCTCTCTCTCTCTCTCTCTCCTCTCTCTCTCCCTCTCTTTCTCTCTCCCTCTCTCTCTCCCTCTCTTTCTCTCTCCCTCTCTCTCTCTCCCTCTCTCTCTCTCTCTCTCTCCCTCTCCCTCTCCCTCTCTCTCTCTCTCTCTCTCTCTCTCTCTCTCTCTCTCTCTCTCTCTCTGTGTGTGTGTGTGTGTGTGTGTGTGTTTAGAGAAACCTTACAAACACATTTTACAGTGAATAAAATCAGAAGCATATCATATCAGGACTTAGGAGGATACAATTAACAATGTGCTTGGAAGGCAATGCCTGGCTTCAATGCCTGGCTTCAAAAGAGAAAATAGCCCTTAAAATATTATCCTGGGCTCCATTGTACAAAAGTGGAACTGGAGAGGTGATTCATTGGCTAAGAGCACTGGCTGCTCTTTCAGAGGACCAAAGCTTGATTCCCTGCACCCACATGTCAGCTCACAACCATCTGTAACTTCAGCTCTAGGAGAATCCAATGCCCTCTTCTGGCTTTCAGAGGCATTGCATGCGTGTAGTATACAGACATATGTGTAGGCAAAACACTCTAACACATAAAATAAAGAAAATATTTAAAAATGAAAGAAAGGAGATAATTGAACCAATGCATAAAGACAGGAGAAAAATAATAAACATCAAGGTGGAAATTCGATCAAAAAGAGAATAGGAAAAGCAAGTATACTTAATGAGGGAACTAACTGATGCCTTACAATACAGCCAGGCTTCTAGCTAAAGTCTCGCAGGCTGAAGATAACATAGCAATAGTTTTCGTGGGTATGGATGGGGCAGAAGTTTGCTCGGTATCAACCTGGTCCCATACATTCCATTCATCAACCTGATGTTGCAGTGCCATCAAGAACAGTAGGGTGTCCCACCTGCCACACACAAACAGGGTTGAGTAAGGTCATGGAACTAGAAAGGGGATAAAGAGAGGGGATAAGACCTTAAAATAGGAAGAGGAAGAGGAAAGGATAGTAAAGTCAGGTGACATGAAAATAGAAGAGGGTGCTGGGAAGGAGGAAGTGAACAAAGAGGAAAATGGTAATGGAGAGGAGAAGGTTAATAAGAACTTAGCATTGTGAAAATACCATAACAAATACTGTCACTTTGTATGCTATCTTTAGAAACAAAAAAAAAGGTATTTAATGGTGAATTAATGAGAGAGACTACCAAAAACTGGGAACAAAATAGACTCCTCCTTTATTAGTAACTTAGTTCACAGAATTTCAAAGATTGTGTAAGGAATATGATGAACAACTTTATGCCAATGGGTTAGACAAATTAGAAGAAAAGAGAAAGTTCCTAGAAAGCCACAAATTACTGAAGTGACTGAAAGAGACAATAGATCTACCATAAGATAGTGAATTGGCAATTAAGGATTCCCCCATTGAGGAAAATTCCCACCCAAGTGGTTTTCCTAATGAGTTGGGTCAACCCTCTAGGAAGAAAATGACACAGAGCTTTCCAAAGGGCAGGTGTGATGTTTAATAGATGCAAGAAAATCCTTGGCAAAATGTACTATAATAATAACAACAAAATAAATAAAAGCTCAACAAATTAAGAATTAGAGACCTGAACCCAGAACAAGCCATAAACAAAGCATTTCTTTGAGACTGGACTTTGTAAGCAAAGTCACTGTTCCCATAGGAGGAAAACATGATCCCAAATTGTCTTAATGATCTCCAGCAGCATTAGATATTTGGAATCCTTTCTGATAAGCCAAGAATGCTTACAACAAAGGTGTGACTCTTTCTCCCATGTCAGTTGGATTAGCCTGAGTTTATGTATCAGACTGTATCTTCTAGAGCTAGGTGTTTACAAGCTGAAATGAGCCAGAACCTACAGGAAAGAGAATAAAAACATGCCTAACATTCAAGCAGCTGAGTCCCCTGCATTTCTCTTCTTGTTTAAATAAAGAAATTCCAAACAATTTTTTAAGTCCTAAAGGCAAAAGTATTAATAATTAACTTCCCACACTTTCCTGGCAGAGGACGGAGGGCAGACACCATGATTATGAAGGTGATTTCCCCAGCTGGACATTCATCCATTGCACTTGGGATGTGCTACCCTCTTAGAATTCTCCAAATTCAGAAGCTCAGTGGTGTGGTTTGTGGACTGTTTTAAAAAATTAAATCTAAATTTAAAAAAGAATAATGAATGAATGAATGAATGAATGAATGAATGAATGAATGAGTGTGAATAATTGATATCCCGGGGCTGAAGAGATAGCCAGTGTTAGTATTCAAGCTCTGTACTAGCCTGTCCTTGGGGTTCTGACAGGATATGCCCTCAGCTGCAGCCACTAAGAGCACCACCTGCGCACACTCACTGCGTTCCCTTTTAAAAGGGCCCTGCCCACCTCTCATTCTCTCTCTCTCTCTCTCTCTCTCTCTCTCTCTCTCTCTCTCTCTCTCTCTCTCTCTCTCTCTCTCTCTCTCTCTCTCTCTCTCTCTCTCTCTCTCTCTCTCTCTCTCCCTCCCTCTCTCTCTCTCTCCCTCCCTCCCTCTCCCTCTCTCTGTGCTCCTCTTTCCTCTCCCTGCTGCTCCTGTCCCTGGAGGTCAGTCTCCCCCCCATCCCATTTCCCCTTTTTACAATCCATCTTCCCTAATTTAAAAAAAAAAACCCTCTGCATGGTGTCTTTCTCTCTTAAGCCACTTTTCTTAAATTGCAACAGCCAGCCTAGAAGTTAGAAGCACTTGCTGATCTTTCAGAAGAGTTGAATGTAGTTCCCAATATCCACACTGGGCAGTGCATAACAGCCCAAGATGCCAGCTCCAAGAAATCTGATGCCCTCTTCTGACCTACACACACACACACACACACACACACACACACACGAGAGAGAGAGAGAGAGAGAGAGAGAGAGAGAGAGAGAGAGAGAGAGAGGATAGAGAGGATAGATGGATGATAGATGGATGGATAGATAGATAGATAGATAGATAGATAGATAGATAGATAGATAGATAGACAGAACCTTAAAACACAGAGAGTGAGAGAGAGAGAGATGATAGATATAGATAGATAGATAGATAGATAGATAGATAGATAGATAGATAGATGATAGATAGATAGATATAGATAAACAGAACCTTAACACACACACACACATAACACACACACACACACACACACACACACACACACACACACACACACACAATGAATAAACAAACAAAATCTTAAGAGACAGAATTGATTTTTCATTTCCTCTGTGGTCACTAAAATGTAATTTATCCTAGAAAACAAGATTAAATAAAACTGACATGGCCACCTGTTTCCAAGCACACTAGCAAGGATTATTCTGTGTGAATAATGTGGAATAGAGGGTGAAATAGAGAGAGAGACAGAAACAGACAGAGCACCACACAAGGCCTAGAAGACTGTGGTGTTCTTCCTACAAGGGCGGGATGTCCAGACAGTGCTGTAATTATACCCAATGTGGCAGCAGAGCTCAGCCTCATCTATAAGATTATCAGTTTTCAAACAGCATGTTAACACCACAACCAAGAAGCACCTGCCCAGCTGGTGTCCCAGTGTTATTTTTGTCACTCTGGATAAGCCTGCTCTGGAACTAGCACTACTATAAAAAGCATGTCACCTCCTGGCTAGGGAAAGTGCCCTTGGCCAGTGCCTGTACCTTCCCTACCAGTACAAAGGAACTCCCAAGAGCCCCATGGACATCCATGGCCACGCAGGCTGACGACTCCAGATTCCTTTCATGATATTAAATTCCAAATATAAAATGAGTACAATCAAACCCACTAGTGAAAGTGACTGAAAGCAGGAGTGTTGGTACGTGCCTGTCATCCTGGCTCTGGAGAGGTGGACACATATGTACTGTGATTTCAAGGCTAACCTGGGCTACCCAGTGAGTTTCAGACCAGCCTGAGTTGCAGAATGGAGCTCTGTCAAATAAACAGATAGATGATAGATAGATAGATAGATAGATAGATAGATAGATAGATAGATAGATAATAGATAGATATAGATAGATGGATGAGATAGATAGATAGATGATAGATAGATAGATAGATAGATAGATAGATAGATAGATAGATAGATAGATAGATGATAGATAGATAGATAGATAGATATAGATAGATGGATGAGAGAGAGAGAGAGGTAGGAAAAGAGGGCAAGGACCAGAGCACCCCACTTTTCAGGCTGTTCCCTCCTGTGTTATCCTCTTTCCTGAAGCAGTTGGTCCACGTCATCACAATCTCCCAGTGCTTCTGGGCCTTCTACGCTCACTAGCCCAGAGTCCAAGGTGACCAGAAGCCCCACTGTGTTCATCAATAGCATGTGTCCAGCTCTACCTACAGTCATGACATTGGTTCTTCTTGCCGAGGCCTGTGGGCTCCCACTGTTCCACACCCTCACAAGAAGCTTGAGGTTAACTCAGTGAGGTTTCGCCTGCTGTACTTTGCAAGTCTTAATTGTTTCCATGGCGAGTGCCCATGATGTCTTCTGAGAGCAGAACTAACAAATGTACATCCATATTTTAAAGATGTATGTGGGGGAGTCCCTCCTACTGCCTATGTGGTATTACATCACAGAAAACTCCCAATACCAGGAAACCTAACTGCATAGGTAAAGGCGTGGGCTGTGACTTCCATTAGTGAAAGTCATCCTGAAATATGAACAATTATGCTCAGGAAGTCATTGTTTTCGCTTTATTCGAGGAAGACAACATCAACCAAAACTAATATATTTTAATATTACATCTCAGCAGAAATACAGACTGGAAAGGAATCAGAGCTTGAGCCTGAGAGCATAATACAACTGTTAACATACACCCATTTTTAAATTTTATGTTACTCCCAGAAATTCCTGTAGAAGTTACTAGACTAGTCCTTTTAGAGCAAGGTTTTATTAGTGAGGGTTTAGGAAGTTTTATGCACATGAATTTTAAGGTAGCTAGAAGATCCATTTTCTTGTTTTAAAACATACACAGTTAGTTGACTTTTCTCACTTTTTCTTTCTTTCTTCTTCCTTCCTTTCGTTTCTGTGGTGTGTGTGTGTGTGTGTGTGTGTGTGTGTGTGTGTGTGTGTGTGTGTGCACGCATGTGTTTTATGTCCATGTATTTTGTGTGCGGGCTTTCCTGTACATGTGCCCATGTAGCACTGAGGTTGACATTGGGTGTCTGTCTCATTCCCTCTCCTTATGTTCTGAGCCAGGGTCTCTCATTGAACTTGAAGCTGCAGTTTTGGCTCAGCTAGCTGGCCAAAAACCCCGAAGACTCTTCTGGTTCTTCTTGGGCATTAGGATTACAGGTTCACACCACTGTCCCTGGCTATTACATGGCTGCTGAGAATCCAAACCCAGGTACTAAAGTTTTGTGAGTTAAATGGCTCCCATACGGTCATAGGGTGTGGCACTGTTAGGAAGTATGGCTTGTCAAAGTAGGTATGGCCTTGTTGGAAGAAGTGTGTCACTGTGGGGGAAGGCTTTGAGTTCTCCTATGCTGAAGCTACACCTAGTTCGGTGCATTTCTTATCTCCTGCAGGTCAAGATGTAGGACTCTCAGCCCCTTCACCATTGCTGTATCTGCCTGCACATCACCATATCACAGCATGATGATAAATGATTTCTTTACCATCTGTTATCAAGCAAAACCCATGCACAAATATTAAAGGACAAGTGAGGAACCTGAACCGTTACAAGCTGCCACTCACACCTGCTGTCGCTTTGTTCCTCATTTGAAAGGGTTGCCCCTTCCTCAGTCATGTCCATCCTAATGAAAACCCCACCTGTCAGGCCAAAATACTCCTCTCAACTGGCCAGCAGAATGGTGACAGAATTCCTGTAGCTTTGCCCCCTTGTTGTCTAATAAAAACAACAGGTTCTAACTCTAACATAGTAAAGCTATATACAATAAGAATTATTATCAAGTGTTGTCCAAAAATAAAGAAAAGGTAATAACTTTAACAAAAACGAAATCACATGCATCAAGAACAATTATCAAGCAAGAATTAAGTTCTCAATGTCCAGACCCAAGTAACTGGCAAATGTATAGAGATTGCACCATTATATGTCCTCTGCTGAAGAGTCCAAAGTTTTGTGCCTAATATGCCTTTTGCCAAGATTCACATGAACTGTAACTGTCTAGTCTTCAACCCCATCATAAATCTGAGAAGGAAATAATATTACCTAAGTAAACAGAAAGTGCTAGCAAGCAACTTCCAAAAGAAATGTGAGAAATGACAGAAACAATTGGCTGCCTGAAAAGTCACCCAAGTTTCCTCTGCAATGTTGGGACCTCCATCTTTGGCATACAGGCCTAGAATATCGACCAGACCTTTTATAGAAGCAGTCTCGGCTTGGCTAAGTTCAGCAGTCACCTCTCTCTGTGTCCCACTTGTCCAGTTTGGACAAAGTACTGTTAGCAGTCAAGGCAAGGGCTAGCTTTTGCCACAAAGAAACAAACCCCATATGGAGTTTCTCTGATGCCCCTCATCCTCTTTACAAGTAGATCAGTGTTACCAGGAGCAAATGCAATCATGTCAAGTAAAGTCTAAGTTATTAAAATGTTTTAAACGCCATATTTCATAGGCCTTTGAAGTGTTTGAAGATCACATATATATCTGAAATATATCTCTGTATACCTAGAAAACCTAGCTAATATGACTATAAGTTTGATGGTTATGGGTGACTTTTAGCCTGTATTGTCCTAAATAGCTTTTAAGGACTAAAACTTCACATTGCATAACTCAACAAGCTATTTAGGTATGAGCTGAATAGGCAACACCTTAAACAATATTAGTTAATGCATATAGCATCATAATGACCCTATAACAGCCATTGTTACTATTTCCATGAACCCTTCTTTAAACAATCCCTATATGAGCTTATCCTCTGAATCTACCAGACTAATAGTGTGTGAGTTGAGGAAGGGATGCACATACATGTGTGATGTGCACATATGTGTGGATAGAGGCCAGAACAACCTCAACTGCATTCCTCGAGTACCATGCACCTTCATTTTGAGAGAAGGTCTCTCTCTGGGGCCTGAGGTCTGTGGATTAGACTAGACTGTCTGGCCAGCCAGCCCTGGAGATCTATCTACCTTTATCTATCTCCCCAGCCCTGGGGTTACATGTATGTACCACCACAGCTAGTTTTGTTTGTTTGTTCATTTTATGTGTATTATAGTATGTGTTCATATTATGTGTATTATGTGTATTATAGGGACCAAATTCAGTTCCTATGGCATTTTACTTACTAAACCACTTCCCCAGACACCATCCAATAAACATTTATACAGCTCCTCGTGCACCTGGAAAGAACGGAGGGAGGGAGGGACGGAGGGAGCGAGGGAGGGAGCGAGGGAGGGAAGAAAGAGGGAAGGAAGGAAGGAAAGAGAGAAGAAGAGAAAGAGAGACTCCTTGACACTTTTTCTTGCTCCTAACCAAGTGACTCAGAAACTGAAATAAATTGAGAAAAATAGAAAAACTCTTGAAATATTAATGTTAAGGGATAATGTATCAGTTTTCACAGCACAATTTCTAATAATTTTTTTTCTGCACATAACAAAATGGATTTTGTTTAAGATTGGAATCATGAGGTTCATGCTGTTTGCAATTGTCTTAATTACCCTACACACTTGCCATGACACTTTCTCTGCCTCCAGTGCTACCTGCTAGATGCCACTAGTGGAAGAATATCACTTTCCATCAGATAGGCAAAGCCAGCTATGAAAGAGTTCCACGTTCTGTGTGGCTTCCTGGTCTTAGAGAATGGAATCCAGACTTAAGGTTTCCGTGGAGACTGCTGCCTGGGGTGCTAGATAAAGCCTGGAGGACTCCCCTGAATTTGGTACCTGCCAACCACTGTGACACCCTGGGCTTGTGGGCCAGGTTCCTCTTCCCTATTGTGTGACTCCATGCTTTACACTCCTTCTACCCTACTCACCCAGAGATGCACCAGTCACGCCGGATCAAGGGCCACCCTTCTCCAGTCTGACCCCATCTTGCAACTGCACATGCAAAGACCATACTTCTGAACAAGGTCATACTTTGCAGCTTTGGGTAGGACTGACTGCCATGTGCCCTTCTGGAAGATGCAGTTCAACCTGTAACAATTTGATTGCTTGTCCCTACGCTGTTGTCATCGCTTCCTCCAGTCAGCATCGTAGTGAGCAGTTCTCTGTGTCTCTGTGAGGATTTCATCAGGCTTATTTATTGCAAGCATGACTGTCTAAGTGTGATCCTCACCCTCAGTTTCTACAGCAAGGTCATAGTTCACACGGATCCCAGTGTCACACAGCAGAAGAAGAGAAACATGGGCACTGCTTAAGTGCTCTTAATTTTTTTTAGGAATCACCCTCAGGGAGCCGCCCATGCATGTAAAAACAGAACCATGGATGCCCTAGAATACATGTGGCCAACAACAGTCCTGGGTTGTCTCTGTACCCAACAGAATATCATCATACTCATCCACGCCCATATCCCTTATCCATCACCTAGACTCCCTAATAGGGCCCTAGTGCAATATACTATAGAAAAAATGTAACTTAGAATTCTTGCAAAATACCTAGCCAGGCTGCTGAATGCCTGGGAGATAGAGAGCCCACAACCCAGGTAATCAAACTAGAGCACATCTATGTGGAGCCAGAGGTCACTGTCTCTGCAGAGCCCACCCCAGAACTTAGGGTGAGCTACTTCTCTGATGAAACACAGTTATTATGGGAGTGTAAATGAACTTTTATTTTCCACTACAAGATCCAAATAACAACATGGAGACGTCTTATTAATTATGAAAGCTTGGCCTTTAGCTTAGGCTTGTCTCAACTAGCTCTTATAACTTAAATTTTAACCTACTTATATTAATCTACATTCTGTCACATGGCATCACCTCTCTTTCATCTTGTACCTCCTATTTCCTCTCCATCTGAATTGCCACCCCACCCTTCTTTTTCCCAGAGTCCTCTCTGTCCTGGGAAGTCCTACCTGACCTCTTCCTAGCTATTGGCCATTCAGTTTCTTATTACACCAATCACAGCAATACATTTTCACACAGAGTACAAATATCCCGCAACATGGGAGAATCCTGGAAGCTAGCCACCAATGAGCAGTAAATTAGGCATCACTAGAGCCCTCATAATGATCACATGAGAGAGAGTGTACAATTTCTGGAGTGTCCAGAGTGTCTTGAGCCCTGGTCATGAGGACACTACAGTCTAGGTGCCCAGCTTCATCTATAGACAAAGAAGCAGCCACCAAAGCTTCTTTAAGATATAGAGTGGGCCCTGGAACAGTTTCAAAGAAGGGATATGCTCCAACTTCTCAATCCTCTCAAGCCTACAGCTTGATTTGTCTTACTCAAAATGTCAGCACAGTGTGCTTCAGACTCCTTTGAATATCTACATATGCATAATGAGCTCTCCTGGGTTGAAGCAAAGGCTACTGCAAAATTCACTTATGTTTCACGAGTACCCTAGACACATTACCTGGAAGTCATTTTGTGCACTGTTTTTCAAAATACTGTGCCTGCCTGCAATACAGTATAAGTTTTTATGCTTGTAGATTCTGGTCAAAAACTTTTGATTTTGGAGCATTTTAGAGTTTTGAGTCAGAGGTGTCCAAACTGTAATGTTCAGCTTACAGTCTCTCCTCTAACGCTCTGTTCTGGAGCATAAATACAGAATCCAAGAAGGTGTTTCAGAAAGGCCTTGAGGAGCAGTTCAGAATCTGGCCAGATGTAGACACATCTGTGTGCAACCCAGGTGAGGGTGGTGGGTCAATCGGGAAATGACTCTTCCCCTGAGGAAAGGGAAATCACTGTTGGTTTTCTCCCATGGAAGGTGCTGGGTTATAGCATCTGGTGCCTGCTTCTTTTGGGTGTAGAGTCTCTATGATTGCAATCCATGAAGATGAACAACCCAAAGCAGCATCAACTACACACTTAGATAAAAACAAAGTTTAGGTTAAAAGGTATGTCCAACTTTGGGAGCACATCCCCTATGGAGAGACACTCACTCCCTTAACCTAGAGGCAGGAGGGAGGGCCTAGTTCCTACTCCAATTGACTTGACAGATTTTGTTAACCCCTCCTGGAAGGCATCACCCTCCCTGTGGAGTGGGATTGGGGAATGGGATGGGAGGGGGGTCAATGGACATGGGAGGGAGGGAAAAAGGCAGGGAGGGAGAGAGAACTGGAATCGATATGTAAAATAATTTAAAAAAGAATGGCAAAAAAAGGTATGTCCAAGAGAAAGGTTATATGAAGACACCGGCAAGTATCATGCACAAACTAAGATGCCTGAAGCTGCCATAAGTTATGTGAGAGACTGGAAAGAATGACTCTCACAGCATAAGGAGGAGCTCATCATACAATACCCCAGGATGCAACAATGAAGTCCTGCTGATGATGCAGTTACCTGAAATGTGGTGTCCATCACAGCAGTCACAGAAAGCCGGTGTAGTGGTGATGTCACAGGCGAACACTCACAAAGGGTCCACAGGCTACTCATGTCATCCCATGTCTCTGCTACTCTGTCTCTGGTACTACGCCTCCCTTCCTTAAACCCTCTGGTATCTAGCACAAACCACAGGGCATGGGTCTTACACCTCTTAGCCTGTCTCCCTCGACACTACAAAACCCAAACCAGACATGTGTCCAGTCTCCAGGACATCTAACTTTCTTTCCTGTAGAAGAGCCAGAAGTCCTTCATTTTATATTCTAGACAAAAAAACAATCTCTGGCTAGAAGCTAGCAGCAGACAAATGGGCATTAACAAAGATGGCAGGGACGAAAAGTGTCTGGACTAACAGAAGCTGGACAAGAAGATACAGCTGTAGCCACCTCATAAATAAACTTAGGTAGGGATGTAGCACCCATATTCTCAACCTCAGAAAAACAAGCACACACCCCTACATCATTTCTGCTCCCTAATGCAGGTGACTGTGTGCCCCTACACAGAGAGAGAGAAACACTCAGACGAAGCCCTGGCAACACCTCCCCTGATCAGCCCATCTGAGCAGTGCTGTGCCCTCCCTGCCACACTTTACTCAGCCATGCACACTTGGACCAACATGATGGTCACCTACCATTCCCTTGAAGTGTCCATGAGCCCTGTGAGCCTTTGGCCATCCATGGAATGTGGACATTGTCTCCCTGTGACCAGGGCAGGGGAGTTTCCCTAGGCTAACATCTGAATCCCCCATCCAGGACCTCACATGGTAGGGGGACAGATCTGCAGGGAAGCCAGAATGCTGACAGCAGAGATGAGTGGAGACTTGGCCTAACACAGATAGCTCTGGGGTCCTCTCTGTACAGTCAGCTGCAACCCAGTACCCCCCCCCAAAAAAAAAAACAAAGGAAAATCAGGAAGACCCAGAGGAGGCCTATTTGGCAAGACCTCTGCTTGCTGTGGAGGAAGATAATTTGCTACATAAATAATGAATTAGATGAGTGTCAATGTGGAATTGGTTCTTGGAATGGCTGGCAGAGCTCTTGTGTGACTCGGGGTCACTGCGGGCCGTCAATTCCCAGAGCTGCCGGGACAGATCTGTGTCAGTTTCTCACTATTCCCCACCCGCAGTGGAATGTCTTCACGGGGCTTGCTAATTCTATCTAGATGTGGCTGGGAGTCAGAGGACTCAGAGGCAAAAGCATCCTTGTCCAATTGTGAAGGAACCCACAGGATTCCTCCTCTCTCCTTGCTCTGTCCCCCTGCAGTCAGTATTCCATGTGGTCCTCTCTGCTGGGGTCCATCCATGCAGAAAGCAAGCCTTTGTTCTGCTCTGTCTTGAAAGTCTGCTGTACTTGTGTCCAGTTGAGAGGGGACACAGAAGATAGGGTGCATATGACTGCCCAAGAGACACACAGACACACAAAATGAGCACCCCAGGTCTATGCAGTCAGCCACATATGTGGTATGCCTGGGGGGCGGGGAGGATCTCTGATGAGCCTACAGAGGCAGATCAGAGCAAGGATGCTTGCTGCATTGCCTCTCCAAAAGCACCGGGGAAGGGGGTGGTTCAAAGGTCCCACAAACAGGCTTGTCCAAGCTAGATAGCCAGGCCAAGAGGAATACACCAGAGAAAGTGCAGAGAAACAAGGGTCCAAAAGGAGGGGCACCATGGAGGCCCCCTCTGTAATCTCCATCCTGGCCAGGAAACATTCCAGAACTCAGCTTGGGAGAGGTCTGCTCACGCTGGAACTCGCTGGATGGCTGGGTGCCTCTGGAAAGAACTCCAAATCACTGCTACGCTCCAAGTTTAGACATCTCCTTCTCTCCTGCATCTGGGAAAATTGCCTTCCTTCATTTCCGCTCCCCAGCTGGAATCAAGCCTCCTCTAGCCTGGCATGGCTCTGAGTTGCTCCAGGTCCCCCCAGGTTTCTCCTTCCTGGTGGTGATCTAACAAGCCTGGCAGAAGAAGCCCAGCCAGTCTCCATCTTCCTGGACACTGTGATGTCTACTAAAGTTCCATTTGTGAGTGTTGCTGAGGATGTGGGCAAGCAGATTCCTCCCAGAACAGATGGTGTCTGCTGTTCAGGCTTTACCAGTGCCTTTATGTCTGCTCCCTATAACCGTTGGTCAGCAGCGCAGGGACAGTCCTTTCCCCAGCTATGTGTGGCCTGGCTTATATTGTGCGGTTGTCAGAATGTCCGGTCAAGGTCCTCCAATCACAGGATGTATAACTATGAGGGCTCAAGGCTCTGCAGCTGAGTGGCATCCACTGTGGGTCTCAGAGGCACAAACATGGCTAATGCAGCAGCCACATCCTCATCTGTTGATGAGAATGAGATTTCAACACGTATCATCTCCTTCCCAACCCCAAAACAAGGCCCAGGGACAGTAGGCATCAGAGATTGGAGTGAGGTGTGATGGTTAGAATTAATTGTCTCCCTAGGTACCTAGAAAGCAGTTTTCCAGGGGGATTCTCTGGACTAAGTTTAGCTCTGAGACTACCTGGGAGGGATTGTCTTAAGTTAATTGATACGGGAAGGCTCATCTTAAACATGGACAGGACTATTCCCTGAGCAAGAAATTCTAGCCTGAATGATGTGGAGATAGGAAGTTGGTTTCTAGCATGCAAGGCACCTGTGGGCAGTGGGCGGTGGACAGTGCAGGGCACCTGGAGGACATTGGCAGTGCGGGGCACCTCAAGGCAGAGTCAATGCAGGCACCTGGAGGAGTGGGCAGTGCAGGGCATCTGACTCTGTTGTTCTCTTTTGGTCTTTGTGAGTTACTCAGAGTCTGCTGCTATTTCTGGTATGCCCTTCTTGAGATCCTCCTCTTCATCAGAGTATGGTACACAGCCTCTGTGGGACACTGCCTCCTAGGCTGCATAGAAGACCCACTGTGACACGTTCTCCTGTGCCCTAAGCCTCAAAAATCTTGCTGAAATGTGCATAGAGGTAGATGGGATGCTGTGAGACTGGGTTCCCACTTCTAGACCTTCCTTCCAGCCACCATATTCTGCAGCTGGCAGAGCCTACAACATTCCTCCCTCAGCCTCATCTCGGGTGTCACTCCTCCAGGTCTCCATATCTGAAGACAATGAAATTTCCGTGTGCGTGTGTGTGTGTGTGTGTGTGTGTGTGTGTGTGTGTGTGTGTGTGTGTGTATAATTTTAAAGAACTCAACATCATCCCTTTTGCTTCAAAATTACTGTAATTCTCATTCTCCCTTTTGTCTTTCTTACTGTATTTTTATTATTTAAAACAATTCTTAAGTTTCAATATATTTTGATCATATTCTTCCCCTCCCAGAAATCCTATTGTGAGGGAACTTGGTCTCTTCTTACCGTTTGTCTACATGTGTTATGTGCATAAAAGGACCACATCCTCTGCTGTAGCTGGCAGGGGCTGGGGCTCAGCCTCTTGCTTCCACAAGCTAATTTCACTGAGTTTCAAAGCTGGGTTCTGGGTAAAGGCTTTTATCTTCTCATCACCAAAATAATGTCTCATTGACCTTGAGACAAGAGGTCTGTGGCGTGCAGGTGAAAACAGAACCCAAAACAAGACTTCACAGTAGACTGCAGAGGGTGTGGCGGGAGCCCCCAGGGGGAAGCACAAGAGGGGTAGTCAGGGAGCGGGGGAGAAACTAGCTGGGAAACAGCACCTTGTGGGCATGGTCTCTGTTACCCACAATCCCCGGGGACATTACCAAGCTCAGTGGTATTTGGCAGGGGTGAGAAAGAAGGGAATGCTCTGAACACACATCTGGAAAGACGCCAGGCCCAGGGAACACAGCTGGGTGGCTCAAGTGACTGTCAACATCAAATATAGTCTTCCAGGCTACCTGGACAGCCCAGGCCACCTGGTGAGCCACCATACCCATCTGCATGAAGTGATGGTGAAGAGAAAATACCAGCTCGGGGCATGCCACAGACACCGCCCCCACCCCACCCCACCCCCCGTAATCCAGAATCAGACCCATGAGACAGTCTGCTGAGGTGTATGACCAGGAGCCTGGCAACATTTGTGGAGATGGCCTGGTCAACCTGCTGGTTATGGCCCCTAGTAGGTGAGTAAAAAGGAAGGTATCACATTAGCCGGACACCCCTCAACTAAGCGTGGATTGCCTTCTACACATGTCCAGGTGTCAGGGCTGGACAGACAGACCTACCATGCAGATGCACCCAGTCCCTGCTAACAGTGCTTCTCACTCTTCCCCTGAGCCCCATCCTAAGCAGTGAGCCCACAGCCTGATCTCACAAAACACCCTCTACCACCCTTGGGTCAGCGCAGCCTCTCGCGGCAAATCTCTGACTCCTTCACAGTCCAAACTGAGCACCCTTTGTGTCTCTCCCACTGATGACTCCCTGGCCCCCACACGGGGAGGTGGCACAAGGCTGTGACCAACTCTGTCCACACAGCACTCTGAGCCCATTTTGGCTACAGCGTAAGGTCACTATTAAGAACTCTGAGCCAGCGTTCCCTTTATTCATCCAAGGCAATAGAATGGCTTTGCCCCATCATTCAGGTTGAATGTTACTATCCAGCCACCTCAGCTTTCTGTCCAATAAGCTCAATGGCATATAAGGTCATTCAGCCCTCCTTCCTTCAAGCACCTTGCCTCTGCTGTGCCAAGTCCAATGTATCCCTGGGACTTCCTGGCCTAAGATGACTCTCCCACCACCACATACATACCATGCTGCATGGGAACTGCTGAGAGGGTCTTATACTTCCCTCTTCCTCCATGGCGTTCCCAGGAGGGTTCCTCTTGGACTACAGCCCAGCAGGGAACATATACTCATCAACATACACATGCACACACACACACACTCACACACATGCACACGCACGCACACACGTACGTACATGCATGCACACGCACACACACACAAGCACACACACACACATGCACACTCATGCATGCACACACACGCGCACACACGCACGCACACACACAAGCACACACACATGCACACACAAACAAATGTGCATACACACATGCACACACACAAGCACACACATGCACACACACACACACACACATACATACACACACACAAGCACACTGGTTTGGGGGTTGTGACACTGGAGATGGAAGTGACAGAAGCAGTCATTCCCAGTCCCTCGCCTCATGACTCCAGTTAACTCCAAGACCAAGGCCCAGGTACCCAAGCACCAACTGTACTTTGCGTTTAGGAAATATCCTCCTTATCATGACATTCACTGAGGTTTTGAGTTTGTTGGTTTTTGTTTGTTTGTTTTTTTGTTTGTTTAGGTGTTTTTATGCTGTGGGCAATATTATTTTATTTTGATTGTTATTATAGAAATAAAAAGGTAATGGTGTGTTATCTGAAAGATCTTTGAAAGCTAGTGGATGTGTTGCATTTCGTTAGAGAACATTAAAAAAAAAAAAACAGAAAAAGAATTGTCAATCGTGTTTCATTTCCCGAGTGAAAGTTTCCACAACTCCAACCCATGGTGACAGAAGGCAGATGGTGGCCGCCTGGGGCAAGGTTGAAGTGGGAGCTAGGGAGAAGCAGCCCAGAGCACTGTGGCGTAGGAGTGTGTTTGGTGTCCTTAGGGCCATAGTGATTACATGGGTGCACAGGCTTGTCAAATTCATAACCTGTGCCCCAGAATGGATACATGTTATTGTCCAGAGATTGTATCTCCAAAAGCTTGATTTAAAAAAAAAAATACTTACCTCACATCATCCTCCAGGGCCTTCATCAGAGAGGAAGTGTTTTCCTAAGGGTCCAGCCCATGTGGGATCATGGAGCACACGAGATCAAAGGAAGGGTGGAAGGGGGGTTTAAAGGAGTCCACAAATACCCAGATACATGATTAACTGATTAATTAGGGGAGAACTCACACAATGATGGTAAATAACCAATGCAGTCTTCCCGCTCCTGAAGATACAACCTCTGCCCTTTAGGATGCTCTGATCACAACCCAAGGGGGCACGAGCCTGCCTCTCCTCTTCCTTATACCTGAAGCCACGCCCTAAGGTGTGGCCACCACCCCAAGTACACAAGTGGAACAAGATGCCACTACAGAAGGGCTTGGGGAGGATTCTCCTTGTCTGAAACTAAGAGACATTATCTTGCTTTATTTGTTTGTTTGTTTGCTTGCTTGCTTGTAAGAAACAGCTTCATTGAGCGGGTCTGGAATTGCAGCTGGGAATCCCCACACCAGCCCCTCCATGGCACAATTCCTTTGTTGGTGTGGTGCTTCAAGGCTGCCGACCGCTGGTACTCAGGCCCCTCCCTTGGATGTGGGCAGGCAGGCACTGAGAAGATGGAGCAGCCATCCTCCAAGTTCCCCTCGTCTACAACTCAGATTCTACATGGTGTCCTGGACTGCCAGTAAACATACTCTTCTACTTCATAGAGGCCTGGACTTGGACCATGACCCCAGTTATGTTGTCTGTCCACCTTCTAATCCAAGATGACCCTGGAGAAGGTGTATGCATTCGTGTGTATGTCCATGTGTGCATATGTGTGTGGAGACCAGAGGGAAACCTCAGGTGTTGTTCCTCCAGATCTTTCCACATTTGAGATCAGCTCTCTCACTGGGATCTGGAACTTCCTATAACTGCCTGGCCAATGAGACATGTATCCACCAATCTCCATCTCCCTAGTACTGACACTACAAACATTCACCACCAAACTTGAATGTTTACATGGGTGCTAAGAATTAAACCCACATCCCCATACTTGCATGGCAAGCAAAACATTACTGATTTGGCCATCTGCACTTGTGCACACACACACACACACACACACACACACACACACCAAGGTCAGCCTTTATTATCTTTTGTTTTTTTATTTTAAAATCTCCGCAATTATTAGTTTATTAGTATCATCCAGGACTCATGTTCAGTATTCCTACTCAAATTACATAAACAAACGCAAATGTAAAGAACCCAAGTCAAAATTATATAACAAACAGCACTCCATCACAAAAGCATGTAAAATTGCAAGAACGCTATTTTTAAAACACTGGTGCTTTAAGAGAATGGTAATCTCAAAAATCCACAGAATTGCCAAATTGTTCCCTAAACTGCTAAGCAGATTAAACATGACTAATGAATGAATGAGTTTGAGTTTTATAAAGAAAAACTAAATGGATCAGACAACTGGTACTAATATGAAAAATTTATCATCTTCCCTTGTATCTGATTTATAAAGGGACAAGTCACAATATAAGAAAATATATCCTTACTTTAATTTTAAATGTGGCATAATTTTAAGAAAAGCTGGCTCAACTAATTAAATATACTTTTTAAACAGTCAAGTTTCCTGAGCAGTCCTGTATTTAGATAGATAAACAAAGGCATTATAGCCAGTGTTCTCATCATAGCTTCCACTAGGACCAATGTCAGCAAAGTTTAATGTGGCAGTCTTATATTTTAAGCTCATGCTTTTGGGTTTACATTCTCAGGTCTTTACTAGGGAACTGCAGAATTTAACTGCCATTACACAGTAATGGATGTTAAGAAAAGAGTCCTCATGTAAGGATTAGAACACAATTTTCTACTAGTCTTTCAAGGACAAACTTTCAGATTGTTCGATTCTAATACTTCCATGGTGTGATAGAATTGTTCACTCTCCACTTTGCACATGGGTTATGTACTATCCCTTATCCAACTGATCACAGATTTTGGAATTTCAACTGTGGATGAAAATGTTACCTATCACAATATGCAGGGTGTGTAGATAAAAGCTGTTTTTCCAGCTAACTATATGAAAAGAAACACTGCAATAATTCATGTGACCCAAAAGAGGCAAAAGCAAAAGACTAGCTTCCCCTTGAGAAGAAAAATTTCAGACCTATGAAAAGGACAACAATACTAATAAAAAAACTGTATTTACTTAGAAGCATTCAGAATGTCGACAAAACAGCTGCAATATTTTTTTCAATTACAGAGTGGTATTTAGTTACAACCCCCAGACTGTACCAGGCAAGGTTAGTGGCTATTGAAAATACCACCAGGAGAAGGCTATCTAAACACACATTGGGTATCTAAACTATACAAACAAAGACACTGTACAGTTTAAAAGCAAATCTTACACAGCCTTACATTTCAATTTTTTTTCTTTAAAAGGAGTGTAGGGGGAGTTAAATACTTTATAGACAAAAAAAAAAAAACTGTGCTAGAACCAACTTGTTCATCATCATCTTCATCTTCGTCTTCCTCCTCTTCCTCCTCATCATCTTCCTCTTCCTTCTTTTTCTTGCTCTTTTCCGCCTTGACCACCCCCTTTTTCACTGCATCGGGTTTCCCTTTAGCTCTGTAAGCAGCAATATCCTTCCGGTACTTCTCCTTCAGCTTGGCAGCCTTCTTTTCATAGGGCTGCTTGTCATCTGCGGCAGTGTTGTTCCACATCTCTCCCAGTTTCTTAGCAACATCACCAGTGGACAAGCCAGGGTGTTCCCCTTTGATTTTTGGGTAATACTCAGAACAGAATAAGAAGAAGGCTGAAGGAGGCCTCGGGTACACTGGGGTCCTTGAACTTCTTTTTGGTCTCCCCTTTGCCGGGTGTGGGGGGGGGATGTAGATTTTCATTTCTTTTTCATAACGAGCCTTGTCCGCCTTTGCCATGCCTTCAAATTTCCCCTTTTCTTCAGCAGACATGGTCTTCCACCTTTCTGAGCATTTCTTGGAGAACTCTGAGAAGTTGACAGAAGCATCTGGGTGCTTCTTCTTGTGTTCCTCCCAGCAAGTTTGCACAAAGAATTCATATGAGGACATTTTGCCTCTTGGCTTTTTAGGATCTCCTTTGCTCATGTTTAGTTGATTTTCGTCCGCGAGGCAGAGTTGCCCAGTGCCCATCGGGCTCGCGCTTGCCCCGGCGCTGTCTCTATGGAGCTCAATGTACTGCAGTCCTTTATTCTCTTTTGAAAGGAGAAATCTCCATGGGGAACTTCGATGCTCCATCATCTTCCCTTCACCCTGCATCCATGCTTGGAGAGGGACTACCCAATACCTCTCACTGACATATGAGCTCTTTCTGTCCACTCGTGGGCCAGTGGAATAAACCTGGTGGAAAGAGAACTGCCCAGCAGAACCCAAAGTAAATCCCCGCCCCTCCTCCCACCCTTTGTTTTTTTTTTTTTAATCTGAAGCTTTTTTATATTCTTTGCGAATTCCATACAATGTATTTTGATTATATCCATATGCTCTCCCAACTCCTCCCAGAACCACCACCTTCCTGACCCATCCAGCTTTGTTTGTGGGATTTTGTCTGGCTTCACTTTGTGCATGTTGTCCTATCCACTGTGAATTCATGTGTGCACCTACACTTCTGTATCCAAAAAATACTATTTCCTTGTAGTCATTTGCTGCCTCTGGCTCTTACAATCTTTCTACCCGCCCTTCTAATGATTATCCCTGGGCCTCAGGAGAAAAGACGGCTGATGGAGATGTCCGACTTAGGGCAGAGCATTCTGCGGTCTCTTGTATACATCTTCACCATCTGCTTCAGAAAGAAACTTCTCTGGTGAGGGTTAAAAGACATCATAATCTATGGATATGACAAAAAGTCAATGGGAATTGGCTAATTATTCTAGCTATTATCAGAATTATTGTTACGGGCAGGTTTTTCCCAGCCACTGGTCTGGTCCCACTCTTTGTTGCTCCCAGCCAGCCACCCGGTCCTGCCATCCTGTGAGCCCCAATAACACTCTGAGACTCTGTATTTGATACAATGTTGTTGGCCAGTTACCATTATTGTTTATGGGCTAGCTCTGTCTTAATTATGAACCCATTTCTACTTATCTAAGTATTTCCACATGGTCATCTTATCTGAGCACAGCAGCCGGCATCTTGCTTCCCCTAGGCTCTCCATGCTGACTCCTCCTTACTACTTCCTATTTCCTCCTTGTCTCCTAGCCCCCTGCCTATCTTGCTTTCCCATTGGCCCCACAGTGCTTTATTAATTAACCAATATGAGAAACATATTTACAGAATAACATCTCCCATCAAATTATAGCAATGGGTTCTCCTTTAGGGAGTATGACCTAACTAGTCTTGGGTTCTTGTTGCTGTTAATAGTAACAGGCATGAGTTCCATCTTGTGAGTCTGGACTTAAATCCAATCAGAAAGTAGTTGGTTACTCCATAACATTCTTGCCACTGTTGTACCATTGGGCACATTCCACCATACCAATAATTATTGTAGCTTTCAGGGTTCACATTTGGGTAAGTCTGATGATTACTTTTCTCCTTTAGTAGCATGTACAACATCCTTCCAGAACTATGAAAGCTAGCTAGTAGGAATGAAGCTTCCAGGTGAGCACTATCTTGAAATATCCATGTTTTGTGAATCAAGTATGTGGTCTTACCATCAAGTTATGGAGGGTAACTAAGAGCATAGGCACTTGCCTATAACATTTAAGACTCTATGGAACATCACTGGTCAATAATTCCAAAAGAAGTAACCCATTCATGACACTAGTATTGTTACCCCAATACAAAGTAATTCCATTTGAATTCTTTATGTGCATAGATTTAGAAAACTTACACAGCAATAGGTTTCCATATGGCTTTTCCAAAATGCCTTTATGTTAGATCATTCTTCGCCATTCTGCCTCGTCTACCTTGCCCTCCCATCTCCCACCTCATTTAGCCCTCCCTGGTCCTGAGGCTGAGCTGGGGTGACCAGCATGCAGCAGCTTTGAGAAGATGAAAGAGCTGGTGGGTAGTGCTTTCCCTCTCTATGAACTCTTAGCACCTTCTTCAAGCCCTGTGGTGACCCTTCTAGTGCCATTGTGCTATCCAGTTCTCACTTCTTCCCCCTCCTCCTCCTGCAGTGCCTCACCGTTGATCCTGAAAGCTATTCTAAGCTATTCCTCAATCCATATTATGAATCTGTGGCCCCAGTAACTGTATACACAGGAAGCTATGACCATGAGACACTTGGGGTTTTTCCTGCACTCCAAGGAGCAGCAAGAGTGCCTTGCTCTGGTTCCTCATCCTCATCCTGCATTGTCTGAGGTCTTGGGTTTCCCTATTTGTTATGGCATCAGTGGTCAGAGGAACATCTGCCCAGGAGATGCCAGGGATCTCAGGCGGCTTTCTATCACAAGGCTGATGGACACAGGCTCCCTGCACTGATGACCCCTTGATCTGTGATACTGCTCATCCACTGTCCTAGCTCAGCCCATATATTCACTGCCTGAATTGAACTGAGTGCTATCCAGCATTGTGATGTGGCATATGTGTGAGGCATACGCCATCCTATGGCAGTCTCTTGGAGCAGCCTGAGCTGGGGAACTTGGTCTTCCCTGTATTGTACCACTCACCCAGATTCCATTGCTTTCGCTTGCAACAGAGGCACGGAGCCAGTTTGATTGCCGACCATTTCCAAGTCCATATGTTTCTAAGTCTTCCCCGTTGCTGCCCTGCCCCACTACAGATGATGATGATGCCTGGAGCTTGCAGCATGACTCCCTGCCCAACACACTGCTCTTTCCACTGTGGTGCCAACAATCCAAAGTCTTGAGATCTGACTCTGCAATAATTCCTACTTTAGAACTTGGTCATTTGCTTTTCACTGAGTTTGGTTTATCCTCCCTCCTCCCTTCCTCGTCTCTACAAAGAAACCGTCCAGTGCCATTGTAAATACAACAGTGTTTCAACAAGGCCTGTTACAAGCAGGTTCTCCACCCCACCCCCACTGCAGATCTGGTCCTGCAGCCACGCCAACCCCCAATAATACAAAGAGACGCTGTATTTGATATAAGGCTGTTGGCCAACTACTATCATTTCTTATTGGCTAGCTCTGTCTTAATTATTAACCCATTTATACTATTCTAAGTATTTCCACGTGGCTCATCTTACCGGCCAGAGCGGCACTGGCTTTCTACCTCTCCAGGCTCTCCATCTTGGCCCCTCCTTACTACTTCCTCTTTCCTCCTTGTCTCCTAGCCCCGCCTATCTTGCTTTCCCATTAGCCACAGTGCTTTATTCATTAACCAGTATGAGAAACATATTTACAGAATAGCATCTCCCATCAAAGACCACTTAGTAGGACCATGCTAGCCCACTCTGCCATAAAGCACCTTTAAAGGTGTCAAACTGTTTGTTCTGCCATGACCCCAACAGCCTCCCATTCATTGTGTTCCATGGCAATGCCCCAGACGCTATTCCTGGATCAATCCTGTTTGCCTTCTGATTGTGTTATTTGCCCAATAACAAGGTGAATACTACACACTCTTACAACAAAGAGGAGCTGACCACTGGAGCTCAGCTCGGGAAACCCACATGAGCTCCTCTCCAGGCAGAGCTATTGAGAATGACTGTATCTGATGATAGTGACCATGCACTTTTTGTGGCAGAAGCCCTAAGAAATATAGTATGGATGAATTAAGCCTCTCTTCACACCTTCTGGGGCATGTGAAGCTTTAAGCCTTATATGATCATGGCCAATGGTACCCCACCCAAGACACTGAAGTGAGAGAAAGTTGCACTGAGGGGCAAGGATAGCCCAGATGTGGTCTGGCTCCTGACTCTACAAGCCTGGTTCACAGTCCGCATTAGACCCCACACACCAGATATCAGTCAGGCCTGCTTTTTCACTTGAAAGGAGACAAACAGCAGTATTACTAAGTTCTCCCCCATCCACATAATGCAGGAGCTAGACCCACATTCGTAAAAAGTATAGGTATAACACAAGCACACCCTGATCCATCCACACTAAAGGCTGGGCCACATCTAAGTCTGGATCACATCTCAGCACAAAAGCAAAGAGCTGAGACAGTCATCAGAGTGAATCCCATCTTCAAAACACACTTCTGAGGAAATGACTGCTCTGCTATCAATCTTCTCTGATTCATTTCTGTACCTCCAGATTTAACTTTTGAAACTCAGAACCTTATAGACGTGTCTAGTTCCAGTCCAACAGATTTTATCCATCAGTTCCCACACTTCATTGTGTCAAAATCTTTCTGAAGATCCCCCTACCCTTTTTTTTTGTTTGTTTGTTCTTTCCTCTAAGTGTCATGTCAACAGAAAACACACCAGCTGTGAAATTAGACTGCGCAATGAACACCAACGCACACCACTTGGTGAATAGGGTGGACTCCCTACCCAAACCTCAGAGCCACTGCTCTCGCCCCTTTTCCAAAGCTCACACTTGAGATTAAGGTTTCCCCAGAATTAACCTCCACACACACAGATGAAGTTGCTTGGAATTTTCCATCAAAACCTACTTATCTGTTTTTCTTTGCAAGAATGAGAAAGTACTGGCCGGCTGTGGAAGGCAAAATGTTTGCACCTGGGTAGCTAAGAAGTCTTAAACCAAAGAGCGGCTCAGAGTCCAGGCAGGGAAAGGAGCTCAAGAGAAGACTGGAAACCACCAGGAATGACTCTATTTTACCTTCCAATGAAAGTTTTTGCAGAAGTATGTCAAACTAATTAAAATAGAGGTGTGGCTCTCATTCTAGTGCTGCTGAAGGACAGACAGTGGGTTGTGACACTCTGACAGTCTTCATGGGAGGCAACGCATGTCTCCCATTCTCACGCCACACTATACAAGAGACATGGTCAACTCTATGACCAACTCTCAATTACTGACAGGCGCTATAGGTCACCTGCTGCTTGGTGACTCACAGAGGTTCCAGAGAGTCAAAAGTCCATCTGAGACCCAAACATCTGTGTTCTTTGTTTCTGTAAAGCAGGGTACTTCCCCCCTGAAGTACCCATGACCTTTGCCAGCAATAATCATCATGACTTGCTCAGATGACTGTCACTCAAAGTCATTACCTTTGTCAATGCCTATGACTTTCACTTTAGCTGATATCCAGAGATATTACCCATGACTTTCACCATTACCTTCTCCCATGAACATCGCCAACAGTCACCACTCAAGACTACTGCCTGTGACCGTGACATAACCCACTGTGAAAGACTGTTGCCTTTGTCCCATCATCATCTATAATTTCTGCTCATGACTAGCATCTTAATCTTCTCTCCATGACCGTACCATGTCTAAGACCCTCATAGACTTCTCCATGACCATCACAATGAATATATTCGTGTGTGTGTGTGTGTGTGTGTGTGTGTGTGTGTAGAATGCATGATCTGATGATCTGTGATGAGAGAGAACATGAGCCAGGATAGCATCCACTTTAAATAATGGATGCCATTATTTCTTCTAAAAGAGGTTGACAGATCCTAAATATGCAGTGAGGAAAACAGAATGTCTCTAGACCTGTCTCTTCTCTGTGCCCTGGCAGAGCAGAGACACCCCATGCATGCCTCAGAATATGACCCATGGCAAAGAATATGCCAACCATGGACCAGCTGTCATCACTGATATATGCATCCATCTCCCACCCAGAGCATTAGGGTGATCATGAAAAGAATCAGGATTCAGTGTTTTGAAAGATTTTCTCCTGTTTATCATAAAAGTCAAATGTCTGAACATTTCACCTTAAGCAAACCAGATTTAATTCACAATATATGAATTTTCAAAGAAATGCCACTTATTAATTTGTGAGCTCTATCTGGCTAAGAACTAGAAAGAAATGAGACCATGTATTCAAATATCTACTTTATTCATTAAAATAATTGACAATGATTGGGATGAATATTAAATATTTTGCCATTTTAATAGAGATTCATATTTTAGTACCTTCATGGTGGAGCAATTTTCAGTACTTTGAAAACATTAATCTTGGTTTTTATATTTATATTTTTAATATTAATTTAATTTACGTATGTGAGTGTTTTGCCTGCATGAATGCCTGTGTACACATGTATGCACTTGTTCAGTGCCTGTAGAAGCCAGAAGAGGTCATTAGATTCCCCGGAACTGGGGTCACAGGTGTTTGTGCCATTTGAATGTTGGGAATCAAGCCTGGGTCTTCTGGAAGAGCAGATATTTCTCTTAACCACTGGGTTATCTCTCCAGCCTCAATTTCATATTTTGACCTCCTGCTTAAACTGCACATTGAATCCCCTTCAAGGGGCCAGATTCCTCTTGTCTCTGGCCTTCTTACTTTTCCTGGAGTGTCTGTCAGAGAACCATCAGTGCTCACAGAAGGGCTTCCCCAGCCTTCTATCCATGTGCCACACTCAAGAGCAGCATGTCGTGAGGTTCCTCACCAATACCTACTAGTGTGTATGTCCTCCACCTGCAGCTGCACTGAGCTACTGTGCACGTGGGTTCCTGCTTATTGACTCTCTGCTCTATACTTGGGTTCCTATATATTGGCATCCTTTTGAGAAGACAGAGAGTTGATGTGGCCCTGTTCTATTCTGTAGTTGAGGGGTTTTCTATTTTTATAATAATTGTGTCATGACATGTACTTTGCTCTGAGACTTGTCTTTGTTCAGTGTATATTCATTGCACAAGTGCTCAATTTCAAAGAGACAATTTATTTCAAGAATGTCATGTCCTCTACCATATTTGTCCCCTTCCACACCCTTCTTCATGTCTACACCCTTCTTCATGTCTCTCTCCCCTTTTCCTCTGGCACTGGTATCTTCTGAGAGGGGTGTGTGTGTGTGTGTGTATTCCAAAACCCTTGACCATCAGAAAATGCAAATTAACACTATCTCACCCCAGTCAGAATGTCTATTATTAAGAAATAAACAAGCAAGAATAAATTCCAGCAAGGGTGTAGAGAAAAGTAGCCTTGTACTCTGTTGGTGAAAGTGTAAATTGGCCCAGCCCTCGCGGAAATTGGTATGAACCAACTATATCACTTCCAAAAAAGTATCTTAAAGACTTCAAGTCAATGTATTACAGAAATACCTGGGTGTCTGTTTAAATGCAAGCATGCCCTTTCCTCCTTAGCCTAATAAGGCACAAGCATTGAAATAGATTCTAAAATCATAAAAGACTTTAGCACATTAGTAAGTTAATTCCCTGACATGTACATATAAATACATGTTCATATGTGCACACATGTATGCTAAGGTTTGTATTGCATGGAAAATAAATGTATAAGACAGATCACATTATGTTTGTGTCCAGGAATGTTCTTGGCATAAAACTTTTATCTACCTAAGGATAAAAGAGATCAAAATTGCTTGGATATTGAAGCTTTCATATAAGAAAGTCTTTCGGTGAATTTTTCTGTACTTCAATGCAATATACACACAAATATGAAAGTTGCCAGCTTAATATTTAACCAGTGGCCAATCCATGGAGGTGTGATTCTCATTTCCAGAAGGGGCCCTGGTACAAGCAGTGACTCGTTTTAATAGACATCAGGCATTAAAAGGGGGAGGACTGTTAAGTTGCGATTCAGCTGAGAGCCACAGGGCACAATATGTTCCGTGGGTCAAAAGCACACGTCCTAAAGGAGTGTGCGCGCTGGAACGGTGTCTTTGTTATTAATCCGGAAATTGCATTTTTTTTAGAGCCGATATTGTTGACTACATAAGTCCTTATTTTTTTTTCTCCAATGGAAATTTTTATCAAGGAAAGTTCCCGTTGCTGCCTTGCAGATGTATGGCAGCTCATACTCTGTCTTTGATCGTGTGTGTGTTTCTGTACCTGTGCTGTCCTCATGAAGATACTTGCTCTCTCTATGGGACAGCCTCCTAACCAGTGACCTGTGAAGAAGGTCCCTTTGGAGAGGCTGGACAATTTGGCTGGCAAGGATTGCAGAAGACAGATTGTTGGGTCAGAGGTCACAGTGAGATGGCCATGTGTGGGTGTGACTTCCTGGAGCAGCTGCCCAGCACTATGCCCTTCCCTTCCCTCAAAGAGAGATGGTCCCCAACAACAGGACTAAGTCAAATTCACCACAGCTGAGCCACAGGACCATTTGCTTAATCTCACCTACATTCTGAGAAGTGCCCCATGAGCTCAGTAACATTGTCTTTTAAATGATCAACCCTCCCAGTCTAGAAAGATTTTCCTAGCATCCTTGGCTCTTCTAGAAAGAAAGCACGCAACCCCAAAAGCCCCTATCTCTCAGGAATCACCACCTCACCTCACTCACCATCTCCTTTGGCTGGCTGGTGGGTCTTGGTGAGGGGGGGGTCACAAAAGGTCTGTTACCACTAGGGGAAGCACAGGTATATCCACTTGGCTGTCTTGGTCACTTGCTCAGCCAATCAGCCATATCTTAACACAACCATTATTTTTCCCACTGTCTCAAACAAAGCTCTCTCTTGCCTGGTTTCCAGGGTAGCAGAAAGGCCATAAAGGACCCTGTGCATGAGTGTACACATACACAGTGCTATGTGTGGGACACCCTGAACTTGGATGTGTAGAAAGCTCACTGATGGCCTTCTCCATCCATCCCACCCTAGGTCTGCTAAGGACAGCAGGCCTGTCAGAGTCAGAGAAACCCTTCCAACTGACCAAGAGTCAATTAAGGCAACAGCTTCAGAAAACAGGTATCTCACACAATGAAAGGATATTAAACAAAGATACAAGTTGAAATCCACTGCCCAGCCCAAGCAGGAATGAGGCCATGCCTTCTCCTACCCCATTTTGCCTACCACCCAGTAGCTATTGTCAGGACAGAAAGATACCAGATCCCTCACTGAAACATTCAGTGGAGAGTGGGCCATGTTAACATGGAACATAAGAGGGTACAATTGTGACCATCCCTCTTCCTGCCTGTGGGCTGCTGTTATTTGTGATATGTTCAAAGCACCAAGAGCAAAGACAAGGATAGAAGCAACTTCTTGCCATGAACATGACAGTCTGACAGTCAGGAGACAGCAAGGCGACATCTCCATAATGTCAAAGGGAGGATTGGAGCTTAAGGAATATGAAGGGAAGACAGAGAGTGCTTCTAATCTGGAACTGGATCCTGCATGCTATAATACCCACCCACCAAGTAAAAGGTTCCCAGGTGCAATGATGTAACAACTGTTGATGAGGGTGAGAAACCGCTCTCTTGATTGGACTTGAGGCCTTCTCTACAGAAGGAAATCCATGACTGGTATTGTAAACACGCTCAAAAACCATGGCTAGGGAAGCCACAGGCCTAAGGGGAGATCCTATTGATGCCGATCACAAATTGCCTTCTGAATATTTATTTATAGTCATAGATTTGTAATGCTCCCAACCTTAGTCAGAGAAGCTCCTTCTAGCCTTGAGTAGTGATTAATACATCACTGGGATTTCCCAGTGACTACAACCCTAAAGCTCAAGAAACACAGCAGGATAGGGGCAGAAAGAGTAGAAGGACTATGGAGAAGAGTGTTGTGAAATGCTGTCCTCTAGACATGACATGGCTGTTGCAAACACAAACTCACAATAACTGTGATTACCTACCCAAGATGAAACCAGCACAGACTGTGGAGGGGCTCCCACGGCCCCACTCCTAACTGAGGAGCAATAAGCTTCTGGTGGCTGCTGGGATAGGAAGATTTACTGTTCCTTGGGGGCGTGGTCAGTGGAAGGTTCCCCATGCTCTAGTGTATGAAGACACACTTGTGTGCATAAGGCCATTGGGCTCAATGGGTTAAATTAAATAAATAAGGAGGACATGTAGCTAGGAAAGAAATGTGATGGAGGGGCCTGGAGGGATATGGGCAGGGGGGAGATGTGATCAAGATACACTGTACATATGTATGAGGTTTCCCAACAATTAATACAAAAAATGAAGTCTCCGTTTTTAAAAAATGATTCACCACAAAAAAGAAACATTCTCTGTCTTCCCTTCATATTCCTTCAGCTCCATTTCTCCCTTTGACATTATGGAGATGTCACTTTGCTGCCTCCTGACTGTCGCGCTCATGGCAGGAAGTTACTTCTATCCTTGTCCTTGCTCTTTCAGGTACCAGGGATGCTTTGAGCATTGTTTTTAAGATTCCGCTCTCAGTCAATGCCTTCTACAATTTTATTTTGGTCCATATTTTCACAGATTCCTTCACATTTGTTAAAGTCCTTGAGTCTGTGGGTTTATAAGTATCACAAAACCTGGAACTTCTTCTTTCTTTATGTGTTCGGGTGCCTGTTTCTCTCACTACCTCAGTCAGTTAACACCATCTATTTTTACCATTCTAAGCTCTAGGTTTGTTCTGTTCTTCTCTTGAATGTCTCTTGTGTGTGATTGGTGATGGGAGACAAGTGTGCTCTTGGGAGCCTTGCTTCTGAGTTTTGCCATCTGGACTAAAGAGCACTCAGCCTGTGGCACCCAGTGCTCCTGGCATGCAGTCCACACCAGACCAATGTAAAGTTCACTCCTGGAGGAGAAAGCTGGAAAAAGAATCATGAGGCTCCATGTGTTCCGGTTTGGGAGATGTTAGTAAACGCAGAAAAGGTTTCCTACTTTTACAGCTGTACATGGATGAGCCTCACAGCGTGTAGTAATGTTAGAATGATAGCCAGTAATTTCTAGTCCATAATGTGAATTCTTTATCCATAACAGCTTGAGAAGCAATCCTTCATGACAGCTAGACAGTCAGGAAGAGTTCCAGGTTATAGTTAGGACTTCATGAGGTATCCATGAGCTTGGTTACAGTGTCACCAATACAAGAAAGAGCCCCAGCCATAGCTACTGTAGCCTTGGGCCTTAGGGCCATCCTCACTGTCTTTCCCATCCCCTTGATCTTTATGAAATTACAAGAAATGGGGTAAGTTGACCCACTCTCCTTAACATATTCCTTGAACACACTTTCTTTTAATGTTTGTTGTTCAAGACAGGGTTTCTCTGTGTAATCCTCACTGCCCTGAAACTCACTCCATAGACCAAGTTGGTCTCAAACTCACAGATCCACCTGCCTCTGCATTCTGAGTGCTGGGATGAAAGGTATGTACCACCATGCCCAGCTGAGGGTATAGGATAATCTATAATTATGAAACTTAGTCCATCTGAATGTCAAAGATATAAAAAGTTAGTTTTGCATAGTTTTCATCCTCAACATGTCATAGGTAAATAAGTAAACACAACTACTAGCTCACACAAAAATGCTATTAGAATGAGAAGAAAACAGTGACTCATATGCCAGAGGTCTGAAAGTGATCCTGCTTAAGAGAACTTCATTCCCATAGAAGAAAAAAACTTGTGCTCCCATTGAGTTGCATTGAAGTAACAGACGCTAAACTTACTTGACCCCCAATCCTTGCTAAAGAATTGCTTCCTGGTGGTATCTCAGAAGGCTCCTGAGTGAACTAACAGACAAATCTACTGTCAATTACACAGAAAAGGCACACTAAAATGTGACTAAAATGGTGGACATCTCCATCCAAGTCTGTGATAGACTCATGGGATCCTCCTCTGTGCACAGATACTCATCTTGACCTTCAGACCTATTTGCCTTGACCTCCACAATGTTCGTTTGACCTCCACAGATCTTCACCTTCACTTCCAGAGACCCTCACCTTGACCTCCACACACTCACTTTGACCTCCAGAGACCCTCACCTTGACCTACACACACACTTTAACATTCAGAGACCTTCACTTTGACCTCCACACACTCACCTTGACCTCCAGAGACCCTCACCTTGACCTCCACACACTCACCTTGACCTCCACACACTCACCTTGACCTCCAGAGACCCTCACCTTGACCTCTACATATCTCACCTTGACCTCCGCACACTCAACTTGACCTCCACACACTCACCTTGACCTCCAGAGACCCTCACCTTGACCTCCACACACTCACCTTGACCTCCACAGACCTCACTTTGACCTCCACACACTCACCTTGACCTCCACACACTCACCTTGACCTCCACAGACCTCACCTTGACCTCCACACACTCACTTTACCTTTTGTGTATCTATGCCTCCTTGAACACTGTGAAACACACACACCCCTTTTCCTTGATCTCTACATATCAGCTCCTCTGAAGGTCTAGTCTCGCGTATGAAATGTATTTCATGAAATACATGTACCTATGCCTATAAAGAAATTACTGAGCCATTTAAAAGTCCCTACATATCAGTATTTATTATTTTACATAAACTGTTTGAGTTGGCTTTTACCCTGTCATTTGTAATCACTTTTTCCAAGCAACTCCCTTGAACAATGCATGGGATATTCAGACTTTGAGTGACCACATATGAGGCATGGCTGTCTGTTAAGGGGGCAAGGCAAGTCCTGCTCTGTGAGTTTGGCCTCTGGTGACAACACTGAGAGTGTTGTCACTGGCCTTTACTCAAGAATGACACAAAATGAGAGGCAGATTACTTGGTCTGGGGATCCATACTGAGGAGATGGAGGAAACAGATTTTTCACTTGGAACAATGTTAGAAGCAAAGCACACAAGACCTGCGACCTGGAGGGTTAGGAGGAATAAGAAAGTATGATGTTGAATGTGAAGGTTTTAACCTATCACAATTCTGTCTGTGGTGTAGAACATAAACACAGGAAGAAAGATTTTTCAAAGCCCATTGGAGCCATTAATGGTTGGGTGGGTATGTTACTTTCTCGTAGCTCTGAGCAAATGGCTGACAAGGACCAAGAAAGATTTAAGCCTTAGAAGCTTGTTTTTGGCTCATGGTCCTGTGAATACAGTCCATCATGAAGGGAAAGGCATGGCAGCAGGAGTACTTGTCAGCTATGGCAGTGTCAATGTGACTGGACACATCACTGCGACAGTCAAGAAGCAGAGAAGAGAATGCTGGTGTCCTGCTCCTTTTCCTCTTTTTATCCAGCCCAGGAAAGTATCCCACAGGATGTTGTCATTCACATTCAGAGTGGCTCTGAATTCTCTGTAGAAATGCCTACAAGTGCCCTCAGAGGTGGAACTCAGTGATACCTGGTGCATTTATTAATCTGATCTCTCCAAGGCTAGCCTCACTAATGTCTGATGCATTTATTAATCTGATCAGGCTAAGAATCAGAATTAACCATCACAAGTCCATCTTTGTTAATTAGACACCAAACATTTCACTTTAAGTCGTAATAATTCTGCAGCTGGTTGCCGTCTCATAACGCTAAGCATACTCAGTCCAGCTTCAAAAGTCTTCATCATCTTCAACAGTCTTCCTTATTTTTTTTGGTTTTTCAAACAGGGTTTCTCTGTGTAGCTTTGGAGCTAGCCCTAGAACTAGCTCTGTAGTGCAGGCTGGCCTCGAATTCACAGAGATCTGTGTGCCTCTGCCTCCCGGGTGCTGGGATTAAAGGCTCATCTTCAACAGTCTTAACACTGTTTCCAAGTCCTTTCTAAGACTCCCTTGCTTAGGCTGAAAGATCATCTGTGAATTACACATAACATATAATTCTGTGCATGTACCTGAGATTATTAGTGCCTCTACTAAAGGGCATTTTTTAGTGATACACTTTAGAACAATTAAGAATAAATTTGCTATAAAGAAGTATGTGCATATCTTGTTTGTATGTTTGAAATTCAGTTCTGCAAATATCTAGGTGGATATCTAGGGAATCACTGGTCAAAGTAAACCTATGTTTAGTAGTATGGGAAACTGTCAACTGTCTTTCAACATGGCAATGCCATGTGACATCCTCATAGCAATGAGAATGCATATTGCTCCACACTTGGTACTGTCACTTCTTGAGTTTCTCCATTATTGTAGGATTACAATAGGTATAAAATGTCTGTTTAAATGACAAATGATTTTATGTCTTCTCATGCATTTTTTTTTTTTTTTGGCCAACTCTCTTCAACAGTCTTAACGCTGTTTCCAAGTCCTTTCTAAGACTCTAGTCAGTTTCTCCACTGTGAGCCTTCTGATATCTGGGGCTTTTAGTGGCATTGTGTGGGCTCCAGTGTCCTTGCACTGCTTCTCCACTATCAGCTTTTCTGTCTGCAACACATGGGCGAGCTTCCCATGCTCCTGGCACGTCCGTTATCTCTAGGTCTCTATCATGATATAGACTTCATTTTCACAGATTTGCACACATCCAGAGTGCCTGGCCCTCCTCCACTTACATTCCCTGCTCTCAACAGACTTCTGGAACCTTGATTCAAACCTCAAGGACTTCTTAGCCCTTGCAGTCTACGTGCCTAGAAAACAAATGCCACGGGGCCTCCAGCTTTGTCCTCTTTGGTGATAGCTTCAGTGAAACTGTGTCCCTTCAAGGCTGAGCCTGTGAAGACGCTTCCCGAGGTTGCCTTGCTTGAGTAGAATGTCCTAGAGGCTACATTTTTGTAGGCCCTCTTTCAAATGGAAGTTCAGATGAGTGTGCCTTGTTACACCCTGGTTGGCTGGGCCTAGTAAGATCCCTTTCCTGATGTCCCATCGGAAAGTCTGGTTTCTCACTAATGTCATTAATTACAGTCACAGCTGCTTTGTCCACCCTGCCTGCCTTTTTAACCAAGTTCGCACTACCTTCCTCACTAACTCCATGTTTTTCACATCTTTCTCTCTTTTTGCTATAAATCTGGTCAATACAGAAAATAATAGTGACATCGCAGCCCAGGTGTCTATCTCTCTTGAAAATTTCTCCACAAAGCAACACTGCTCTTAAAATCCATTCAAGTCAAATTTTTCAGGTCATGGGCACAGCACAGCCAGATCTTTTTCAAGAGGGTAACATGAATGGCCTCTAGCAGTTCCTAATAGAGTCCTTACTCCTCTGTGGAATATCATGAGGAATCTTTACCGTCCACAGTCTCCTTTAAAATACCTCATTAAGCCGGGCAGTAGAGGTGCATGCGCCTTTAATCCCAGCACTTGGGAGGCAGAGGCAGACGATCTCTGTGAGTTAGAGGCCATCCTGGTCTACAGACAGAGTTTCAGAACAGGCTCCAAAGCCACACAGAGAAACCCTGTCTCAAAAAACAAAATTAATTAATTAACTAACTAATTAATTAATAAAATACCTCATTAAGCTCTTCTTCCAGATTCTAGGACTTCTCTAGTCAAAGTTCCAAATCTGTTCCCATCCCTGCTAAGAACCAGTTCATCAGATCTGAACCCCACAATCAGATTTATCACAGCAGACATACACTCTCTTCTCGGCACCAATTGTATATATTAGTTGCATCTCTTGTTATAATCAAAAGCTTAACGAGAAACAATGTCAGGCAGGAAGGAGCTCCCTGGATCATGGTTGGAGGGTGAAGTCCTTCATGGCAGGAAAGGCATGCAGTGGGAGTGGTTGAGTCCTTGCCTGTAGGTAAATGAGACTAATTTCTCACATATAAGCATATCAGGAAGCAAAAAAAAAAAAAAAAAAAAAAAAAAAGTGGGGGGGGGGGGATACCAGGACTCGGTTGGCTTTCTCATATTCCATTTTGATGTAGTCCTGGACCCAAGCCCATAAAAAGATAGTGCCCACATTCAGGGATAAATTTACCTCTCGGTTAATCTTTCTGAAAATGCTTTCAAAGACACACCCCAAGGTGTGCCTTCCTAATGCCCTGGGTGTTCTTTAATCCAGTCAACTTGACAGTGAAGATTAACTACAGCAAAGAGCAGAGACTGCAAGTTTTGATGGGCGAAACTGCTGCTGGGTCTCAAGAGTCACTCATGGGCTATGAGGGCAAGTCCTCAGGGCCACTGTGGAACTTCTCTAACATCAACTGACTTCTCTATGGAGACCACGAAGGGTTCTGCAAGGGATGGAAACCTATGCGTAGATTGGATGCCAGAGGATTTAAAATGAGCTCTCACGAGAGACCACAGGCTGCTGAAAAAGGAGTTCCTTAAGAAACATTCCCTGCACTGACTGAATCAGATCTGCCTCTCACTTCTCTATTGAATTATTTTCTAAATGCTCTGGCATTTCACTGTATTTAGAACATTACAGAAATCCAGTTTCTCCTGTTTTATAAAATATCCCTATTATATTTATTATGTAACAAACATCTCTACTATTCTAAAATACTAGTTTAAAAAAAAAGCTAAAAGCTTTTAACTTATGAGCTCTAAGTTGAAATTCAACTAACTTGAGTATTAAGAGGATACAGAACATTTATTTTAGCAACCAAACAAAAATCACATTATGAGATACACCATGATTATTATGCTTGTTTCCATTCAATAGACAAGACAAGTAACCCTAAACATCCAGGTCCTACCACCAACTGAACTCCTGCTGCTCTGCTCACTTGGCCATCCTGTTAGACTCCAGACACTCTGGTTCTGCCATCTGACCTCCTCCACAATTTCCTGATGTTGTACTTCACATGGCCATCATTGTAAGACACTCAAAATACCAAGACCCTAAACCCAGGCCTCATTGCCTCCGCACTGTCCTGTTTCTCCATTCAAAATACTGGCAAGGTTAGAGAGACCCTAAGACATACAAACACCTGCTTACTTGTTGCCTCAATCACCGTCACACACTTCCTTGCTACACGGCACAGCCAGGGCAAGAAGACCTGAAGCATATGAGATCTCTCTCCTACCTGATCAGCAACCTCCCTCTGTTCCATTTGGCTAACAGGGTTAAAGACCCAAGCCCCACACCCTGCTGACTCAGGAACCTTCCCCATTATTCCCCTCTCCTCCATATGACCCATCATCCTTCATTGAGACTGAAGGTAGGTGGGTAAGAAGCACATCAAAACTTATTACCCACAACCTAGCTTCATGTTACCAAGTGCCACATCAAAAAAGTAAGCAATATAGTCAGGCAGTGGTGGTGCAGGCCCTTAATCGAAGCACTTGGGAGGCAAAGGCAGGCGGTTCTCTGAGTTTGAGGCTAACCTGGTCTACAGAGCAAGTTGCAGGAAAACCAGGACTACACAGAGAAACCTTGTCTTGTTTGGAAAACAAAAAAATAGTAATGATAAGAAATATGAAAAATACAATATGTTCCCTTCCCCAAAGTCACCAATCCTATAGAAAAAGGATTCCAAGGAGAAATCTTTAGATGATATTTAAGACATAAACAAGAGTACAAGTTCTGAAAGCTCACAACTGCCAACTCAGGTTATTTGATCCAGGAAAACTGTCTTCTATAAATGATGGATTAATAAAAACATACATAAAGAATTTATGGCCACTGATACAGATGTTAAAATGATACTAGAAGGGGTACTTGAGAATGAAGAAAAGAATAAACACACAAAAGGAGCCGCAGGAGGAGAGCAAGTACTACAAAGAGAGTTCATGAATAAACACACATGTGTAAATTGTAACTCTAAATATTAATGCTCTCAATTAGCCAATAAAAAGGTATACTAGCAGGCTGGATTAAAAAATGGGATTCACGGGGATGAAGAAATGGCTCAGCGGTTAAGAACAATAGCAGGTCTTCCAGAGGTTCTGAGTTCAATTCCCAGCAACCACATAATGCCTCATAAAATAAATGGGATCCATCTTTTTTGCAACCTCCAAGAAACACACTTCACCAAGAATAGGCAATGCCTTACTGCAGAAAGGTAGAAAAGGTGTGCCAAACAAATGGAACAAGCTACAAAACAAGATGTCATGGGTATTCTAATATCTAGAAAACTGCATCATAATAATAGAACACTTCATCAAGAGGATAGTACAATCTTAGACCTATACACACCAAACATAGGTATGAATCATTTTATAAAACAATCGCTAATGATCTAAACCACAGATGAATACAATAGAGTTATCAAAGGAGACTTCAATACCCCACTCCAACCAATAGATAAGTCATGCTGAGAAAAATAAAATAACAGAGAGACACTGGACTTAAATGATACCAAAACTCAAATGGATGTAACAGACATCTACAAAATATCCTACCTAAACAGTGGGGCTGCAACTACAGAGGGTTTTGAGTCATTATGCAGATGCTGAGTCTTCTGCAACAGCCATAAGTGCTCTTACCTGCAGAGCTGTCTCTCTAGTACCTTCTTTTATTTTTCTTTTCAAAGAAATTTTTCTCACACAAATTTTCTCAGCAGTACATGGAACTTTCTTCAAAAGAGACCACATATTAGAAAACAATCAAGCCCTTAGAAATATAGTATATTTGAAATCACTCCTGGAATAAAGCCAGGCATCAACAAGAGGAAACTCAGGAAGACCAAAAACTCATGAAGATTAAACAACATGCTATCAAGTGTTGAACAGGTCACTAAAGAAGTTAAGAAATAAAATTTTAAATCCTAGAATCAAATGGAAATAAAAACACAACATATCAAAATCTACAATGAAGGCAGTCCTAAAAGTAAAGTTTATAGCCCTAAACTATACTGTACTTGGAAAAACAAGAACAAATTAAACCCAAAAGCAATGGATAAAGAGAAATAATTAAGATTAGGTAAGAAGTAAATAAAATAGAAACACATATAAAATAATATAAAGAGTCATTAAAACATATGCTTGGTTCTTTGAAAGGATAACTAAAACAAGGCTCTAGAGAGATAACTGCAGTAAAGAACACTTATGGCTCTTGAAGAAGGTTCAGGTTTGGGTACCAGCATCTACATAACTCACAACCATCGTAACTCCAGTTTCAGGATACCTGATGCTCTCTTCTGGTCTCTATGGGCTCCTATACACATGCGATGCCCATAAACTCATACACACAGACAAAATTTAAAAATAATTTTTAAAAGATAGGCATTATTGACAAGTTCTTAACCAGTGTACGAGTTTACTTTCTTTTGCTGTGAAGAACACTATGACCAAAGTAACTCGAGGAAGAAAAGGTTTATTTGGCTTGCACATCTGCTCACTGTGTACCATTGAAAGAAGCCAAGGCAGGAACTCAAGCCTTAACAGTGCAAGAATCATAGAAGAGTGCTTCTCGCTGGCTTGCTCCCTATAGCTTGCTCAACTTGCTGACATATACAACCCAGGATCACCAACCCAGGGTTGGCACCACCCACAGTGAGGATGAACCCTCCTACATTGATTATCAAGCAAGAAAATGCCCCCATAGACATGTGCACAGGCCAATCTGATGGAGACACTTTCCCAACTGAAGCTCCTTCTTCCCAGAAGATTCAGTTTATGTCTAGTTGACAAATATATAACCAGCACAAATGACCCTTATCAATTTGAAGCACATACACATTGCTATTAAACCATAACCAACATTTCCTTCTTATCTCTAAGAGCTCATGCTAATGTAACAATATTAAACATAGTATAACTTTAAAGGGTCCAGCATCTTTAAATTTTTCAATGACTTAAAATTGCAAAGTCTTTTTAAAATATCCAAAGTCTCTTAATTATGAGTTTCTATAATATAAAAACAACACTTTCTTGCTCTAAGAGGAAACAGTTATAATCAGAGCCAAGCAAAACCAACATTCTATGGTATCCCAGGTTCAGTGTCCAGTGACTGGGACTTACTTATGACCTTCTGTGTTTCTGAGGAGTTGAGCAGTCCTACTTTTACAGTTCTGCAAAACACAGTTTGTTCAGAATGGCTCCATTCTGCCTGCTGTTGTCCTTGGAGAAGCCTCATCGTCCGGGCATCTAAGATATATGCAAGGCTCTCTACAGCAGCTGAGGCTGCCCCTTCATCAGTGATTTGTCCTGGACTGGGGGTGGAGGGGTCTCACAACCTACCACATGGTGCCAAGCCTACTTTTCTTCTTGACCCCTTCAGTCCTGGGATCTCCACGGCCCCTGAGGATTCACCTTCACCAATGGCTTCTCTTAGTTTGCTCATGGAGACTCCAATCATGCCACAGAGTGTCAAGCCCCATCTATTTTCCATGACCTCTTCATGAATTCAAAACTAGTACTATGTGGGAAACTTTTACACTTTTCCAGGTTTGTCTACTAGCTTTAGATGTAGCCTCCGCCCCCTCTAAAGCTCAGGTAAATGCCAGAGGAGGAGATGGATAGAATGTAATGCACTGGAATATAGATGGAAGGCAGTGAAATTCCATCCTCTAAGCATGACACAATCGGTGTCGTCGTGAACTCACAGCAGCTGCAGCTACTTGCACTGGGCACACACAAACCAGGCTCCCTCAACAGTCAGCCCTAGACTGGGGAGAGCCTCATGGGACCCTAGCCCTTACTGCTGAACTACAGGCTAGTGATGAACTCTGGGATAAAGAGAATCATTATCTTCAGTTGTGTAGTCACTGGTGTAGACCAGGATCAAATGAGTAGTTTCGATACCAAGTCTGCACAGACCACCCTGATTGAACCCAGAGGGATACAAAGAAAATAAAAAAGGCATGGACATGGATAAAGGTTAGTAGGTAAGGAAAGGTGGACAGAGTCAGATGAGAGAGAATGAAACCGAGAGCAATTGGAATGGATTATAATACATGTATGAAAGTAGTAAAGAACAAATTTAATTAATAAAAAGTAGAGTTAAATAAAAGAAATATTCCATGGGGCAGATGAATTGTCACACTTAGGGACCCAGCAGAGGATCTGAGGTCTCTGAGGGGGCTGGCAATTTCAAGGGGCAGGGCTTGAGATTTCCTCAAAATATTTTAGCCACTGTATCTTTTCTTTTTACTTAGTTGTGTGTGTACGTCTTTTTGTTTGTATGTACTCGGTGTGCATGCAGTCTCTGTGCAAGACAAAAGAGAGTAGCAGCTCCCCTAGAACTGAAGGTACAAGCTGTTGTGAACTGTACAATGTGGGTACTGGGAGTCAAACCTGGGGCCTCTGTAAGAGAAGCAAAGCGCTTTTACCTGAGCCATCTCTCCAGCCCAGTGTCTCACCAGCAGCACAGATGCTGTTCTGCTGCGGTCACATGTCTACAGAGCACCTGTGGTCACCCAAACAATGACTGTGGACTCCTCAGCATCTTTGAGGTTTGGTGAAGAGACCTCTCTGTCTACATGGTCCTTTCCCTAGAAAATGATTTTGCTGGGAGTCACCTTCTTGTCTACCATCAATTTTACTAAAACTGAAGCTTGAATAAACAGAATTACACAAGAGGTAGAAGAGCTGTCTCCTCTCAGAGTTCAGCACCCCTAGTAACACGGTGACATCCTCACGCAGGGCAGCACCATGGTGCCACTGCTGCAGTGAATTCATCTCCCAGGGGTTCGCTGCTCGCAGTGGGTCTAGTGTGTAGGTAAGAACTCTTCTCATTTTAGCACACATCCAAATAAATTGCTGCCGGTCAGTGTATTTCAGACATGTCCCACACTTACCTTCAGTTAGACACAGTTAAAATAAGGAAGCAGCATTTTGACTATATAAGGTCTGCTGTCGCTGAGATGAAGAAAAAGTCCATAAATACAGCCCCACTTTCCGTGGGATATGTATGTGGGACAGCATTCCCAGAGTTAGTTCTGAATTCAGATAAAGTATGGTTTTAGCGGGTCTCATTGTCTGCAGCATGGTGGCCACTAACCATGTCCCATCCCCAAGTGTTAAGTGAGGGTTCAGAGGTGACTCTTCAGAGTTCCAAGGCTGGGGGCAGCCACCATGTCTGCTACTCCATGTTGGTAGCCAGTGCTCAGTTCAGGAAAAAGCTTAGATAGACTGCAGTCCAACTAAACAGCAGGAACACAAGCTGGCTTTGGAGGAGTCCTACCGTGAAAGGGCAGGAAAGGAGATGGTGTGGGCTCCACACCTTCTTCCGCAATCTATGCAAACCTGGTGTGGCCTGCTTGCATACAGACGGTTACTCTTTAGCAACTACCCAGCCAGTGACCTCAGCCATGCCCTGCCTTCCTCTTCTGAGAACTCAAAGACACTAGTCTGATGGTGGAGACATCCAGAGTGAGACCCGGGGTGGTTAATCCCAGAAGAGGCTTCTGCCAGCAGATCTCTCTGCTCCTTCCAGAACTCAAGCCTATGCTTCCCGAGCCCTTCCTGGGGGCTTGCTGGAATCAGACCTGCAGAGCCTGCAGGTGGTTGTAGAAAGATTGGGAAGGCACCAACCGCCAGAGGCTGCAGCTGACTGGCAGGTACACTTTGGGAAAGAGGGCTTATTTCTGGTTCTGTGTCTGCTCGGGCAACTGGATGGGTTCGTTTTCCTGAGAAGCACCTGACTGGAAGCGTTTGGAGAGCAGGTACGGCACCTCGCTCCTGCCTCTGAGGAGACGCGGGGCCCGCTGCAGTGCACACACCACAGAGCCAGTTAATATTTAATGGGCAGAGCTGGTGCCTGCTCCCAGGGCAGCCCTGGGGTCCATTAAGCTGCCCTGTTTCTCTCCCCTCCGTGGAGATGTCAAGTTTCATCCATCTGCTCTTACGTTGTTCCATGTTTCAGGCTGAGAAATCGGTCACTCGTGAAGCTTCCATTGTTCACTCCCTCTCAATGTGCCCCTATTATTACAGCCAAAGATGGAAGAAGACAGACCCAGAGTGACTGAGTTTTTGACTTGGGACTTGGTTTTCCGAATTACATCTTCATCGTTCTGTGGCTACTTTACTGAAAACTGAGGACCCACTTCTAAGAGGAAAAGTAAATATAAGGAGAAAGGTGACCATATTATTTTAGCTTTCAAATGGTTCCCCAAGTCCACATGGACTTACTAGCTCTTTCAGGTATCCTGGAGAAAAGCCAAACTCTCTGAGAGCAGAGAGCAAGACCCTCACCTGGAGAGCAGAGTCAGACCCTCACCTGGAGAGCAGAGCAGAGTCAGACCCTCACCTGGAGAGCAGAGTCAGACCCTCACCTGGAGAGCAGAGCAGAGTCACACCCTCACCTGGAGAGCAGAGTCAGACCCTCACCTGGAGAGCAGAGTCAGACTGCACCAGGAGAACAGAACTGGAATTAGGAAGAGCCACATATCACCACCAGCGTGACGAGAATATGAAAGCTTAGAGCTAGTTTTCTCTTGGTGAGGCTGTGTTTTAAATGATGAAGTACATTTTCTTTTGTGCTTTGTTGCATCTGAGAGAGCAGATACCATGACGCTTTTCTTTCTTTCCAGAATTCCCTGGAGATCTGGTGAAGTCTATTGGGAACTTAATTTGAAAATCACAGGACATGGGCACCACACACTCCTTTCTCCAAATGCCAGTCAGGACCAACCTGCCTTGGCTGGAAAAGAAGGGTGACAAGTACCAATTAAGTTGTGGCTTTGTTCAGGCCACTTCTTCACTCCTGTCCTGTTTTTTAATTGCTTTACCCCTGCCAAACACTCCTCTACCAGCAGCATTGAAAGTACATTTAATGAATTGGTTTGAAGGAGTCTCAGTGAGTCACCCAACACCTGGAGCCCGGGGAAAATGTACACATACTCAGAAATACACCATTAACACAGCTCCAGATACAAAATGAGATTGAGTAGGGTAGATGAAGCAATGGACAGGAGCCACGGTGAAGCTGGCAGAGTACACCCTCCAGGATCCAGGTGAGGAATCCAATAGTACCTACTCACATGGATGCTACCCTTCCAGCGCTAAGGAGCAGGCCAGCCCAGGAAGGCAGACCCACGCTATACAGGCCAGCCCAGGAAGGCAGACCCATGTTATACAGGCCAGCCCATGGCTTCTCCAAAGACCATGTCAGCCCTGACTGAAACATAGCCTGCTAGAAAAATTAAGCTCTGAGATGGCATCGGAGGGGAACATATCCACTTAATGCAAAACCTTAGACCTGCCAACCTGACTGGGGAAATGTGGTTCTAAGATTTGTTCTAGAAACACAAATTTGAGTGAAACTTCTCAGCATAGGAGGAAAGCATCACCTTTTCACCTCAGTGAGACAAAGGGAGTAACAGGGAGAGGCTAGCCCTTGATCCTACAACTTCCTGTACCAAAAAGAAAAAAAAAGTAAGCAAAACGATGGATGAGGGAAGGAAGGGTGGGAGGAAAGGAGAGAGGGAGGAAAATAAGGAAGTAAGAAGAGAAGGAAGGAAGGAAGGAAGGAAGGAAGGAAGGAAGGAAGGAAGGAAAGAAGGAATACTAGCTCATGGGATGCATTTTATCATATCAGAAAACAGAACCCAATGCTCTAGTTAGAAACCTAAGAAAGAAACACCAAACCTGGCCATGTATAACACACACGGTCTTGCACATCAGCCACCTTAACTCTTTTCCAATTCATTATATGGTCATTGTCACCCTTTATCCTTACCCCACAGGACGATGTTACACCTGACCAATAGAGCACAATGGTGCTATACCTGGGCAGTCGTGACTTCTGCAGCTGCATCCTATACACTCACACAGACCACATTCACATAAGTCTTCATGCTCCATTCAGAGTGCTGCTGTCGAGGTCTTGGCACTCCTAACTTGAGGGCAGTGTGCTCCTTTGCTATTTTCCACTGGGTCCCATCAGCTCCATGGTTGGCCTGTAAGGTCGGTCTGGGTCTTGGTCCTCAACACCAAGTACCCCTCATTTATTCCTTGAAGGACCTCTGCTAGGAGCTCCACAAACCCCTCGAGATTTAGCCAGTAAAGTCAACGTGAGCCTTCCAGAAACCCACAAAGAATCATACCAACCCAAGGACCCCACTGTCACTGGGGGTTCCTGAGCACCTCATGACCACCTGAACTCACATCAAATTTATATTGCTCCATTTACTATTGGGGGTAAAGATTAAAGTTTTGTAGACAAAAATAAATAATAAAATAAATAAATAAAAATTAAATTTAAAAAACTCTTCCAAAATATGGTTCCGCTGATTTTCAGACAAAATCTTATGTCATGGTTTCATATCCCTTCTGTTATCCAAGTCATGTGGTTTGCCTTAACTCTTCATCAAGCAGGCAATTGCCAGTTGTCTTATTTTTATAGGAAAACAATTCTCAGTGGTCTTTATTCAGAGGAACCACTCATCAAGCTCACGGAACAGAAATGTACACAACAAAGTTGACTTTCCTCCTCCAGCCATCGTGTCTCCCACAGCTGCTCTCCGTGCTCCAGAAAGGTCAGGAGGGAGCATGTTGGTAGAGTTGTACTTCCTGCAAGTGGAGAGGCCCCACAGGAGGTGCGACGTCCCCCACAGACATCACCCTGAATGTAGACACAAATCCTGTGAAGGCACACACTATCACATCCTGACCCAGCTCACCAGGACCAGTGATGGTTGGGTAAAGCCTTGATCTTTCTCCATGGTCAAGGGTACAGGCCACACTGACCCTAGCTCCTTATGGTAGAGTAGGTTTCCCATCTCCATGTGCTTGGCATCAGCTGAGATACACTCTTTTTGGTATCCTGTAGACCAGAATGTGCAAAAGAAACAGACACAAGCCTCAACGCATTATTGCATTTTCCATGGCTACACTAAGAAATGGGAAACAGGTGAAAGTAATTTTAATAACATATTTGATTTAACCCAATACAGTCAAGAGCTTAACTGCCCCCATGGAATCAGTGTGAAGCTGCTACTGATATACTTCCTTTTTCTGTAGAGTCCCTAGTTTCCTACAGAAGACCCACGGGTGCATCTCTACCCATAGTATTGGCCAGCCAGCTCTCAGTGACCATGAGTTCTGGGTTTTCTGTGCTGGAAAACAATTCCAGGCCACATCAAAATGCCCTTTGTAATTTTAAATACATAATCCACATTTATGCCATCTTTTTAATGTCCCAACTCAAAGCCAGGACTAGTGATGCAGATATGTAACTCCAACTACTGGGGAAGCTAAAGCAAGAAGGTTCCAAGTTCAAGGTCAGCCTGGGTAATCTAGTAAGACTATATCCTAAATTCTTACATTTTTCTATAAATCTGTATGTCTGTGTGCTCACATGTGCACATGCCACAGCACATGTGTGGAGGTTAGAAAACAACTTGTTAGAGTCTGTTCTTTCTTTCTACCATGTGGGCTCCAGGGATTGAACTCAGGTTGTCAAGCTTGATCACAGGCACCTTCACCTGCTGAAACATCTTGCTGGTCCCACACTCTACATTTTCAAGAAATAAAACTAGGGATGAAGAGGTAGTTGTAAGCTAAAGTGATTGTCTAGCCTGCCCAAAGTCCTAAATTCATTCCACAGGACCAAAACTCAATACAAAACAAAATCCCAAGGCATACATTGATTCCTTTATATTTCCCCCTCTGACTTCATAGACTGTTTAAAGGATGACAATATAACACAAAGCCTAGTCTGATCCTTGGTTTTACATGGGAAGGCAAATATCCAATTGCAAACACCGGTACAATGCCCCAAAAGGCCTGAGTGTCCTTTCCTTGCCATTACATTTGTGGAGTATCAAACAGACAGACAGACAGACAGACAGACAGACAGATAGACAGACAGATTCAAAGGACTAAGGATGGAAGGAGATGCAGCAGAGAACTTCTGAGATGACTTCTGTGCCTGCAGCAGGTAGCACAGTCCAAGAGATGTACCTGAGGCAAGGACACGGGTTGAGTGATGGGGTTAAGGGATCCCCTAAAGAGAGTGAGGACAAGGCTGGGTGGAGGGGGAGTCCGGGGAGCCCATGAGAACCCATGGACTGTGACAACCCTCGCAGAACTGCACAACTGTTAGCCTCTCTCAATTCCTGATGTGACAGGCTTGAGAGTTTTTACCTCAGAGTTTCAGGCAGCTGCTAACACTGGCACCTCACCCAAAAGACCCTGACACAGTAGTCCAGAGACAACTAGAGCCAGCTCTGTGCATGTCGGGAAGTAGCCAGAACTATGTACGTGAATATGTGGCCTTTCAGGCAATAAGGCTGTAATTGGTGCCCCAGACCTCGTAATTGCCTTTGAAGGAAGATGGCAAATTAACACAAGGATCAGGGCATTCCTGGCAGCAATGGTACCTCCTTGCCAGCAGAAAGGACCTAGAGAATAGTTGCCACACTCCACCTCCACTAACACAGTCACCAAAGACCATCAACCAACTGTCCAGACATAACAACACAGATGGAACCCCAAACTCCATGGGAAGGAGACCCAGACAGCCCTCCTCTACAGTCCAGGACCCCAAGAACAGACTCATAATAGACTGAGCCCCAACATTCACGGGAAGAACATCAAAATAGCAAACCTGGTCAACGAGGGTCCACATGAGTCTTGGCCAACATTTAGAGGCATGGCCTGTGGGGCCCTGAGATCCAGGAATTAACCAAGCTTCCTCTAGGGGTCACCTGGTGGGGTAGGAAACACTCAGGAATGCGCTTGGCTATTTTTAAGAGGTTCCTATGGATTGTGAGTTTCCAAGTTGCTTCCAAGTGAGAAACAACCACCAGACATGCCCATCCTGGGGGTGGGGCACATAAGTCCAGGTCCTGCCAGCAGTGTTTTAAAGGAAACTTAATGATATGGTTGCAAATCACGTCACCGAAGACAAGAGTGGTTACAAGCTACACTCCTATAAAACAAAGGTGCAGACAATGGTTGTTTTGTGCCTGGGATAGGGGAATACTGAAAAGAAGACTGCATCTGTCCAGCTGCTTTCTGCTCCTGCGTCAGTTGCCTTTCTCACTGCTACAGGGGAATACTTAATGGATGCAACTTAAGGCTGTTTTGACTCAGATTGGGGATAGAGTCCCTAACAGTGGGAAAATCTTGGCGGCACAGACAGGAAGCTCAGCCCGCTTTCTCCTTTCCATTCAGCCCAGGAGTGAAGCTCATGAGATGGTGCTAACCACACTGGTTCTGCACACCCCACTTAACCAAATCTAGAAACTTTATCACAGACACATCACAGGATGGGTGATTCTACATCCCATTAAATTAATATTAACCACCATATCGCTACTCTTTGTCCATCCCTTTTAAGCTATAACCTTCTGTCCTATGTCTCCATAGGCATATGGCCATCTCATGCCGCCACATGCATTCAGCCCAAATTACAAAAGCCCCCATCGTCTTTATTTGTTTAAACACTCTTCCAAAAATGTAAGTGAGGCATCTCTTCTGAGACTCAACCAATCTCTTAACTGTAAATCCCTATAAAATCAAAATCAAGTTGCGTACTTCCCTTATATGATGACAAAGAGTAAACATTTCCATTCCAAAAAGGTGTAGTAGAATACAACATGAAGTACTGAACCAAAACAAAATTGAAAATCAATACAGCAAGAACAAAACTCTGCAGCTTCATGTCCAGCATTTTGAGCTCATGATGAAATTACCTGGGTTCCAAAGGGTTTGACTAGTCCTGCCTTTTAGCATCCAAGGATACAGCATACATAGCCAAAGCCTTTCTCCTGGGCCAATTCCATTGCACATAAAGAGCTTTCCTATATGGAGGTCCACATCTCCAACATCCCGGAATCTTCACTGAAATGTAGGCTTCAGTGTCATGGCTTTGTACAACCCCTCAAATACCCTATGCAAGGGATATAACTTTCCACATATTGCCTGTCCTCTGTGGCCTTCTGAAACCTTGGCACAAGCCTCCATGACTACCATGCATGTATCTAGTATGCTTATAAAAACCAATACCATGTGGATAGCACTGCTAAGTCCTTCTGCCGACTTGGAATGTAGCTGGGCCTCCTTACCCACAGTTGCATTGTGTCTTCCAGGCTGTCTTGGTTAAAGTTCCTATTGCTGTGAAGAGACACCATGACCATGGCAACTTTTATAAAAGAAAACATTTAATTGTGGTGGCTTGTTTACAGTTCAGAAGTCTAAGGCATGGATGTCTTATCTAAATAACAAGAGACTTGGTCTGAGGCGTGATTACACTTAACCCTCAAGGCCAGATAACGAGATGTTTGGAGAATCAAGAAATAAAGCCTGTTTGTTCCTGGAATCATGCTGAAGAAGTCATTTTCTCTTTTTTGGTTGGGGTGTATAGGAATGTTGAAGAATACTTGGGAGATTCGGTATTCACTGGATTGTCCTCCCAACTCTATTCTGTGTCTTTATCTTTTTCTTAGTATCCTTACTGGCTGTTTCTCAATTCACACACACACACACACACACACACACACACACACACACACACACACACACCCTTAGGTAAGAACCAGGCAAGTCAGCTGGATCCCCCCAAAGACAGGTTCCGTCAGGGCCCAGGCAATCACTGTAGTCAGTAAGAACTTGGAGAATGCCAGGCTTATTTTACAAAGGCTGGGAAGACACAGATTGGGCTAGAATGGGTTATGGTGGGAGAATGGGTGAGCTCTCATTTAGATCTTCCACAGAAAATGGAACTTTAGAGCCAGGAAGATGGCTCAAGGATTAAGACAACCTGGGTTCAACCCTGATATACCGTTAGGTAACAGGAGAGAGCTAACTCATGAGAGTTGTTCTCTGACTTCCACATACACACAGTAGCATGTATGTGTCTGTGTAAACACGTAGAAACATACACACACACAAACACACACACACACACACACACAAGTGCATAAACACATACACATTCATACACACATACATACATACACAAACACATACACACACTAAACACATACATAAACACACAAGTCCTTATATACACACATACACATGCACTAAATTTTTAAAAACTAAAAAGAAAATGTAACTGACCCATCAGCACTCACTCCCATCTACCAGGGAGGACAAAAACCCTCTGGCTTACAGGGGACCACTTTCTCTGCATCAGTCTCCACTCTGCTCCAGCTGCTGAGAAATTCTGTCCCTGAACACACCCCATGCTCCAGTGATATCGCCTCAGGTTCCGCCCCTGCTGGGGTCCTTACTCACCATCCCCAAGACCCCCATGGCCCATAAGGCCCTGACCTTTATTACTTGCATGCCTTCTGAATATGCAGGATGCTGTTGTTACTCATGCTAGGAGTTAGAGCAAGGTTAAAGAGAGACATAGAGTCAGACTGACATTCAAGCAAAGGGTTAATGAGAATCAGGCGGCAGCAAGGTCTAAAGCAGAAGCTCCAGCCTGCCAGGGGAACAAAGAGTGTTCTTCTAATGTCCAGTCTTGCTCACTGTTCTATCGCTGTGGAGAGACACCATGACCATGACAATGCTTATAAAAAAGAAAGCATTTAATTGGAGGCTTGCTTACAGTTTCAGAGGTTTGGTATAATAGTAGCATCATATTTCAGGAAGCATGAAGGCAGGTGCCAGATCAGTAGCTGGGAGCTACATCTTTATCTTAAGCAGAGAGAGAGAGAGAGAGAGAGAGAGAGAGAGAGAGAGAGAGAGAGAGAGAGAGAGAGACTCTGGGCTTGGCATAGACTTTTGAAAGCTCAAAGACCGCCCCTAAAGACACACTTCCTCCAATTAGGCCATACGCCTTAACCCTTCTAATTCTTTCAAATAGTTCCACTCCCTAGTGACTTAAATGTGTGAGCATATAGAGACCATTCTTGTGCAAACCACCACAGGTCCTCATAAGGAAAGAGAGAGCCAAAGTTGGGCTGTCATTACCAAACTAGACTGAAGGATAGTTTTTCTTATAGTTCAGGCTATAACTAGTACTTAAAAGTCCCTTTGTAGATCAGAATCCTCTAGAAGAACAACAGACCTAGTTAGTCTGGGACATGATGGTAGTCTCTTGTCCTGCCTGTAGCCTATCTATCTATGCCTTTGCCTTGCTGAGTGGCCTTTTCCCAGAGGTCAGGGACAGATTGTCCATCCGTGTGACATGACAGCAATGCCCTGAATCATTCATTCTTTTAGCTCTTCCAGTCCCGGCTCAGAATTTGAAGTCTCCAAGTCTTGCCCATCACAGTCTCTCTGAGAATGGGAAGTTTGTCCCAGCATGGATGAAGAGAATCTGGTGGACGGTGTGTGTGTGTGTGTGTGTGTGTGTGTGTACAAGCAACTGTGTGCATCTGTGTGCACATGTACGTACATGTTACTGTACACATGTGCTCCATACACGTGGTGGTGTATATTTAAATGATTCCTTTCTGAATCAGTGAGACAAAGAGAGATATCCAAGTGGTCTGGTTAACCTGCAATTGATAGACGGTGCTACCCCAGAGGGTGTAAACCCTGAGGTTTTAAGTACACAACTTTACCAGCTACTCTGGGTGCAGTGATTAATATCAACAACAGGTCCTGTGACACACCACCGCTGCACTCACATGGGTACAGTGGCAGAAGAAGCTGCAGGTGGCCAAGTGTGAGTAGAAGGTGAAACAAGTGGGCCTTGCCACAGGACCCATGAGACAAAGACCTATATGGCCTTGTTGGAGAGCAAAACTAAACATGCACAGTCCAGGTGTGCACGTCCCTTCCGAGACAACCCCAGTACAGCTGTGGAAGGAAGTGCTTACCAACCGCATATACAAGAATTTTGGGAGGAGATTCCTGGGGGCTCTTGAGAGTCTTGCCCCCTCTTCTTCTACCCAGCACCATCACCCACATCCACACAGCTACCTTGCAAACCCTCAGAATTCTTGGCCTGCTCTATGAAGGGGAGACCCTCACAGCAAGCATCTTAGGTGGCTAACTTAACTTCGGATCTGCTCTCTGTTGCTTCAAGGGAGCAAATGGACAAGCAGGTTGTTCTGTGTCTCTCGGGGATGCAGGGGAATCTCCAAGGGGCTGTCGGGTTGTCATTCACTGTGAACACTGGCATACACAGTTCAGCTTCCTTAGCATATTCTCCAGATCCGCATGGGCTGCCCATACTTAAAAATCATAAAGCGGTCATCCATGATGCCCCTCATCCCATCTTGATCAGCCGCCCAGCCAGGCCTGCCAGAGCCATCAGGACATGCAAAGCAGGTGGAAGGAAGGCTCTTTGGCTCATCTCCATTTCTGATGCTTCCCCAGCATGCTGGCTGAGGCAGACATGCAAATGATGCTAACAACAATAAAAACCGAAGGACCCTTAAAGGGGCTGCTTGCCTATTATTTTTAAAGTTCTTAGAGAGCTTCACTTTGCAGGGGATCCGGATGTAACTCTGTCACTGTGGCCACTCTTACCCCTTCCTCTTCAGAGCCACCATCAACCCCTCCATCCAGTTTGGAGAGGGTGCACCCCACTCCCACCTAGTCCTTCCACACCCAACAGGCTCCCATCACCTCCTAGGACATCAGAAAATCGTGGAAGTACAGTGAATGGCCATCCTCTTCACTTTAAAAACATAAGTAACAACCGTGCCACACTGCTGTTAGAAGGCTCGAAGCATGTTGTAGCAGCAGGTGGGCTGTATGTATGTTTGGTGAAATTGCTCCCGCACCACACAGAGGGCAGACTGAATGTGGAAACTGAACCAGTGGATGAGCGTACAGGGCAGCAAAGGGGACCAGAGATGAGGAAGCTGGTGATAGAAGATTCCAGAAGCCTTGAAGGTAGGAGTCAAGTGTATGCACAGTAGTGGGATATGACTGTGATACTACCCTGTTTGTCTGCTCCATGTGTCTAGCTAGCGACACTGTATGTGTTACTGTAAAAGCAATGTATGCTGCTGGTAAGATGAGGGTTTGGGGCTCAGGAGTCACGCCCTGGGATGAGGATGCCTCAGACCACGTTGGGATTCTGGGAGGAAGAGCAACAACAAAAGACACCTGCTTTTGGAATCAGCAACTATGCTTTGACAATCAAATGGCCCACAAAGCCATGAGGTACTGGTAGAGGCGTTTTAAATAAATAAGAGGGTCTTGTGCCTTTTGTAACGGAGCTGACACAGTGCTTCTCTAGGGCCACTGAAGTTGGTGGCAGGTTGAGAGGTAGGACCCAAAGGAATGTCACTCTCTTTTCAATTCCTGAAGGCACCACATGTGGGGAAGGGAGGAAGCTCCACTCTCTACAAGACACCACTACCATATTTGGCAGCTATAACCCAGCGCCCAAGGCTTGGGGTGTCCTGGAACTCTATGCTTCCTCTTGCTTGCTGGACAGGACCTCATCCTCTGCCTCCTTCTTCATGTCACCAGGCCACTGGCCATAGCCCCTCCCCATTTATGATGAGCTCTGGGATCATGCACATAAACTTCTGACAAAAATTTAGCCATTATCAGTTCCCAGGAAAAGCCAAATGGTGGGATGAACCCGTGATTAAATGGATGGTGTGAATGTAACCATTGTGTGCACTCCGTGTCCAAAATCCCTCTTGACCCCAGTACTTTGAAAGGCTGATGGTGGAGTCTTTAGTGTGCGATGAGCTTGAGTTTCATCCTGGAAATACAGACAAGCAGAAGGCATATGTGATGTGTTAAATCAATAGTTGTATTACAGGACTGGAAGAGTCTTAGACTCTCCTCTTTTGTTAAAATAGAGAAACAAGAAGTGGTTTTCCTTCCACTGGAAATAGGAATGATCCCACAATTCTGAAAAAAAAGTATAACTCAGATTATCTCAACATTTTTTTTTTTTACCTGCTGTAAAATACACAAAGATCAGTGGTGATGGGGGGTGGTAAATGCTCAATTAATTAATCACTGTATTCCAGGAACTAAGCTAAATAGGACAACAGTTTGGTTTAAATAACAGTTTCCATGTTGTTCATTGTGGAGGCCAAGATAAAGCTGACCCAGAGGACCTGGCCTCTAGTTCCCCATCTGAAGCCATTAGGTAAATGCTTTGTAGGCTAGGGAAACCCAGGCAGTCTTGTCACAGACAATACCCCTGTACCATCTGGAAATATGATGTTGCTCCTTCCTTAGCTGGGGTTTCTTAGACACAGTGGAGAGCTTCAGACCCTCAGCAGGCTGGATATGGAACCGATGCCTTGGTCTAGTCTGCTAGGAAATTTCCAGAGAGTTCCACCATTCAGTAACATGTGCCCTCTAAAGCTCAGAACCACTGTGCTGGAGACCTTCACAGGGCTTTTCGATGAAGGCACACGTCCTTAACTAACAGGAAGATGCCACAGACAGCTGTTCCAGAGCACACAGCTGCACCCCATTGAACACCCAGATTCACTGCAATCTGTGTCAACATCTGCAGAAGCAAATTCATCTCACCTCACAGCCTCAGGGGTGTTACCGATGATTCGGAAAGGCAGCTGGGGAAAAAAAAAAAAAAAAAAAAAAAAGAAGATGACAGAGTTACCCAGCAGGAGGGGAGTGGCTGGAGCCAAGCCACACAGTAGCAGCCCACAGTGTTCCCTCAACCCTCAACTGTGTGCTCTTTTTCCCTGCCTGGTAGAACCTCAAAACGAGTACCTATTTCCTAAAAGGCAGAAACCCAGTGATGGTCTCTAAAGGCCCACACAGTACAAGGCAGAGGGAAGTGTAGATACTTGGGCACATTGTTAAAATGTTGTCCAGGCAAGCTACAAAAGCCAGGCCAGTCCTTCTGCCTGGCATCACTGGAGAAGGAGCATTCACCCTGTCTCACTAAGTGCCAGCCATATGACATGGCCGGTGTCCAATGCTGGGATTTACAAGGATAGGCATTTCTTTACTTTGCATGTGAAACTATGTTTTCACAGCATAGCATCCTCAACAGCAAACCCACTCAGCTTGCCCAAGAGACATGCAGAGTTTTTATTTTGAACCAATTAGCATGGCAACATTTTTTCCCTGACAGAGAATTGTCCATAGCCCATTTGATTGTCACCCCCAGGCACTGTGGTAATATTTCTGAATGGATAGTGAAGGTTTCATTCTAATACAAGCGGGGCCACAAGTGACTCTGAGGGGAGCTGAGTCAGTCATCAAAGCCAGGCTGAGAAATTAACAAGAAGGAATCACTCATAGGACCTCGCTGAGGCGTATGCTCTACTCAGCTCCTCACACTAGACAAAAACTGGGCTCGTCGTGTTGAATTAACAAAACTTTTAAAAATTACCCATATTAGCAGCTAGCTGCTGCTTCTGGGCTTGATAGAGTGAAACACTGGTGACTTGTTGAGGGAAGAACAATAGAGACCTGAGGACCTCCATATCCAAGAAGAACAATTCAAATCAAAGCCCAGCACCCTGGAAGCAGACCCACGATGGTTGACAGCATGAGGAGATGGTTTTGCAGAAATATCCCCAACACTTAACCATAAGACACATTTCGTGTCCATCAGAGCTCCAAGCCTGCTCTAAAGTATAGAGCAATGGAGGATTTTTCCCAGGGGGCATCATCTTTTAAAAGGGAACAGAGGAAGCATCATGGTTTCCATTGAGGATGTTCCTAAGCCTCAGATTTCCCAGCATAAACCACTTTCTTTGAGGACAACTTTGATCTAGGAACATAGATGTTTCTGACTATGGTCAAACCTGCAAACAAGAGATCTGTCACTGTGACTGCTATTCTCTAAGGCTGTGGTGGCAATGTCCTCTGAATGTGGCAGAGAAAAGTAGTTCCCAAGCAATCATTCAGTGAGGGCATAGGATCCCTCCAAGGGAATTTAAAAAAAAAAGTAGAAGGTGCATGTTCTGTAGGCAGTGGAGCAGAGCTGTTCTTGTGAGTACACATGTGTGTGCCATTGTATATGCACATCTGTGCACATGCATGTGGAGGTCAGAGGTCAACTCTAGATAGTGTTCCTCAGGACAAGCATCTTCTATGCTTTTTTGAGACAGTCTCTCGCTGGAACCTGGAGCTCACCAACTAGATGATGCTGTCTGGCTATTATTGAGCCACAGGAATGTGTCAATCTCCACCTCCATGGGATTATTAGAATGCACCCCTATACCTATCTTTTTGCATGGATTCAGGAGATGGGATTCAGGTCCTCATGCTTGCACAGCAACTAACAGACTGAGCTGTCTCTCTTCTACCATATTCTGTGATGTTGACAATTTCTCAGTGCTACAAAAAAAAATTACAGCCATTCCCTAGATGTCCCATCGTCTCCAGTTGTCTTAAACCTGGGGTCAAGGCTTCACAGGGGAGAAGAGAGGGACTCCCAAAGAAGTCTCTATTCCTTTCTTTACTTTCTGTTTGGACAATTAAGTGTAACCAAGGAGCCACCTGGATCTGCCCCTGGCACTGGCTGCAGTGGCAAGAGGCGGGAGGAAGAGGGGAAGGTGGGCGGTGAGTTGGGCACGTCTGGCCTGTTTGAACCATAAGCCAGTGAGTGTGGGCACGGTGGGGGAAGCACAAGCCGTTAGACGTAGTGATGACAGACAGAGGCAGGGGTGCACAAGCCTGTGATCACTGCCCTGCCTCAGGCAGCACCCAGGTGTTGGTGAGGCATGAAGACAGGGCATGCAAAGACAGCCTCCAGAGAAAGCCCTGGAAAATCCCCAGACAGCACAGCTCCCACGGTAGGGCTGGATTGTTGAATGAGAAAGAACCCAGGCCTACCAGCTATGCTATCTAAAGAGCCAGGGCCTGCTTTGCAGAAGGTCTCTAGCAGGTTACAGGATAGACAAGGAGAACACAGGTCCTGTGTGTGTTCCCAAGGCTTTGGGATCTGGATGGTCTTTGCAGGCTGCAGGAGCTTAGGGTGCTCAGCTGAAAACCTACCTTTGAAGGAAGCCTGGGTGATGAGTTTTGGTTGTTAAAGACTTCATGCCCTAAATATTTAGCTGTTGACAATGTAAAGAGCATGTGTGTTTGCTCCCCACAGGCATGACTCGTTGTACTGCATATTAGGTTAGTGTTATAGAGCACAGTGGTTTACCCTGTCTGTTTTTTGGTTTCATAGCTCACTTGTCACATTTCCAAGAGCTCTGAAGCCGGTGTAGTCTGAGGATGGAGACATCTCACAAGGGGTGGGGGTGTAAGTGGCTGCTGATGGCTAAGTCCACAATTGACCAATAAGAAAGCGAGGAGGTAGTCACCTGAGCTCCATCAACACCCACTGTCTAACCAGCAGAATAGAAGGAGGTGGTCCTGTGCAAGTCTAAGCACCAGGCAGGCTCAGGTGTTACCTCTGAGCCAGACCCTGCACTTTCCAGAGTTCCTTACTGTGCCTGGTGGGGCTGTGTCTTCACTGAGCTGTCGTTCACAGCCTCGTTCTTGTGGAGCACACAACAGCAGCTCCCTGGCTTTCCAGGAAAGTCAGATCAAACCTTCCCAGTGAACTGTCAGTCTTCTTTGAGTGGCACCTCTGAGAATATAGATGACATCCTAGGGTTTCACTAGCACAGTTCCTGGGCCCTCTGCCTTCCCATAGTGAGCAGGTCTATGTGCCCTGAGGATGGCATGAACTCCTAGCCCAAGCTGAAGTCAAAAAGAGAGCCAGGATCTCAGTGAAGAGCTGAGGGGTCCACTAGTTGCCAGCCTCACTATGTGAGAAGCACTTATACAGCCCACCACTGTCTCCCACAGCCTCAGTCCATCTGGCCCTGTACAGATGCATATGCATCCATCGACCAATATGGCTTTCCTCTGGCTGCACCCTTTCTGAAGTATCCCTAGGTCCAGTCACTCAGAGCCCTGTTGGATTCCCTAAATCCTTATGCAAAAAAAAAAAAAAAAAAAAAAAATGGCTGACAGTAGACTTCAAGCCTGGTCAGGCAGGCTGCACAAGAGGTATGCCTGTGGTTAAAAGCTGGCTAGAGCCACCACTGGGTACTACTGTGTTCAGGAAGAGCTTCTTGCTCAGGGAGCCTTCACTGAACTGGCTAGGAGTCCTACCAATCTTGTTAAAGTCTACTATCATGTTAAAGTCATTTGAACAGGATCTAGTCATACCCACAGATGCTACATAACCACACCACGGTGCCCATGGGCCAGAGCCCATCAAGCTTATAGTAAAATTGGTTGCCATGTCATCTACTGGACCAGCTCTATGACTCTTCAAAATAAGGTGGAAATTGAGGAGAATAAGCCATGTACTGGGCAGCTCTCTAGGAGCTTCTGGTGTGCAACATCCATCTCTAGAAAGCCAATGAACATATGGACAGGACAAGTCACTCTAGATCTCTGCTTCAGTTTCTCTGTCTTTAAGGTGAGAACATAGCTGCTTCTGCAGATGGATCAAGATTTATAAAAGAGGCCTTGTACAATAAAGAAAAGAACATGGCTCCAGAGAGAAATGGGAGCCCCTCACAGTCAGAGCTGTGCCAAAGCAAGGAGAGCTCATCCAAGTTAGTGCTCACACTCAGAGCAACCAGGAAGAGCTGGAGAAACAGAGGTGTCTGAAGAAGAGAGGAGTGGGTAGCTTCATGACGACCTACACATACAGACAAGAGCATGCAGCTCAGACAGGGCAAGGGAGGGTAAACAGGCACAACTGCTCAGGAAAACCCGGCATCGATAAGGCCATGGGGACTTCAGGAGACCCAAAACCAGAACTGAGTGGTGTGAGTCAGGGGGAGTCAGAGGCCACAAGTCTGGAATCACAGCCGTCTGGGAAGAGATCACAGTAGTCCTCTGTATATGGAACACTGGCTGTGTAAACATTAGTACGACATCTGAAGAATGGAAAAGCAGCAAGTCATTCAGAGTGCAGGGATCACAGAGAATATTAATGGGAAAAGCAACCAATGAAAGGCTTGTAAAATAGAGCAAGAGGAAATGTGAATGTGGTCTAATCGCCATCATGTATTATTACATGGTAGCTACTTCAGTCCAGAAGCAGATTACCCAATGTATCTTTTCTTCACTACATCAAAATTCCTCAAGGTTTATTATTACTGATTCAATCTTGTCATTTGCTATGGGTCTGTTGAAGTTGTAGATCTCTTCTTGATTTAATTTTGGTGGTTTGGCTGAATCTAGAAATCTGTTCATTTATTTTAAGTTTTCCAACTTAACGGAGCACAGGTTTTTAAAACATTCTCTTATAATATTCTAAATTCCTCAGTGTCTGCTGGATGTTTTCCTGTTCACTCTGATTTTGTTAATTTGGGGTATCTTTTTTTTATTTTGGATAGTTGGGGCAAGGGTCTATCAATCTTGCTTATCTTCTCAAATAGCCAGCTCTTGGATGCATTGATTCTTTGTATTTTTTGTTTGTACTTTGTTAATTCTGGCTCAGTTTTTATTACTTCTTGCAATCTATTAGATTTGGATTTTATTTGTTCTTGTTTTCACAATCTTTGAGTTGTATTGTTGGTTTTGTTCTCCTTCTGATTTTTTAATATAGGTGCTTAGAGCTATAAATTTTTCTCATAGGAGTGGTTTTAATATGTCCCAGAAGTTCTTTTGTGCTATCTTTTCCTTTTCATTTAGTTTTAGAAATTTTTAATTTCTTTCTTGTTTTAATGTCTTTCTTGTTTCTTTGGCCCATTCATCATTTAGTTATGAGCTGTTTAATCTTCAATAGTTTGTGTACAAACTATGGATTTGTTTGCTGTCAATATTAAGTTTTATTGCATTAGGATCAGATAATATAAATATACATGGAGTTATTTCCACCTCTCTGAATTTGTTAGAATTTGTGTTTTGTGTCCCAGGATGTGATCTATTTTAGGTAAATTCCCAGGAGCTGCCTAGTAGAATGCATATTCTTTGGTGTTTGATGATAATATTCTGATATCTGTTAAGTCCATTGATAAACAATGCCATTTAATTAATTCTGCTGCTTCTCTGATTATTTTTTATCTGGATGACCAGTCTTTTGGAGAAAACTGGGTATTGAAATCACCTCCTAACTAATGGGTCGGTGTTAATCTGTTTCTTTAAGTAGGCAATATGGTTGTTATGAAATAGGGTACACCATAGCTTTTAGGTGTTGAATGTTTTCTTAATTAACTACTCTTCCCTTGCTAAGAATGAAGCGTCTCTCTTTATCTCTACTAGTCAGTAGTTACAAGTCTATTTTATCAGCAGGATAACAACACCTGCTTTCCTTCTGGTCCCATTTTCTTGGAATACTTTTTCCCATCCTTTCACTTTAATGTTTGGCTTATCTTTAAAGCTGAGTTTCTTAAAGACAACAGAAAGGTTCTGTTTCTTAATGAGTTCTGTCTTTTGATTAGAGAGCTAAGGCCATTTATATTTGAAGTAATTTTTGAAAGGTATGTTTTGATTGATGTCATTTTGTTGTTACTTCACTGTTCATGTTTTGGGTTCTCTTGTGGAGGTTCAGTTATAGTTTCACTTGTTTTTCTCTCTAGATCCTCTTTGTTATGTGTGCTCCTCTCTTCAGTCCCAAGTATTGTTTCCAGTTTTCTCTGCAGGTCTGGTTTAGTGGGCATAAGTTCTTTTAGACTGTTCACACCAAGAATTTTTTTCTCCTTAAACTATGCCTGATGGTTTTGCTGGGTACAGTAATTAATTTAGGCTGTCATCCATGATCTTTTGGAACTTGAAAGTCGTTGCTGTGGGACCTTCTGACTTTCAGCATTTCCATTGAGAAATCGGCTGTTATTTTGATGGGTTTCCCTTTCCAAGTGGCTTGTTGCTTTTCTCTTAAAGTTTTCAATACTCCCTTCATTCTCTGTATTTGGTGTTCTGGTTTTACTATGCCATGTGGAGTTTCTATTCTGGCCTTGTCTTTCTGGTGTTCTCTGTGCTTCTCATACCTGTAAATCTTTCCTTACTTAAGGAAAGTTTTATTCTATGATTCTGCTGAAGATCAAGATCATCAACCTGGGATTTTTCTCCTTCTTTTATGCCTATAATTCAAACGTTTGTCCTTTGCATACTGCCCTGTGTTTCCTGGACACTCCTTTCCTTTATTTTTATATCCTTTGCTTGTGTGGTCTAACACCTCTACTTCACCTTCACGTCCTGATATCCTATCTCCTACTTGATCCATTGTACTCAAAGCCCCCCCCAGCGTGTTTAAGTTAATTAGTTGAGTTATTGAGTTTTTCAACTCCACCTTCATTCCTGCTTAAGTCCTCTCCAGTATTTCTCTCTTTACTAAATTCAGTTTTCAAATACTGAATTTTACTTATCATTTCATCCAACCATATTCCTGTGTTTTCTTTCTCTGGTTTTTGTATCTAATATAAGATTCTAGCTTGCTTCAAGCTGGGCCAGTGCAGGGGATGCATTCCCAGACCAAAAACAGATTTGGGAATGTGGAGACCACACCAGTAGGCTTCACGCCGGAGGGACTTGCCAGGGAAAACCAGTACCAGAGCTAGGCAATTTCAGCCAGGTCTAGGAGTGTGGGGATGGTGCTGTGGAGTAGGACAAGGAATGCTGTGGACTTCCTTTTTATTCAGTTGCTTCCTTTGCTGTACAGAAGCTTTTTTTGTTTTATGCGGCCCTGTTCTTCAGTTGTTGTCTTTCATCCCCGAGTAAATGGAGGCCCAAATCATTTGCCTATGTCTTATAGGAAAATGCCTATTTTCTTCTAGAGGTCTCACCATTTCAAGGTTTCATTTGGAGCTGTTTTTATGCACAGTGATAGATATGGGTTTTATTTTATCCTTCCAAGGTTTTATTTGCACATGCCAAGCAACGGCTCAAATACTGAACTGCATCCCCCGTCCTCTTTACCTTTTATTTTGAGACAGAGTCTCGCTAAGCTACAAAGCTGATCTTAAATTCACACTGTAGCCTAGGCAGACCTTGAACTTGTTCATCAGTCTCTCTCCCATGTATCTGGTATCACTGGACTGTGCCACCTGGTCTGGCTTGATCTTTTTAACTTGAGTTCATGGTCTTATTCGATGAAGGTCTTAGTCAGTGTTCTGTGAAGAGACACCATGGCTCTTTAATTGGGCTTTGCTTACAGCTTCAGAGATTGGTCCCATTGTCATCATGGCAGGAAGCATGGTGGCAGGCATTCAGACATGGTGCTGGAGGAGTAATTGAAAGTTCTACCAGATCTGCAGGAAGAGAAGGAGACAGTGGACCTGGCTCAGGCTTCTAAAACCCCTAAAGCCCATCCCCAGTGGCACACATCCTCCAACGAGGACACACCTACTCCTATACAGCCACACCGTTCAGTAGTGCCACTCCCTGGTAACCAAGCCTTCAAATCTATGAGCCTAGGGGAGACATTCTTATTCAAACCACCACAGTGAATGTCCAGAACCTGCAGAGCCCACTTCCCTTGACTCTGCAACCTCCAGACATGAGAATGCCATTTTGCTTGTTCAGGAAAACCTTCACCAAACCCCCATGCCCCAGATGTCCCCAAAATAGATCTGTGATGGACCTGGGGGTGAAGAAGGACTTTGATGATGTTCATAGGAGAGATCACACTTTTTCAGAGTGGTTTCCTATCACTTCCAAACCCAAGGCATAAATGACTGATCTGAACTTAGTTGTGCTAGGCATTTTGCTGATGGAAAATTATGTGTAAATTCTACTCATTCTAAAAGCAGCCACTCTAATCGTAAATTATCATGTTCCAAAGAAGATGCCATATGAAGATGGATTTATTTATTGAACAACACAAGACTTTGGAATAAAACTGTATTCCCCATGTGACTTAAGCTGCCTGTCTTGAAATCCATGACAAAATTATTTTGAAAACAATTCTGCAAACTTTGAGTTTCTTTGGCGTTTACTTGCAGGATCTGAACCTTTGTAAATTGTCTCAACTTTCACCCCATTTCAACTGCTGAAGTTCTAAAATCCCAGCTGATTAGAGCTTTTTTTCTTACTAAACAACAAGTCTGAGAAATTGAAAGATACATTTGCTGAACGGCTCGTGTACTCATTTCATTGAACAACACAGCCTGGGAGACTTGAGGCACCGAGAGGGAAATTTTCCTGTCTGCTCTTGCTGCAATTGATTTCTTACTGCACAGAAAGGCTGCTTCAACAGCTGATGGCACCGCTGGCCTGAGGGACATTTAGCTAGCACCCAAATCCCTAGGTCCTTCCCTGCCTTCTTGACCAAACCACACAGCCAGAAGCTATGGAATTGGTCCACACAAGAAGGGCCAGTATTCCTTGAGAGTCATTGTAGCTTCAGACAGCTCCCCATCTTTCTGCTGTGGTAACCACCAACTCTCCACCATTCAGAACTGGTAAGAGCCTGGTGATGAGGCTGACCAGACCCTGAGTTCCGGAAAAGCCCCTTGGGAAGACCCATTCTTCCATCAAGATCAAAGTATGTTACTGTCTACTATAATTCCAGCCTCCCTGACTTTGGGCTTGGTCTATGACTCCTATGCTCAATGTCAGTGGACAGTGATGGGACAAATGCTATTTTTCTGGGTTCAGCCAAATAGAAAATCCTTTCTCTGTCCCCAGAGTGGGAAGACAGATGATGGGAAGAAAACAAAAAGATGTTCAAAATAAAACAGAAAAGGAGACAGAAAGACAGAGAGATGGAGACAGTGACAGAGACAGACAAAGATGCTGGGGGGGGGAGACAGAGATCTGATAAATTCAGAGATTCTCAGAGACAGGAAGGCAGATGGGAGACTTCCCTGGTGGCTGAGGACAAAAGTGGAGAGGGTTGAGGGACAGTGCGCTGATGGCCTGTGCACAGGTCTCAGTGTGAACAAGATGCCGGAGCACTATGCCAAGGCAGAGGAGCACGTGAAGGCAAGCACTTGCTTGGCTCAGAACAGACCCTAGTGGGACAATCAAGAACAGAACTGCCAGCTAGGAAAGGGCCACTGAAGGGCCTTGCACGTGAGCTGAGTGAGCAGGGTGCCGTCAGGGGTACACATGGGAGCCCATGATAAAATAACTATGGCTTGGCCCTGGCTGAAGAAATGGGAACTCAATACCATGCCTAACAGTGCTGCCCGCCCACTCTGTCCTACAGTAATCACACTACAGGCCCACAAGAGGAGCTCAGAACAGCTCCAATCGCAACAAACATTCGAAGCACCCACTTGAAATTTGGTGACCACAATTCCCAGGAAGGTCACTCGTGGATGTCCCAGTCAGGCCCTGGAATTTTCAGGGTCAATTTGCACAAGAAACACCTTCACAGGAAACTGGAAGAAGGGTCTAGGACATAAAGTCCTATTCATAGGGCTCCTGCCTCCCTCCTCACAGGAAAGTGCCCCAGCCTAGTGTGCACAATGACAAGAAAGGTGACATGGTGGCAGCCCCTTCAGTTTGCAAAAGGATCCCTCCTGCTCTAAACACACTGCACTCCTGACCACCAGAGTCTGTGCGTGCCCTCACAGGGACATTTCCTGCTGCATTGCTCTAACCAGTGACTTAGTTTTTTCTTCTCTCAGCTAATAAGGGAACATCACAGAGCTGCCTCCTTCATTAAACTCTGTCTACATGGAAAAGGGATATCTTTTCATTTTTTATTATTATTACTTTTTCTTATTTTACATATCAATCCGAGTTCCCTCTCCCTTCTATCCTCCCATGTCCTCCACCCCCCCATCCCATTCTCCACCCACTCCACAAGGAAAATGAGGCCTTCCAGGAAGGATCATCAAAATCTGTCAAGTCATTTGGAGTAGGGCTTAGGCCCTCCCTCCTTTCTCTAGGCTAAGGGAGTATCCCTCTATGGGGAATGAGATCCCAAAGTCCTTTTGTGCACCAGGGATACATCCTGGTTCCACTGTCAGAGGTCCCTTAGACTGCCCAGGCCTTCTAACTGAGACCCATGTTCAAGGGGTTTGGGTCAGTCCAATGCTGGTTTCCCAGCTATCAGTCTGGGATTCATTAGCTCCCCCTTGTTCAGGTCAGCTGTCTCTGTGGGTTTCTGTAGCCTGGTCTTGACCCCTTTGCTTATCATTCCTCCCTCTCTGCAACTGGATTCCAGGAGTTTGGTTCAGTGTTTAGCTGTGGGTGTCTGCTTCTGTTTCCATCAGCTACTAGATGAGGGCTCTATGATGTCATATAAGTTAGTCATCAATCTCATTATCATGGAATGACATTTAAGATAGCTTTTTCACTGTTTCTCAGATTGTTAGCTGGAGTCATCCTTGTAGGTCTTTGGACATTTCTCCAGAGTCAGTTTTCTCTTCAAACCCATAATGGCTCCCTCTATTATGGTATCTCTTTTCTTGCTCTCGTCTATTCCTCCCCTGACTCAATCTTCCTGATCCCACATGTTCTCCTCTCCTCCCCTTCTCTTTCTCCTAACTCCCTCTCTACTCACTGCCCCCCAATATGCTCAGGAGATCTTGTCCCTTTCCCCTTCTGTGGGGGACCTTCTATGAATCTCTTAGGTTTCTCCTTGTATCCTAGCTTTTCTGGTGGTGTGAATTGTAGGCTGGTGATCGTTTTTTTTTTTCTACATCTAAAATCCATATGTAAGTGAGTACATACTATGTTACTCTTTTTGTGACTGGGTAACCTCACTCAGGCTGGTTTCTTCAAGTTCCATCCACTTGCCTGTGAATTTCAAGATTCTATTGTTTTTTCCCCCCACTGAGTAGTATTCCATTGTGTAAATGTGCCACATCTTCTTTATCCATTCTTCAGTTGAGGGGCATCTTGATTGCTTCCAGGTTCTTGCTATTAAAAATAATGCTGTTATGAACATAGTTGAACAGGTGTCTTTGTTGCATAGATGTGGATCATTTGGGTATATGCCTAAGAGGGGGATTGCCAGGTTCTATGGTAGACTGATTCCCATTTTCCTGAGGAACCACTAACTGATCTCCAAAATGGCTGTACAAGTTTGCACTCCCACCAGCAGAGGAATGTTACCCTGTCTCCACATCCTCTCCAGCATAAGCCATCATTGGTGTTTCTGATTTTAGCCATTCTGGCAGGAGTAAGATGGTATCTCAGAGTTGCCTTGATTTGCATTTCCCTGATGGCTAAGGATGTTGAGTACTTTCTTAAGTGTCTTTCAGCCATTTTAGATTCCTCTATTGAGAATTCTCTATTCAGTTCTGTACCTCACTTTTTAACTGGGTTATTTGGTGTTTCGGTGACTAGTCGACAAGACAAAATGGCAGCCCCACATCTGAACAAGGGCTGATCTCCAAAATTTACAATGAACAGGGATAGTTTTTAAAAGCTTTAAAAGCATGCATCGCACTTCCTAAGCAAGGATCCCATGTAGCAGCCTGAGATCGAGCATAGACATAGTAGCTGCACATTTGAATTTACTAGATCACCATATAACACAGCAGCCACGTGCTGAAGTTCACCAGACCATCATCCGACAGCACAACAGCCATACAAAGCATAGCAGTCAGGCATTTGCACTTGCTAGGTTGTCATAAAACATCTTAAAGGCAACTGTGTGTGTTGCTGCTGCTCTAGATTTCTCAGTCACAAATTTAAAAATGCTGGTAAGCCAAAAAACATACATGAAGGATTTGACATTTGTATTTTGGGGTTTTTTATGTTTATATTATTCTCAATGGTGCATATCCATTGCATATGGTATTGTGCTGCATAGTAAAGTTTCCCTAAGTTTATATCATACATTGAACACATTCTCCCTCTCTCAACCTTCCTGTCAGTGTCATTCATTCTCTGCACAGCTTTGCTTCCACTTTCATGTCATACACTCGCATGTATATTATATGCATATTAAGTGATTTCATATAGCTTTATATACTCTAGGAACCACAAATGAAGGAAAACATAAGGAATTTATCTAAGACTGACTTAGGTCACTAAGTGTGGATATCTCCAGTTGGATTCATTTTCCTGGAAATGACATAACTTTGGTCTTTTAACAACTATAAAAAAAAATCTGTTTTATATGTATAAACTACATTTTCTTACCCTGCTCTCTTTTGATGAACACCTAGGTTGGCTCCATATCTCAGCTCTTGTGAGTAGTACTGTAATAGACATTGAGTGTAGGAGTCCCTAAAATATATTGACTTGGAATCCTTTAGGTAAACACCCAGGAGTAGTATCCTGGGTACCCAGAGTTGTATGGTTGACCTATTGCTAGCTCTTTTGGAGAAGCCCTCACACTGGTTTCCACAGCGTCGGTATTTGTTGATATTTACATTAATAGTGTGGGAGGGTCCCCTTTGTCCATACCCTCACCAGCACTTGTTGTTATTTATTTTCTTAATGACTGCCATTCTGACTGGGGTATAATGGAATCTCGACATAGTTTTGATTTGCATGTCTTTGATGGCCAGTGACTTGGAACATTTTTCATATGTCTACTACCGTTTGTTTCATCTTTTTGACAGCTGTCTGTTCATTTCACTCGCCTGTCGTTGGTTGAGTTGCTTGATTTCTTGTTACTTATTTTTTGAGTTCTTTATACGTTCTAGATATTAATCTCTTGTCAGAAGGCACAGCTTGCAAAGAATTTCTGTCACTCTAATGGCTATCTCTCCACTTGGTTGTTTACTTGCTATGAAGAGGTTTTTTTGGTTTCATGAAATCATATTTATCAAAGGGATTGATGGAGCCCAGTATGTAGGCTCCAGGTCTACATAACACCCAGGTCATAGGTCTCACTACAAGGATAAGCACATCAGTGATGAATACAAGGGACAAAGGGGTGACAAGGAGAGGGACAGCCCCCCCCCAACACCATCCTGCCTTTCATAAACAAAAGACTAGAAAAGGAGAAAGTACCTAAGCTTGCTCACACTACACTCTCAAACTGAAGAGAAAAATTTGGATCATTTTTATTCGCTGAGGTTATGATCTAATGTGAATACAATCTATGTTCAACCCAAAGGAAAATCTCCCTCCCCACTCCTGTGTTGTGGGACAAGACAGCTTCTAGAAAGAGGCAAAGCATCTCCCACAGGCCCTGGCCATTGCCTGACCCAGTCGTGATAAGAGATGAGCAAGGACAGGACACTGCCTCTGAGGGGTCTGTGCTGCCACGTGGAAGAAGAAGGCGCCGATGCCTGGATAGTCAGGTCACCTCCATTTGGGCTGCTCAATTCCCATTGGCTATTCAAAGAGTATGGCTACTGACCTGAGGTCTCCCTAACAGCATCAGGTCCACCCAGCAGAATGCTGGTGGCTTCCTAAAAAGGAAGAGGCCAGACAGCAGGGCACACCCACTGAGACCAGGCTTGCACTCAGGCAGAAGGAACAAGGATTTCACACACACTGGCACACTGGTCCAGGGGTGCAATGTGGCCCCTTCTCCAGACAGTGAAACTTGATAGGAAATTCACAGTAGCTGTAGTCCTTGTACCTTCTCAAGAAAAAAATGGTTTTTCTGTGGATTCAACTCTGGTGTCCAAAATGACAAGAATAAACCTCAGTATATTTTCCAACTGATTTTCATTTCAAAAACACTGAACCTTAGTATCTACACTGGAGGCTAAGAAAGATCAGACAATTTAGTTACACAACTCACTGGGCCCAACAAAATAAATGCTCAAAGCACAAAAAGCCACAGAGAGAGTCTGAAGCCATCTCCTTGATAATTCGGCTTTTCTTTACAAAGTTTGAGATTTCTGGTGTTGTTTATTTGCTGGCTTACTTTTGAGATGAGGTCTCAGCCAGGCTGCCCTGCGACTCCTTATCTATCCCCATGCCTGACCCTCAAGTGCTGTGCTTACAGGCATATGCTACTACTACCTCATCCAACCTATGGTTGGTTTCATTTTTGTTTTTGGAGATAGAGTCTCACTATGTATCCTCGTGTGTCCTGGAGCTTGCTATAGAGATCAAGCTAACCTCAAACTCACAGAGATAAACCCACCTATATTTCCTGGGTGCTAGGTTTAAAGGCATGCACTACCACACCCAGGAGGCTTGAAGTTATCTTAAGGTGATACTCCTAAACACTACACTCTGTCAGGACCCTGCACCAGTAAAAATCTGCGTCCGTACTGACTAGGTGTGTGTGACTGTCTGTGTGCTCATGTCTGTGTTATGAAGTCAAAGTCAAACATCTATGGTGGAACGCCAGACAACACCAAAGAGCATAACCAACCATAACCCAAGCACAGGGGCTTCCATCTTTCAAAGTAGAAAAACAAAATGGGCATGGACAAGAAACAAGAGTGAAGACAGGGCTGCTGCCTGCAGCGGGTAGAAGAGTCCAGGAGTTACTCACAAAGTGAAAAGGAAGCATGCGGACTTTAGTTGGAGAACCTATAGATGTTTGCATAGGAAATCACCTTCCTGAGTGGGCTCAGGTTAAGATACAATAGGGTGGACATTTGGGGACCTGCTTAGCTCAAGGTCACATAGCCCAAGTTTAAAGTTAAAATGGCAGCAAGAACTCTGGACACCCTCATTTTGCTGTAAAGATGTTGGAAAGCAACACCTCTTGCTCTTATCTGATTCAGACAATTAACAGGAGCAAAAGGTTGATTTCAACTCTCTGTTTCAGAGGGTTCAGACTGTGGTTGCTTGGCTCCAGGCTCATAGACAGAACCTGTGTCATGGCAGATGGGAAACAGAGAAAAGGGGAATATGGGAAGAGATCAGGATGTGACATGCCCCATTGACATGCCTTTGACCTACTTTCTCCACCTCAGCTCTATCTACTCTGTTCCCCATCTTCCAAAGGTACCATCACATAAAGATTCCATCAGGATCCCATCCACTAACCAGCTAACTCTGTCTCTAGTAACACCACCAAAGCCACACCCTGAGGTGATCTCCACTAACCCCAAGACTTGTCTTGGCCCCATCAAACTGCTAATCAAAATTACCCTTAACGCTCACTTCTCATTTGACAGCCAATGCTCAACACTGCATCAGAATGGAAGCCAACCACCAGCGTGTGTGTAAGGGATCCCATTAATGTCGGAGCTTCAGAAAATTAAAGATCAGCATCACAGGCTGTCTGCCGTCAAGAGTGGGATTGAAAGATTGAAATCAGCAAGGCTCCGGGGAAAGCAGAAGGTGTTCTGGGACTGGACTGGGTTAATATTTATAAAAATACCTGTATTTCCCAAACTTTAAACCAGACGCTTAAAGATGATGCAGATAAACTGCACATCAATAAAACTGATTTTAAAAACATGTTCAAGAATAGGGATTTACAACCTGCAATCCTGTATATAGCCAAAGTTTCTGTCTCAAGGCAATGGCTCCTGTGTATCTTTCTTAAGGAGACACTAAGAGGCATACATAAGCAAAACAAGAAAGAGAAAGGTGGTAAGGGGACAAATTTGTAAGCCAGTAGAAAAGGAGTGCTCACTGCCATGTAGGAAGACATCGGAAATCCAGGCCAGTGCTCCAGAGAGACATCAGGCCTGCTGTGTGGGAGAGATGCACCACCCCCAGAGGTGAGAAGTCTGCTGAACCATTTGGTCTGCTTAGATGGTTGGAAACACTGCTGTTGGGTGTTTAACAGATCAATGACATCTTGGAAAACGTGTACTGCTTCCCTGGAAAAATAAAGCATGGGAAACGATCTTGCAAACATGAACTCCGGGAGAAATGAAAAGTCACAGAACCAGGGGAAATAAAGCAGTGCAGCACTTGGCGTAACAGTAAACAAAAACAATCTAATTAAAACTCTCAGTGCAAGGAAATTTAAAAAAAGAAAACGGGAAAGTCATTCAAAAAAAAAAAAAAAAAGAGGAGGCCTAAAATCCAAGAAACTTAGACCTACCTCAGTCACTGCAGGAAACATCCATAGATCAGAACTGAAAACGACAGGCAAAATAGGGGAAACCTGTGGTATTTGAACACAGAGGAACCAGAAGCTAAAGACGTGAGTATCTAAGCTTGAATTTCTGGCGATCAAAGCTAGTACGCTGGGTAATTTTTTGTTTGTGCTCTAACAAATAAAGCTGGCCTGAAGGTCAGAATGTGGAGCTAGCCACTAGTTAGCCACAGAGACTAGGCAGTAGTGGCACATACCTCAATCCCAGCATTCAGGAGGCAGAGGCAAGTGGATCTCTGTGAGTTCAAAGCCCCCCAGGGCTACAGGAGATTGATCCAGCCTAAAAAAGAAACAGAGTCAAGTGGTGGTGGCTCACACCTTTAATCCCAGCACTAGGGACATGAAGGAATGTGGCTGAACAGAGAGAGGAATATAAGGCCAGAGGAGATGGGAGCTCATTGCATTCAGTCTGACAGTTCCTAGGAACAGAATCTCCCCTTTGGTCTGAGGATTCAGTAAAGGTAAGAAATCTCTGATCTTTCAGTTTTCACCCTAATATCTGACTCCAGATTTTTATTTAATAAGACTAATAATAGTCACATTTCAATTCACACTTCAATTCTGACTTACAGCTTCCTAGAAAACTTTAATAATTACTTTTTGTGGTCAAATACATCCTAGAGTGTGTCCTAGAACCAGAAACAGGGCACTGACCTAGTCTGTACTAGTTTTTGAGTATAAGTTCAATAAAACCAACTGTAATCTTTGGATGAGCAATTGAGGGACACGTGGGAATGCTCATGACTGAAATCAGGTGCATGACAGGAAAGGACATGTGCAGTAAACAAAGGTTTCTATAACCTAGACCTGTCAATCAAAACAGAAAGCCATCCACACTCTAACCCTAGAAACCAATTGTTCATCCTTTGGTTACAAAAGGAAGCATACATGGAAATAAGGATTATGGAAGGGACAAAAATCCCTTATCAGCATTTGTCTAGCTAGGCATACCTGGATTTTAGGGTTCTTACAGACTTCACTTTGCTTTCAAAGATCTGGTAATAAACTGACCTGCCACCAGGGCTTACAAATAAAACTGTATCTGCACACTGTTCTGATTCACTTACATGCTTGTCAGCAAGGTTTTATAAGTGCACACCTATTGCTGGAGTTTCTTCCCAGCCTGGTCCTGCAGCTAATTTGCCCCAAATAAACACACAGAGACTTATAAAAATTTATAAACTGTTTGGCCAATGCTAAGCTTCTTATTGGCTAGCTCTCTTTTAATTGTTAACCCATTTCTATTAATCTAAGTATTTCCATGTGGTCTTATCTTACCAGAGAAGGGTCCGGGCCGCTTACTCCTTCCTCCACTACATGAAGGTCTCTCTCTCTCTCTGGAGGCCTCCCTCTCTCTCCTTGCCTTCTTCTCATAGCCCTGCCTATACTTCCTGCATGGATATTAGACAATCAGTGTTTTATTCATCAACCAATAAGAGAAACATATATACAGAAGGACATCCCTCATCACACATCAATCTTCTGACATCATGTTTATGGAGAGAGTTGTATTGGTGCGTACCCCATCATCTATTTATATGTGTTAGCTAGTGAAGTTTTATTCACACACAGATCTGATTATGTGTGTTTATAGATAAAGTTTTGGTCATGTTTGGGGATATAGAATATAGCTCAATTGAAAGAGTCTTACCATACACAAAACCCTGGGTACCATCCCCAGAACCATATAAAATCAGGCATGGTGAAATCCTGATATGTGGGGGAGCGGATCAAGGCAGGGGGGCCAGAAGTTCAAGGCTGCATAGAGAGTTTGAGGCCAACTGGGCTTACATGAGACCCTGTCTTAAAAAGGAGAATGGAAAAGGATTCCGCTAAATACAACACAAATCATCTTGCATGTATTTGTAAATACATGTTTTACCTACACTCCACTTCCCTATTGCCCCTAAGGGCCTTGCCACTGTCGTCTCTGCATTTGTGTATTAGTAATGTGGTTTTTCCAAGACAAAAGTGTTAGGACCTGGCCTTCATAGGAGCCTGATACCCCTCACACACATAAGCCACAAGAACACTTACATGGCCCAGAGTGCATTCCCATGGTATGGGTGGTAATGGTGGATTACACAAAAATTGTTTCCAATTACTTGAAGTAAATTTGAAGAGGAGATGAATCACAGCCACCTAGTCAGTGGCTCTCTCTTGAGCAGGGGTGGGGGGCTGGGAACAATTCCTTCTGCGGAATTTTCTGTATTTTCTAAAATGAGCACTGTAGTCTTTATTTTCAAAAGAAATTATGAACGTTGTCATCACGTGGGACTGAACTGACTTCTGCAGTGTCTTCGCAGGCAGATAGGAGCTTCCTGGAGGTGGTCAGGTAAGGAGATCAAAGGAGAAGGCTGACAGCTGAAAAGCAATAAAGACGCACCCTAGGGAGCTAAAGGCAGGAGAGGGGCTGGGGGGAGGGGAAGGAGATAGCAGAGAGAGGAGGAGGGGGAGGGGAGGGCTAGGAGGACTAGCTAGAGGAAGCTGAATGGAACCGCGGAGGGGGAGAGAGAAGCCCCTGGTTTCCGTACCTGCAGAGCCCAAACAGAGCAGTGAGAGCTGAGTTTACTGAGAGGAAGCCCAGTGCCCAGGACAGGCAGTGAATGTGGGGTAAGCCATGTGCTTAGGATCTAAGTGGCTTGCTCCTGGCATTGCCAGTAGGAGGCAGAGCAGGCTTGGTGCCTACAGGAGGAGGCCATGTGGGGAGCCCCTCATGCTAGACCACCACACCCTTTTGGCCTCTGCTAATGTGTCAGGGAGTGAAACAAATGAAGAGATGGCCAAGGATCTCTGGCCTCGTCAGGCCACCATAGAGAGATAGAGGAGTCAAACTCCTCCCGTGCTCGCTGCTCTTCCCCCTATGTCAGGGAAGTTTCACCATCTAGAGGTGGGTGGGTGGGTGTGCAGCCCCCTGATCCCCGGCCTTCCCTCAACCCACGAACACAGTGGCTAATCAGTACACACAATCAAGAGTCTCTGCTGCACGGCCTGCAGAGGAAAACACCGTCCTGTGTCCCTGCAAGGTCTGTCAAGTTTGTACAAAATAGGATGCACCCTGCTTTGAACAAAATGTGTCCCAGAATACAGTAAATATTAGGAGAATGAATGCATTAAGTTGTCTGGCTTAATTATCTCATATTGTATTTGGAAGTCACCCTACCAGTTTGCACTCTGTGAATACATAGTTATTTGTATAATTTTCAATTAACTTGAAAAATGCTAAAGCCTGCAAGATGCATGTACATTGAGCTAAACTGTATGGTTAATATCTTAACACTGAGACTTACTGGGCCCCAGCCACCCTAGCTTCCTGCTGGCTAGTCACAGTCCCAGAAGCAGGCAGAGGCTGGGTCTCCTGATCCAGCCGTGAGTTGGAAGATCAGTGCCCTCCTGAGTTCATTTGTGCATTCTAGTCTTTGTTTTACACCTCAGAACCCAGGCGTTTGGAGAGGCTGCCATCCAGCCACGTTCACCTCTGAGCAGTCCTGACTCTCAGTAGGTTACTGTCAAAGCAGAAAGGCAAGCAGGCCTATTACAGCTCCAACACAATCTGCAATGAGCCTGTGTACCCGTCTCCAAAATGTGGACAACTTAGAATCCAGTTCTCCTTCAGCCAAAGCCGCATGCTTCTGCCTGGGAACCCTGTCCCCCACTACTGGACCAGCCCAATCTGGAGGTGTGGACGGGGTGGACTTTGTGAAGACCCTCTCGACATCACCCCCAATGCCAAGGCCAAGTGTCTGGAGACATCTAAGAAGGTGAGTGCAGAACAGTGGCTGCCTGAGTATATCCGTTGCTGCTATAGTCCTCCTCCCACATGATCCCAAGTACAGACAACAGCACAGAGGTCCTGTGAGGTCAGCATCAGGTCTGGGACAGGGTCACCTGGACTCTTCTTCTGGGTCTTCTCAAAGCAGAAAGCACCAATGTAAGGAATTGCCTCAGGCCCCATCATACTGTACCTCACTGGAAGAGGGCACACCACAGACATGTGGCCTCTGGAACAGAGAGGACCCTGGATGGTTCTGCAGCCATGACACTTGGGAGACACTACAACCTCTAGTCCCCACCACTGTAATGTGGGACCTATAGCCCTGGACAAGATCTTCAGCTGCCAAGCCTGTGGGGGCCATTACCCACCAAGTATCCTTTCAGTGTGGCCAGACCAAAGCCAGATAGATCTCACAGAGAAAGACTTAAGGAAGGGTTGGGAGACCCAGAAATTGATGAGAGGATGCAGGCATCTCCAAGAAAGGTGAGAAGACATGGGGACCTCAGAGATAGTGAGAGGACGTTGTGACAGAAGACAAATGTGTAGTAGCTTTAACCATGCCCATAAGAGCAACCCTTCAGGCCTGACATCCACCCCGGAATGCTCCACCTACTAACATTGTTACCATGGCAATTAATCTCACCTGGGGTTTTGGAGGAGACACATATTCAAACCAATATAGAAAAGAAGGCCACCTTCTAACATTTCACCCTGAACCTGTGTGCTGAGATTCTAAGCACTGGGCAGTGGGACAGTCATTCCACTCTTAGGGACACCTCGAAGAGCTAAAGGAAAGGCCTCAATGTGGTCGTGATGGAAGAGGCCACCCCAGAGAGCTCCTTGGCTGAGGCAGCCTCTGTGCCGGGACTCTATTACAAGCATCGTGGACGAGTTGAGAACTCTAACTTTGGTGGAGGAGGAAAGTGCTAAGATGCCACGTTGAAGAACCAGGTTGGTGACATTCGAGCATGATCAGCATGCCCTGTGATCTGGGCTTCCACTCCCAGGCAAAGGAGATAGGTGCTATAAAGACAGACAAACAAACCCTAACCCTCCATCCCAGTGAGAGGCTGCAGAACACCTGTCCCTGTCCCTGGGGACAGGATGGATCCTTAGTGTGCCCCCTCACTGTTAGTGAGCCATGTCAGGAGAAGGGCCCAGCCTGGGTGGCGATGCACGCTCTGTTGGCTGCAGGAATCTCCCCGGTGAAGCCGCACATCTCTATTTCCCACAGATTGTTTTTTCTTGATTAAAAACTGATTTTCTGCTGCGCTCTCAGAATTGCTTTTCATTGCCTTTGGAGGAATAGAGGAGAGGAATAAAGGCCTGCTGTAAATAATCTTCCTAGGGAAAGGAAGGGAAGGCAGGAAAAGCCAATTTGTCTGATTTCTTTTGGGTAAAATGAGCCGCACCTAATGAAAGTGCTCCTGCAGTGCGTTCATCAGCCTCACGCTCCGGTGAAAGAGGAGAGACCGCTCAGCAGGACCAGAGTCAGCACATGGGAGCCCACAGAACCCACAGGTGCACTTGTAGGGTGTGCTGTGCCTGTCCCCACAATGCAGGTGACAAAAATGCGGACCCAACTGAACGGTTCATCCCTTGTACTCTAACTACAATTGAAGCACCAAGGAGTAAGGCCAAGAATTTAGAAACCATGATGTCCTGCTTTTTAGGGAAGAGAAACCTTGCCCTCCCAGGAAATGGACGATTTAATAATGTGCCTGCAACTCTGCCATAGTCACCTGAAATATGATATTTTAGATGAAGAAAAAGAATGAGGAAAGCCCCTCCCCCAAGCTGTAGCATCTCTCTCTCTCTCTCTCTCTCTCTCTCTCTCTCTCTCTCTCTCTCTCTCTCTCTCTCTCTCTCTCTTGTTATCTTTCTCTGTGCATCTGTGTGTGTATGTGTGTGTGTGTGTGTGTGTGTGTGTGTGTGTGTGTCTTTGGGTGAGCTATGTGTGTCTGTGTCTGTGTGAGCCTGTGTGTGTGTGCCTGTAGACGTGTGTGTGTTTGTGCATGTGTATGTATGGTGTGGGGTTGTACTGTGTAGTGTGTATTTATGCCTGTGTGCATGTATTTGTGTATGTGTGGTGTGTGTGAGAGACTGTGTGTGTGCCTTTGTGCATGTATGTGTGTGAGTGGTATGTGTGCCTACACGTTTGTGTGTGTGCTTATGTACAAGTGTATATCTGTGTACGTGTGTGTGTGTGTGTGTGTGTGTGTGTGTGTGTGTGTGTGTGTGTGGCTGGTGCAGCCTTAGGTATGTGCTGGCCTCCAAAGGTGCTCGTGCTCACCTGTCACTTTGGCCCAGGCTACAGCCATTGTCATAGAACACCCTCCCCCACAGGTGAGCCGCCGTGTAGGTCACTCCACACTCTGCTTTGTTTCCAGAGCTGCAGACTGGCAAGAAGAGAGAACATACTAGGGGCTGAGATCTCCATCAAAGCAGTCATCTCTCCCTTGCCCTCAGAGTTGGCCAGAAACAAAGCCCAAAACTCTATGGCAAATGAAATAATGTCCTCCTGGGTGTGACCTGAGGTTAGAGAGAGGTTCCCAAGTGGCTTCCTGAGGCCACCAAGCCTCCTCTCTGTTGAACTCTGAGCCTGAGCCCACTTTTCCCAACACAACCTGACAGAAAAACAGTAGCATCACAGAGGGAGAGAAGAATTACAAGTGGGGTCCTCTCCTGGACAATGCAGGTGGCAACTGAGTTGGGACCTCTAGAGCCCAGAAGGAATAGGACAGAGGTCTTCCCAGTTTGGCCCTCCCCCAAAGGCACAGCTGTAACCCTCGGAGCAGCTCAGAGTGCCCTCAGCAAACTCACTCCCTTGCGTTCCTCCACATCCCACCCCACTGCCTGGGTTGGAAGAGGAGCTCCACAGCTGGCAGAAGGCTGAACAAAATGGAATCACCTTCAGAGAGAATTCCAAAAAGGATGCTGGGTGCTGGACTAGCAGAGTCTTGCTGTGGAGTTATTGTGACCTTCAGGCTTCTGAAGGGGTGATCAAAGCACACGAGCCTAGAGCAAAGCTGGCTGATTTGGTCTGCCCCTCCCTGCCTAGTCCTGGAAGGTGAACGTAATGACTGGCATGCCAGTAACCACCTAGGACCATGTAGTGACCATCACAATAAGATCTCTTTACTGGGACAGAACAACAGAACAACAGAAGAAGCTTTGGTCTTCACGAAGCCCAAGTGTCAGGAGGCTGGCTTTGGATTTTCTACCTACAGAGTGGCTCATGTGAGCAAGCCATTTTAATTTGTTGTTGTTGTCGTCATCTGAATACAATCCCTAATCCAGTTGGTCAAGTTGTTCCTAATGCTCTATGACCCAATCACACCATGTGAATAGGTTAATTACAGTATGACCATTTATTTAGTGTTTCTTTGCTTCTGTTTTTAATTACTGTCTTTCCTGTAGATGTGTATATCAATGTCTCTAAAAGCCTACACCTATTTTTGCATGGCTCTCCTATCTGTGGCGATGTATTATTTATGATCTAATAAAGCTTGCCTAGAGATCAGAGTGCAAAACTAGCCATAGCCACAGAAGCTGGGTAGTGGTGGCACACACTTTTAATCCCAGGACTCAGGAAACAGAGGCAGATGGATCTCTCTGAGTTCAATGCCACTCTGGGCTACTTGAAGTCGAATCAGTCTGAAAGAGAAGCAGGGTTCATGTCTTTAATCCCACATTAGAAAGAATATGAGGAGCTCAATGCAGTCTGAGGAGCAGTCTGAGATTTTGTGAGGAGCAGTGCAGTCTGGAGATGCTTAAGATTCGGCAGATCGCCCCTTTGGTCTAAGCATTGGTAGAGGTGAGAACTCTCAGGTGGTTGGCTGCTGTGCTGTTCTGTTCTTCAGCTTAAATCCCAATATTTGTCTCTGGGTTTTTATTATTCATACTACACCTGTCTGTACTGGAAACTTCAGTCTACTCATTTGGTCATCTGTGGTCTCTTTCCAGCTTCATTATGGCTTTATGCACAGATATAACAGTCTCAGAGTCCAGTTCACTGTGTGATGACAGAAGACCCAACAGCTAGAGCATAGACTTCAGACATAGGCAAGTGCCCAGGCTCTGTGTCTGCCACAGATGCAAAGGTACCATTATAAGGAGGTGGTATGGCCAGGACAGCCCCTAGGGACATAGCTTCTAAGTAGGAAAGTTGCATGAAATAAATTAGTTCTCCTGTTATCCACTATGTTTAAGTAAACATGTGCTGCTCTGTAAGTGCTGGCATCTTCAAGGTTTTTTGTTTGTATATTTGTTTGTTTGTTTGTTTGTTTTTTTAAACAGATCAAATGACCTGTGCAATGTCACCACTAGGCATCTGCAAAACCCAGAACCCCTGTGACACACTATGCCCACTCTGCAGAGACTTCTACCGCAGCACACTGGCCTTCAAGTCAGCATTTGAAGTATTGGCATGCAGAAAACACAAACTCATGAATTTGCATGAGGTTTAGGAAGAGGGAGAAACAGCTTGGAAGCTGTATGTCAGAGGTGGGACCAACAGAAAAGACAGTGTGGCGTTAAGCACACTGACTGCTATGCACACATGCTTGACACGGACATGATGCCACCTCTCCTCCATTCTGCAGGAGCATTCCTGTCTCAGTTCTTAAAATTAAAAGACTGTGTCCTCAAACACGTTCCTGCCCAGTCTCTGGAGACCTCTCAATATTTTAAAGTTTCCAAAGGACTGTCTCTTAGCTTTATTGGTTTTCTCGATTGTTTAATCTAGTTCCTATTTTAATTGTTGTGGTCTGATTGGATTTCATCTCCTTTTCGATTTCAAACCTCTTAGGAAGGAAAACGGACTTGATTCTCAGCCTCTCGTATTTACTGTCACTGTTTGATGCTATGTGCTCCCCTGCATCTGCTGCATTGGCTGCAACCCACACACTCTGGTGTGTTCCACACCCATAAACTAAGACCCCGTGTTCCAGTCTACCTGACATTTCAGTGGAATCTCATTCGTGTCGATGTTTTATTAAGGGCATATTTATTAAGGGCTTTGCACTTGTGCCTCCTTGATTAAGAGAGTGGTAGCAACCCTCCGCTCCCTTAATTTACACTGCAAGCCTCGAATTCATGTTACATTACTTCATGAGCAAAGCCATCTCCTTCCCTTCCTAACTTGCATGTTGCTGTTTTAACATATTCCATTTCTCTACACATAATTTTACTTTTTCCTACAAATATCGTAGAACTCGCTATGCATTTTTTAATTAATTTTGCACGTTGGTAAGCTTAAGAGGACCTGAGGACAGGGGAACTTAACGTTTATCTCTCAGCTTACCACCCTTTGTGACAAGTTTCACTTCTAATTGTTAAGCTACCCCTACTAATGGAGTAAAGATGTGTGCATATATGTATTCTGTGCCGTGGTGGGATCTGGGTCAATGGCAGGCTGGCCACTTCACATGTGTATCAATGTGTATCATTTATCAGGAACATGGAGGAGTCCTTTCCTTCAGCTACGTTGGAACACTCTCGTTTGCTGCCAGACACCTTTACACCCCTCTTTCACAGAGCATTGGCATCTTCCTCCTGTCCTCTTGCGTCATCATATCCAGAACCATCCCCTCTCTGCTCTGCCATCATCTTACAATTAGACTTTCCAGGGTACGAGTTCAGTTGAAAATGAACCATTTAATTTTTGCTTGTTTTTTTTAATGTGTGGGTGCAATGCTCAGAGTTGAGTAATGGCCTTAGTGGTATCCTGTGGCGTTTTCTTGGGACACGTGAACAAACGTCTATTCACCCCAGATAGGCCACCAATGACAGACCAAAGGCATGATCCCACAAAAGTCTAGCTTGGTGAACCTGTTAGTTTACTACCTACAGAAGAGTAGGTGACTCAAAGATGGCCTCGTCACTGCAAAGCCCATCTGAGAGTGAAAGGCGACGTGCCTACATCCCTGTGTTTCATAGGCAATTAGCAGGCAGCTCAACCAAACAGTCTCCTCTAGCAACTGTTTATAAACTTGAGGAACAGCCTTGTAAATATAGTTTCCTAGCTTTCTGAGTCTTGTCAGCCATCTCTTCCTTGAAGAAGAAAGGAGAAGCTACCTAGCTAAATGGCTTCAAAATTCTATCAGAAACCCCTTTCCATCCCTGCGGAGTCAGACTACTGAGGGCAGCCCTCACTTGGTGCATTCTAATGCACATCTTACTTTGGTTTTCTCTGACTGAGTGCAGATTTCCTCCATACTCGAGGGCAATAGACATTTGCCTATCAGGTCCCTGTTCCTTTTCTCTTGGGTGTATTTTTCCCAATGGCAGTTTTCTGAACCTTTGGGTATTATAAGGTTGAGCATTCAGATTTGAGAGGAACTCTGACAGGTAGACCATCAAGTATTTATTCTACACCTTTGCTCCCTCATGTCCTCCTGGGCTGCCAGGTGTTATATCTATTCTATTCTGTTGAGGGTGATCCACAAGCTTGGCTTGCTCTGATTTTTGTTTGTTTGTTTGTTTGTTTGTTTGTGTTTGTTTGTTTGTTTCCCTTCCATTCATTTTCTCTCATAAGCCTAAGCTTGGATCCCTTCTGTTGGCCTGTTTTTGAGGGGATGTGTCCTTGCTTCTATGTCCAGTTTGCTATTAGCCAGGAGAATGTTTTTATATAAACAACTGTAATTTTCATTCCTAGACTCCTCGTTGTGCCTCCTTACTCTCTGGTTCTCTACTAATATTCTACACCTGTGTTTTCCCGTAAGTTCTATCTGCAATAGATTTACAGCAACGCTGTCAGTGCTTTTGATCACTCAACATGCAGTTCATTGGTGGATGAGAGTCCATTTGCTTTCCTTTTTTTTACCTCTATAAGGTGCCTAGTCTAAATTTCTGTTTGTATAGTAGACACTGAACAGGGCTTTAGGGAGTCAAGAGTCTGTAATTTGCCACTAAAGAAGTGCTAGGTTTTGTTCTGACAGACATAGTTTTACAAGGCAGTCTCAAACACTCAGAATTTGATTTTTGAACTTCCAACCTAACAACTTTTAACTTTTATCTCAAATATTTTACTTGAAGGGTAGATTTAAATAAAGCAGAAAGCTGATAAGGTAAAATAATCTATAAATTCACAGTCTTTGACATGGGAGCTGAGCTTGTGGCATCCATGAGATGTGCACGTCCTCTTACCTCCCTCTGGTCACCTCAAATCTCCGTGCTTTGCTGCAGGACTAAGCAAGCCTTTATCTATGGTGTGTTGAGAAAACCCTTGATAGAATAACTAACCCTCTAGTCTGGTGACTCACCTCTGTAAATCTGGAACTTGTTCTTCAAAGCCCACGTGGGTCTGATGGACAATGACAACCCATCTCTATGCTTTTCCAGCTCAGCCTGAGGCCCCTGTGAGCTACAAGACTAGGGAGAACTTAGCAACTATCCAAGGTCTCTCCACTGGGAAGAGACACCGTCATAACTCCAAACCGCCCTCCAGACCTCATCCAGCCACTAAAAGGCTGGTGCTATAGTTGAACATGAAATCCCCCTGGCAGGCTCCTGTGTTGAATGCTTGTCCTCCACATGGTGGCGCTACTTTTTGAGATCCTGGAACATGAGGCCTGGCTAGTGGAAAGAGATCACTGGGGTTTGTACCTTGGAAGGTGGCACCTAGTCCCCAGTCCCATCTCTCACTGCTCCCTTCTGCCTTTAGATGCAGCATTCTCCACCACACACTTCCCCTATCATGGTGGTTTCCCCAGGTACAAAGCATGGACTGAAGCCTCTGAAGCCAGGAGCTAACATAAGTCATCCCCCTGTAAGCCATTCCCTCTGGCAAGTTATTCCAACAGCTAGAGAAAGCTAACTAACACACTGTAGGTGCAGATCCTGCAGGAGAGAGCTACATGTCATCCAGGTCATAGGAACTACCTGTGATGCACACATTCCTACCTAACCTTGTAGAAGCTATGGAGCCACTGGCCAATGCACATCTAGCTTTATTCTGGCCCTAGCCCTAAGTTAAACTGTGCCAAACATCTCCAAGCAACCACTCTGGATGGGGCATGGCCACCAAGAAGCCTGGTCAAGGCAAACATCGTTCCCATGTTTGCTGAATTGGAGCACCTCCTTAAGGATAACAAAGGCTCTTTCTCTCTGGAAGTAAGAGGTTCCTACTCACCGGGATGCTGGTGTCTGGTCTACCTTCCCCCAGAACATCAATTTATAGTAACTGTGACCTCTCAGCAGTGGAGCATCGGCCAAGAATATGGATACCAGAGTGATTACAGCTGCCAGGCAGTGATGTACCAGCCCCAGGTTTTACTTCAATGCCATTGCTCAAGCCAGGACTGTGCTATATGAAGAAAGATGTGATTGCTAGCATTGTGCAGAGTGTCCCATATCTTGCATGTCCCAACTCTCACATGTCCCTATGACCCTGCTATCTGAGCATCACATGGCCCTCAGCATGGCTGATCACTCTAGCTCCTAGTTCCCTCCACCTCTTCTTAACTCAGTCTGTCCTTTCAGGCATCAGCTCAGCTCATGGGGCTTCTCCTTCAACAACCCCCCAAACTCTCCTAAAGCAGGAGAGTTGGGGGGAATCCCCATCCTTGTTCTTCCCCTTAACCCTCCCATTTGGGAGGGTCCTATCCCCTGGGGACCAACAGAACAGGTAAAAGAAAGTGGAATCACTGCCTCTTCTGCTCTTGAGTAACACACGGGGCCCTGGATTCTGAGACCAAGAACGGAATCCTACTACTGTGTGTGGGCAGCCTGTCCTGGAGCTTGTCAGCCTTCAGGTAGCTGTGAGCTGGCCCCACTGTGATTCCTCTTGCTGTCCCCTCCACTTCTAAATCACATGGGTTCTAATTCCCTAGATACTCTAATTGGTCCAACACTCAAGTGAGCATTCTACATAATACATCTCCCTATGCATCTTTAGGTCCAGGTCCAAAAACTCAACCAACCAAGGCAGCAAGGAGGCCCTGCAGATGTAGGTAACCCTGAGTGCTGGAGATGCAGGTGCCATGCAGAGCCTGTGGGGACAAAAGCATCCAACCTGGCTGGGAATCCTCCTTGAGTAAAGGCAACAGAGTCCCTGAAGACGTGCACTGGCAGTACGTGAGCAACTAAACTGAGGGGCATACTCACCCCTCTGTTCAGACACATCTGCTTAGAGCACGCCACCTTCAAGTTCTGCTGAGGGCCTCAGAAATGTTAGTGGGAGCCTGGGAGGAATTCCATGTGTCTGAGGAATGGCTTCAAAGCTGCTTCTTGGCGAGAAGACCATGGCTTGTCTCGGGCTTGGCGTCTGCTTCACTGTGATCAGAGCCTTCCCCATGGTGCCCCCAGAGCCCACGTTGGCTGACTCTTCCTGAAGCCTCAGAAATGGGGCAATGAATTAAACCGTGGAGAAGTGGTTGAGAGAATGCTGTCCCTTTTTTAACATCAGCTTGCTGGCAGACACACTGAAGAATATTTCTCCAATGAGGTGCTTACAAAAAGAACAGTTCTGAGTACCATAAAATCAATTGTTTGGAAGAGAATGCTTGCAGTTCCAAGGAACTTTGCTACAAACCCGTAAGGAAACAGCTTCAGCAAGCAGCAGAGGGGAGGCAAGTCCATAGTGAGCTCCCCACAAGTGAGTACCAGAGCCCTACCTGGGGAGGTGACCCAGAATGTCATGGGGCCAATCAGTTTTCTTATTCAATGCAATAATTCTTATGGCATAACTGTAAGAGAAGTGAATAGTGACAGACAGACAGACAGACAGACAGACAGACAGACAGACAGACAGACAGACAGTGTGCCTTCTAATGAGCACTGTCCTCCACCTTTGGAAACACCCGGAACTCAGTGGAAGACTGACCTTCCTCTGCTGAATACCTCTCTGCCAGCCAGCCTCTCTCTCCTACAACAGACCACCCATACAGATTTTCTTCTTCCAGAGATCCCTGGGAGGTTGCCCAGAGAAGCACTGGGAACAATGAAGGGGTCACCAGAAGACTTGAAATCTAGAGACACAGGTAGCTCAGAGTTGGCCAAACACAGCTGCAGTGACCCAACCTGATCTTATTCTGGCCCATAAGGCAAAGTCACCCCAGCACTCAGCAGCTCCTCCCGTAGTGTTGGGGTTGCACTTCAGGTTCACGTCTGCTGGGATGTTTGGGGTTGTACTTCGGGTAGCCATAGCCTTGTACAACACTCATCTTGAGCAAGGGCTTAGCCTAGTGAATTACTCAGAACAAACAGAATGCAGAAAGGTGATCAGTGTTTCTCTGGAGTCTGCAGCAGAATGCTGAGAAGCTTGTGCCACGGTGCCCTAAACAGAGTTCTTCAGATTTTTAGTTCTTTAGTTCCTCCAAGCCCTCCCTTTGTGGACTGCATCATCCCCTTTGTGCTCTCTGTGCCTCAGACCACTTCTGCCACATACATCACCTCCCCAACACAACACAGCAAGCCACACGTCCGTGGATATAAACTATGCCACCTTCCCGTGTGCTCCAAAAGTATGCCCAAGGCATTGCGCTGATTTGTTCCATTTTAAAGAAAACTGTGCCAGACTTGTGAAACAGTCGTAAGAATAAAAATCTACTGGCTTTACTCCGATGGTGGCAATAGAATTTACTTTGAGAAAAAGAAGTCATGTTTTCTCAGTCAGTGCCTTGAAATAATCTCCAATACATTAGCACAGTATCTCTCTCCATTGATTAGAAAGGTATCCAAGACAAGTCCAGAGAATCTTATTCTCAAAAGTAGATGCTATCTGGATCCCAAGGGCCATGACAGAAGAACCCAGTATACAGGCTGGAAAGGCTTCTACTCAACCAAGGTGCTGCTGAAGCCTCTGTGAGGAAAAGAATAGATGGTTCAGAAGTTCAGACCATACAGACCATGTTAAAACCAAAGGAGGAACAGAGTCTTGGAAACCTCTGACCATGGAACGCAGGTCCCCAAAACTACTCTAGCTAGCAGAACAGATGTTGGAAGAAGACACCAGAATCCTTTGAGCCATACATTCCATTTTCCAGACAAAACACAAGTTGTAGTTAATCTGAGAACCCTACTCTCCCTCATGTCCACTTTCAGCATCTTGGCCTTGCTGAATCTTCTAGAAAACCCTGCATTGCGGTGACAATTCCCGGAGCCCCATGGTACAGGGGAGAGGCCATCACTCATTGCGTGTTGAACTCTGCTCTGTCTTCACCTTTGTGAGTTGCGCAGCCCAGCCACTCAGGAGACGACACCCTACCAAAAAGATACAATCCTGAATCTCCAGGCTGCCTGTAATGTTAGTCTTTTGTCCACAGGAGGCTCTCTATGAGGGAGAGCATCTGAACAAAGCAGAGTCAATGAGGAGCACTAGATGAATGCAGTCTTTCTGTGTGCACATAGCACTCTGAGACAGCCTGGTTCTCACCAACCACACTCTGCCACTCAATGCCAAGGAGATGTGAGAACCTACAGTGTGGGACTGATAAATGAGAGTTCAACCAAAGCCATAATCCAGAGACAGGAGCAGACTGTGAAGCTGACCAAACACACACACACACACACACACACACACACACACACACACACACACACACACACACACATCAGAAGATGAGACTCCTGGAGGCAGTGAGGCCAGGAAGATGTGCATTGATTTCCTGTTGGGCACAGGCTTCAGGGATCCGCAGCCAATAAAGAGATCTTGCTCCACTATGTGACAATAATCCAAGCTGTCCGGGACTCAGAATATTGAACCAAGCTGCCATGACTTACAGGTGAGCTTAGAGCCATCATCAAATTGAACACAGTCTTTTATTTCTGGGCTTCCTGTGGAAACTGCCTCCCCCACTCTACCTGCCGGTTTCAGGATTCAGCTGTGTGTGACTGCTTCTGCCTCCTCTCTGGGCTTCTGTCTTGTCCCAGCTACAAAATGAGAATTAGGGCAATACCCACGTCTGCAAACCAAATGCCCTGTGCTTCTCAGCAAGTCACCCGCAGAAATCTCTTTGGCTCACCCAGTGTCCAGTTGGTTCAACAATTCTCTCAAAACAGTAGCAAAGAGAAAACACCAAATGTTTCTGAATGTCGAGGGGGTGTCACTCCAAATTACGAAGATCTAGGACCTCAGATAAAAATCACTCCTCTGCCAACTGAATCTGGTAGCCAGGGTTTGAAGGGCTTCCATCTTAACAAAATGACAACCCCATTTGCCTACACAAAAGCAGAGTGAACTTGAACAAGCAAGAGAAAGAGTCTCTCTCTCTCTCTCTCTCTCTCTCTCTCTCTCTCTCTCTCTCTCTCTCTCTCTCTCCCTCCCTCTCTCTCCCTCCCTCCCTCTCTCTCTCTGTCTCTCTGTCTCTGTCTCTCTGTCTCTCTGTTTCTCTCTGTCTCTCTCTGTCTCTGTTTCTCTCTGTCTCTGTCTCTGTCTCTCTTTCTCTCTCTCTGCTGTCATGACCTGGGCACCCCTCTACAGGACAGCGGGTGTGTTGGCAAAGGGCATGGAGGAGATAAACCTCTCAGGAGACAGTTTCAGGGAACAGCACCTGCTTTATTGTACATGAACAGCCATTTACATAGTGCAAACCTTTCGGCTGTGGTTGGTTACCACATCACCTTGGATTGAACAGTGAGCACCCATACCACCAGGGTCTCCATGTGCTTACATGAAAGGTGACATGGAGAGTGCAGGCCAGCTACCAGCTACTCATGCTGCGTCAGAATTCAGTGTCCTGGCTTCTGAAGCATGGCGTGCCATTCTTATTTAGAGGCGGTGTGCCAAACAGGCTGGCCACCAGGTCATGCCTGCATTTTCTCCTACATCTCTCAAGGACCCCAGAGCTACTGCCTTTGTGAGGAATGTGGAGTAGGTCTCAGGAATAGCCTGGGGCCGGGTGGGGTGCCCACAGAGAATAGACCAGGGATACCTAGTAAATGGATACTTTCATGTAGCACAGCCAGAAGATGCAGCCTTTGTCCAGCCAGCTTCTGAGCCAGTGCCCCCAGCGTAAGGATTCAGGCATTATGCTGGCAGAATGCACTCAGACAATGCCTTGGTCATCCCAGGGTTCAATGGTTGCCTAGTCTGCATGCAGGTGCAAAGGACCCCTTTAAAAAACGATCTCTGCCCACTTATGCTCTCTTTCCCTCTCTCTTTCCCACTATTCCCCTGGGACAGGCAGGATTTCTCCTGTCTCCCTCTTCTGTCCTCTCTCAGTCTCTGTGTCTCTGTACCTCTTTTCTCTTTCTTCTTGCCCCTTCCTTTTCTAATAAAACTTCTCACTTATGCTCTGTCTGCCTGGCATGTTTGTCCCCTGCCTAGGCCACCTTCGCCTGCCATGAAATCCACCAAGTTTCCCCACGGGCATTATCATAACATCCAGGACCCCAAAACCTCTCAGAAACTGAGGAAACCGGCAACCCATTGTACAACTTCAGCTAGTCCTCCAATGGGAGTCACTCGTTCCGCATCTCTCACAGCTTGGCTGGATGTTAGATGCTCCCAAATGCTAAACAGCTTCTTTACCTTAAAGCAAGAGTGGACAGTATGGCTAAGCTGAGAGGGATCTCGACTCAATGGAAACAGCCAGCCCAGACATAAGCATTTACTTCTCTGTTTGCCTCCATCCTATCAGCAGGCCTGCACGGTGTCCTGTGCAGAAGTGGGAAGTCCCTCCCTAGCCAGAGCTTATCAAATCTTCAACATGTAACTTGTCAACCTGGTCAAACTCATTTGCTGGCACTAGAGCGGGACACTGATGAAAACCTTGTGTCAGCACTCTGGGTAGTCAATGTCTGATGTTTGCTGAGGGAGCCACTGGCCTCCTCAGCCCATGTGTCCTTCTCCCCAAGGAAGACAGGATGCCATGACAATCTGCCACATTGATGTCTCCTGGAATGTGGCCCGACACTCAAAACTCAGCTAACCAGTGTCTGGGGGTGTGTGTCCCAGACTGTTACATTTTGAAGCATGTGTTCACACCATACACAGTAACAAGTGGATAGTAGCAATGCTATGGAAAGCCCAAAGGAGGGAGCTTAAGTGAAATACCTCATTGCACTCAGTCACCATAGCAAGGTCTCTACTCTTTCTCCAAAGCAGTGTGACCACCAACACCTTTCCATGTATGTTCCACATACAGGAAATTCAGATCATGGAAGAGGTGACGTTAAAAAACCAGGGGGAGCCTCGCCTGATGCTCTCAGACCCACCAGCCCTTCATCTGCTAGCCCGGGGAGAAGGCTCACGCCTGTCCAGGTACACCCACCCAGAATGTTGTCCCTGACCAGCTGCACTAGCTACTAGTTCCTGTCCAGGTATGCTTGCCCTGCATACCGCTTTTGCACATGTACACAGCCCTGAAGGCTGCCCCTGCACATGTACACCCACCCTGAACACTGCCTCTTCACATATACACCCACTCTGCATGCTACCCCTGTCCAGGTACGCCAGCTGCAGATGCTGCTTCCTTATTCCCTTACTCGGTACCCTGCCTCTGTCACCATTCAAAGCACTGGATCTGCTGTACAGCAGGTGCCACATGTGAGGCTGCAGAGAAAAGCATGTCACTCCTCTTGTATATGAGAGCAGGCAGAGGAGTCAGAGTTCATCCACAGAAGTAGCTAGGCCTGCTCAGCAGATGGACTTCAGCCCTTTGGATGTGAAATTCCATTCCCACATGTTCATGTATTGGAACACCTCATGCCCAGTTGATGGCAGTGTTTTGGGGGATGGGGAGGGGTAGGCACAGCTGGTAGAAAAAGAAAGACCATGAGGGGCAGGTCTTGAGAGGTATGCTGAGTTCCCAGCTCTGTATTTCCAGTTCATCGCTGAGATCTAGGAAGCCACACGCCCTATTCGTACTACCAAAGACAGCCATTTTGGCTGCCTAGCTATTGTGGTGGACCATCTCCTCTAAGCCAAAGTGAATGTCACCTCTCTTGAGTTTCTGGTGGGAATTCATGACATTAAGAGAAATGTCGTTGGTATGCTAGAGGAGTAACACAATGTGCAGTGGAGTAAAGGCAATTGTGCACAACTCGATTGGCCCGAGTTTGGTACCAGATCCCACAAAGTGGAAGCATTGATTCTTGAGAGTTTTTTTTTTCTTATCTCCATGTGTGTAATGTTGTGCCCACATCTGCACAACTCACACACATACACACAAAATAAACAAGCAGATTCGATATTAATACATCACCCAAAAGGTAAGTCAGCATTACAGTGAACTACTTTCTGTGAAGTCAGATCCAGGTAAAAAACTGCAGCCATCACTTCCTCCCAATATCTCAATGGTGAGCTTCACTTCAAAGCCACACATAGCTTCAAGCGGCTCAACAATGCAGTCCATACCTTTCTCCTTTTAAAGAAGAAAGTGGAGGCATATAGCCGTGAACACAGTGTCTGGCTTACTAGAGCTCCTCTGGATCTCTCTAATGCCATCACTTCCTTCTGGGATCATTAATCTCCCCCATATTCCATACAGCACATGTTATTAAATCAGTACACCATGTGGATAACTGAAAGGTGGCAAAGTTTACATGCTCCTACAGTTAGACCATTCACTTTATACATTATAAGAAATTTCATTGTGAAATATTTATATTTGCGGAATATAAACAGGAATGCCAGATCTATATGATTTAAAAAAAAAATGTCTTTAATGATGATCAGAGGATCAGCCATGAACAAAAAGATTCTAAGTCCTGCCTTGTACCAAGTCCCCAAAGCATATAATTCATAGAAATAAAAGGCCTGCATGATCAAACCAAGGTTATAAAAATTAAAAAAGTAACAGGGAGCACATAACTGGAGGTGATGGATTTGACCACATCAAAATAGTCTTTCCTGGGAAAGAGCACATTAACTGGTAATGCAAAACCAATTTGTCTTTCCTGATCTGGAAACATGCATACAAGTAACATGATGCAGACTGATCAAGTTATAGGTAAGAATATGTACGTATATATACCTATACATATATATACCTATACATATACATACATACACATATACATATGTAAAGCATGTAATCACAATTAATGAAAAAGACACCATGAATTTGCAAGCAAGGAAGGATTTGAAGAGAAGAAATAGAAGAAATGATATAATTATAATCTTAAGAACAAAGGAAAAATATTTTAAGAAGGGAAAAAAAAAACAAGGACTTGGAATGTAGCTCAGTCATAGAGAGAACTTGCCTAGCATGTTCAAGAGCCTGGGCTTCATCCCCAGAACCACAAAATAATACATAAAATGCCTCTGTCCAGTTGCTTCCTCTGTGGTGAAGTCATAATACACAGTCACATAAACCACAACTGTACTGTAATGTATAATCAATTATACAATTCACAACTCTATTGTAGTGTAATTCTATCATCTATAACCACATTGTGATCATATTTATCTGACTGTATAGGCAGGACTGAGCAGGCTCTGCTACTGTAACTCACAGCCCCTCTATCACAGAGGTGGGCGGAGACTCAGCTCCATGTCACAGTATTAGTGAGACAGACTACAGTGTTTCCACTGTTTGCAACATTACTTGTCACAGAAAGCGGAAAGGGCAGGGGTGAATTGCTCAGTGGCTCTTAAAGGCTTCTGCATGTAAGGGCCAGACATCATGCGCTTTCATTCTTCCAGCCAAGGACAGTGAGGGACAAAACAAGATGAGTTGCACTAGGGCCTCAAGCCGCCTGCAGTGTGCCATAGTTCCCTGGAAGAACAACCATGGGGCAGGACTAGCCAAGAAAATCACAACAGGGAAAGCCCAGTGTTGCCCAGCGGGGATGACAGTGCCAGAATCAACCCTACTCCTATGCCTTTCCTCCTTTGCTGCCTTTGTCCTCGGCAGCAGCACACGGGATCTCTACCTCTTGGTTCTCTCCATTACGCCCTGTGAGCCACAAGTCTGGCTAAGCCATGTCTGCTACAGCAGGGAAGACTGGGAAGCCTGCTTTCCATTTTCCTGGTCACATTCCAGCACTCATCCACAATGCAGTTAGGTGCTGTTGCCTCTCTGGGTTCTTGCAGACCACAGAATCCAACTTCTCTTCCCGTGTTCAGTCTTACACATCAGGAGGTGATCTGCAGGCACTCGGTGTACAACCAGTGGGTATGTAAAATCTTCTCTTTTTGTTTATTTTTGTTTTTTTGAGACAGGGTTTCTCTCTGGCTTTGGAGGCTGTCCTGGAACTAGCTGTTGTAGACTGGGCTGGCATTGAACTCACAGAGATCTGCCCGCCTCTGCCTCCTGAGTGCTGGGATTAAAGGCATGTACCACCACCACCCGGCATGCGGGTAGGTAAATTCTTATGTCCCTCTGTAACTCAGCCTAGTGTATGGATGGGGCCTCTACATCTGCTTCCATCGGTTACTGGATGAAGATCCTATGATGACAGTTAGGATAGTCACTAATCTGATTACAGGGGAAGACTAGGGGGCAGGGTGCTTGGTCCTGCCTCAACTGGATATGCCAAGCTTTGTTGACTCCCCATGGGGGAGGCCTCATCCTTTCTGAGGAGTGGATGGGAGTGGGTTAGGGGGAGGGATGGGAGGAGGAAAAGAGGAGGGAGGAGGAGCTGTGGTTGGTATGTTAAATGAATAAAAGTATAAAAAATCTTAGGTCTTATCCAGAATTACCATGTGTCCTTGTCTAAGCCACTGCTAAATGTGCCCCTTGCTCTACCATATCCCTGTGCCAGGAGCTGTGCAGCAGAGACCCCAGAAAATCAGAAAACAATGAACACAGATATTGAGGAGCATCCATTCTAGCCTAGCAGGGGGAGAACAGCAAATTAAAAATGGACTTCTCAGAATGAATGCCAGGCGATGATCTAGAGTGCTGAGTCTTGCTTCCTATGGTGCTGTCAGAAGGTTCAGGGGGCAACTTCATGAAGTTAGAAACCAAGACTACAATGGGATCTGCCCTAGGGGACACTGGAGGAGAGATGGGGGGTCCAGAGGGAGAAACTCACCCTCCTGAGAGCTGTAATGAGGTAACTAGAGGCAAGGGTGTTCAATCTGAAGAAATAAAGTGAGCCTAAGGGGTGGCAGTTCTAGGCCCCCTCCATTGTGAGTTGGTTTGTGTTTCTAATGTCCAACATATCGGAATGTGTCCTTATTTGGAAGCAGGATGGTGGCAGACACAATCATGATGATGTCATGCTGGGGCAGGATGGGCTCCAACCAATGTGACTACAACCCTTAAAAAAGCAGGAGTTCCGAGAGTGCTCCACAGAAAGAAAGGCCTGCAAAGTGTACCCGGGACTCCAAAGTTCACCAGCAACTGAGAGGGAAGAGACCTGAGCCAGCTGCTAATCCAGGAACCCTGGTGCCAACCCTCGAGCTCATGCCTAGAGCCTCCAAAACTTCAAGACACAGAGGTTCTGCGGTCCGAGGCACAGCATTTCTGCTTGTGTTTCAACAAAGACACACGCTGCCTCATGGCCAAAGAACCTGGAGTCTAGAGCCCAGGCCAGTTCTGACCTGGTGTCAGCCACAATTTCCTCTCAGGAGACTGAATCATGGACAATGAACATATATTCTCGTCCTTCCAAACAGAAAATGAAAAGGTTGCTAAATGCACAAGTAATTTTAACTGATTCATACATTGATCTGACTACTTTTAAAGTAAAACAGTATTTCTGTCATGCTTTGAAGTTGAGCGCCACAGCTCCGTCTCCCCCCTCAGGTTATTTTATAGCCATTAAGAATGTGTGCCTTTTATCTGGGGCCTTCAATTAATTGAATTTCAAAAAAAAAAAGTACTATTAAACAGTGTGTGTGTCCCGAATGCAGGTGCGTGAGTGTGAATGTGTGTGTGTGTTGTGTGTGTTCCTGGGGGCCAGTCCTGTGTGTTCTACTGCCACAGTCGTTAGTGGTGGCCATCATTACACTGGTTACTGCCTCTAAGCTACTCTAGTGTTGTTTTTTTGGTTTTTGGTTTTGGGGTTTTGTTTTGTTTTGTTTTTTGTTTGTTTGGGTTTTTTTTGTTTGTTTTTGTTTTTTTTTTTTTTTTTTTTTTTTTTGAGACAGGGTCTCTTTGTATTATTTTGGAGCCTGGCACTCATTCGGTAGACCAGGCTGGTCTCAAACTCACAGAGATCTGCCTGCCTCTGCCTTCTGAGTGCTGGGATTAAAGGTGTGTGCCACCAGTGCCCTACTCTAGTGTTTTAAATGGGGATTTGTGATGTTCCCTGCCCTGGCATGAAGAGCACTTAAATTTTCAGAGCTGCCTTTGGGTCACTTACACGCTTCCCTAAATGACCACTTAAAGGAAACAAGCCAATAACAACAGGACAGCCCATTGCAAACTCAGACCTATCCATAAACGCTCCCTAACTCTATAGGCCTTTTCTGGACATTGCTGACTTGACCTCAGCTGATGGGGAGCCCTGGTGAGGAAGTACAAGAGACCAGGTTCAAGTGACAGACTAAAGTGGGGAGTCTGCTGAGAGGTCAGGCCTCGAACTGCAAGGGGAGGCCAACCTCACATGTCCATCCACTCTTCCAATTTCCACACTGGCCTGTGAAACATCTGTTACCAATGGTTCTTCCTGCCAGCCTGGTCCCACAGCCTCCTCATCCCCAAATGAACACACAGATGCTATGCCAATTATAAAGCTGTTGGCCATTGACTAGGATTTCTTATTGGCTAGCTGTCTTAATTATGAACCCACAACTACTAACCTATGTATTTGTACATGGTCTAATCTTACTGGAGAATGTCTGACTTGAGCCCTCTCTTCCCAGGGTCTCCTGCTCTCTGCCTACACTTCCCAGAATCCTCCTTGTCTCTTAGTCCCACCTATCATTCTGCTTCATTGGCTGAACAACGCTTTATTCATTAACCAATAAGAGAAACATATTTACAGAATGACATCTCTCATCAAACATCACTGGGTGTCTTGACATCTTTCACTTACTAAAGTGTTTTCTGCCTGCAAACACATATATGGGGAGCAGCCACGTAATTTTTTATTTTTACCATTGGGTGCTTACTGCCTTAGTCACTGTCCTAGTGCTGTGAAAAGACACCTTGATCATGGCAACTCATATAAAAGAAAGCATTTAATTAACAGTTTCAGGGTTTAGTCCATTATTATCATGGTGGGGAGTGTGAGAGCACCCAGGTGACATGGTGCTGGAGAAGTAGCTGAGAGTTCTACATTTGGATCTTCAAGCAGCAAGAAAAGAGAGGGACACTGGGCCTGGCTTGGGCTTCTGGAACTTCAAAGCCCACCCCCAGTGACACATTTCCTCCAACCAGGCCACACCTCCTTATTCTTTCACTGATATTACAGTGAAAGGATACATTTCACTGATATTACAGTGAAAGGATACAAGATACATTTGTAAATTTCTCCTCCCTTACCATAGTGTTTCCATTTATGCTAGATCAAAGGTTTGTGCAGTATTCACAAGTCCCTATATGTGCTGGCATCTCCCTGAAAGATTCGGGGTCAGCCTCATGTGGCTAACTTTGCCAGCCTGGGTCTTCGTAAGCTGAGACTCCACTTGGAAAACAATCTCAAGCATCTGCAAGGATGGGTGATGTCTGAGTTTACGGCCTTTTATTGTTAAGTTTGCACTGGAAAATATGCTGATGCATTTTGGTTCTGAGAGCCAGCCTGATGGTCCAGAGCAGAGGACAAGAAACCTAGATTTCTCCTCTCTGGGCCTTTTCCTGTGCTACAAGGATGGAGCAGAAGGAAGAAATGAGATTCTGGGCTAGGAGTTGCCTTCACTAATGTCCCTGATGCAGCCACTCTCTGCACTGACCACACTCTACAAATCCTGGCCCAGGCCACTATTACTGTGTCTCCCCAGATGCTACCCTACTCTTCTGCTACCAAGCATTCCTCTTGGCCCAAACCAAAGCTTTCCCTCAGGGTCCCCAGAGAGGGCTGGGCAGGAAGGCAAGACCTTGGACCCCATAGGGATGGTGGACATTGGGCAGTTTTGGGGCCAGGCCTTTTTAAGCTCCTGCTGGAGGCTTTATCCCCAGATGCCTGTGCATGTTGTAGCAAAGTCCAGGTGAGGAGGAGGCAGCCACGTGGCCAAGCCCCAAGGGTGCAGAGACTTTCATTCCAGATCACACTCTGGCAGCTGCACCAGGAGAAAAGACAAAAGAGGGATTGAAAGAGGATCTAAGGGGCACAGCCGTGTGGGCAGCATCAGCCTTGTCAGCTGCCAGAGCCGCCCACCTGCTGGCCCCCAGGACTGTTCCCTAAAAGCTCCACCTTGACTGTAGACCCTCTTTCCAGATTGACCACCCACTCTGAAGCCAGAAAAGGGGCTTTCCCTACAGGCTCCCTGGCCAAAACCTGGGGTATTTCCATCATTTCCACAGGATGCCAGTCCAGGAGGGTTCCGGAACTCAGCAAGAGGTCTCAGAGAAGCTGCCCTGCCCAGCAAGTGAAGGGCTGAGGTAGTGGCCGATATCTGTAAACCACTTCATCCCAGTAATCAGGGCAAGGTCAGGCCTGGCAGCATTCAGCCAAGTGAACTCTAAATTAGGAGATGGCACCTGCTCTTTCCTCCCATGAAAAGGCACCAGAGTCACAAGTAAACTCCTGTGGTGGCGTGTGTATCCCACGTGATCTGGCTCATGAAGATAAAAGCAGCCCTGTGGAGCGATAGTGGCCATGACTTGTGTGTCTTGGTGTTTCTAGACTGTTGCTGGTCCTTTGGGAAGCCTTGGTGAGCATGAAACAAGGCAAATCCGCCATGATTGTAACACTCAGGATCACAATCACCTTGCTAGTATTAGCTTTAAGTAGAGCCCAAGAGTCACATGAGGAGTGCTGACGGGCCTGTCTCTGCCTACCCAGCAAAATAGAAGGAGCTGCCTACACAGCCTAAGAGGAGCCCCAGAACAAGGTGAAAACAGGAAATGCCTACTTCTTCCCTAGGGGGGCAGACATAGCCTTCCTCTACATTTCAGTTGGAATTAGAGAAGCTCTCCCACTTTCCAAAGTAGATGCTTCCATTTGCCCCTATAGAAAGAATGTCTTTCCCCCATCTGCCTCCCTGACTTGGAACCAAAGAGAAGGGACAAGACCCAGACCCAGAATCCAAGTCCCCTCCTGTAGCCCATTGGGCTACACTGGTGACCTAGCTCCTTTCAGGTTTCCCAACCAGGTAGTGATGAAAGCAATGCCATCCACTGCAGCACCTCTAGCTCCAGCTCAGTGTGGCTGGGCACGGCTGGCCCCCTCTCTCCCAGTGGAGAAGATAGATGAGTGAGATTTGCAGCCACAGACCAGCTCCATGCTGCCTGGGAAGCAAGCAGTTTGGAAATTACCCCTCTAGCAGCTGCAAGGAGCTCGGAAGGGAAAAGAGCAAAGGGGGGTAAAATCCAAGATAACTTTGCAGAGATTATCTAAATCAGCAAATCTCAACTGTCACTGCCCTGCCATGGATGATGAAGAGAAATAAGTTGGCTCTTTGAAGTGAAAACTATGAAGGAGGAAGGGGTGTCCTGGAGAAGCCCCGAGGCTGTACAGCCCCTGCCTGCTCTAACCTGGGCAGGTGGTGCTCACCACCTGGCTTCTCTCCTGCGCCCAGACCTCTTGCAGGGCAGCAAGGCCACAAAAGAGTATTTGCTCTAGGAGACAAGGGTTCTGCTGCTGGGGGGGGAAAGGGGTCTGGGCATGGACCTACCTCTCCTGTCTTGGGCTCCAGCTTCAGGCTGAAGAAACCAAAGGACATCTGTCCTCTTGTTGGTCCACAGGGTAGAAGCCCAGCTAACTGGCTCTGGACAGTCCTGAGCAAGATTCCTCCCAGAGGGGTCACAGATTTACTGAGCCCCAAAGCAGTTTTTCTCTCAACTTGAACTATACATTTCTCTTGCTCAAATCTGTGAGGAAGGCCCAGCCGGCTGCCCAAAAAAGTCAAGAGTCAGTTTTGTTGGGACTATTGTGAACACCAAGGAGGTACCAGAACCCTACATTAATGTGGATGGTGTGAGAGGAAGGGACAGAAAAAGAAGGACAAGGGAGCCTGAGAGCCTGTTCTACTCCCAACGATAGTATTGTGAAGGGCAGGGTAAATATGGTCGGGTGGAGGGGTGGGGGGAGGATCTCTGTCCTAAAAGGACAGGAGCTATCTCCTAGCCAGACAGTGAGAGTGCAGAAGGGGAACCATTTAGATACAAGCCCACAAGCCCAAGGAGGTTAGATCCACACAGCAAGCCAAGCATTTGGCCAAATCAGGGCCCAGTGTCGCCTGCTGTCCTGGTAGGGTTGGGTGTCCACTCAGGGTCCAGGAGCCCTCGCCCAACCATCCTGAGGAGGCTAAGCCTGAACCCTCACCTTCACGAGCCCCTCATCCCAGCCCCTATACCCGCGCACCCGGTGCGCGGCCAGGGTGGAGGGGAAAGTTGGCAAGCGCTGGGCGCCCGCGGGGGGAAAGCGTTAATGGGCGGCCGGGTGGGAGCAGCTCGCTCGCTCGCCCACGTCACGCCGGTGCGGGCTCGGCTGACGACCGCGGCGCCTGGGGACGCCGGCGCGCTCCGCTCTCCAGGTGCTCCGCCTGGAAATGTCTCCATTAGTTGTCGCTTGCTCCCCGCTGGAGCGCGCGCGCCCAGCGGCCGCGCAGAGCCCTAGCGGGCGGCCAGGAGTGGCCCGGCGCCACCTCAGGTAGACAAGGTCCCCGCGCCCGCCCCCGCCCCAGGGTTCCCAGACCCCTCCCCCCCTTTCGAGGAGGCGGAGGAGGCAGAGGCTCCGCGCGGCCGCCGAGGGGCGCGGGCGGCGGCGGCGGCGGCGGCGGCAGCTGCGGCGACTCCCCGGTGCGTCCCGGGCTGCGCGCTGCTCCCGGAGGCCCTGGCGCCCGAGAGGCACAGGCCGACTCTTGCCCAGCGCAGGTAAGAAACGAGCTCTGCCGCGCAAACTTTGCGAGGATCGCTCTTGCGCCGGAGGGGACAAAGTTTGCTTCCAGCGGATAGGGTCTTCAGAGGCCGCTGCATTTGCTGCAAGTTTTGGGAAGCGGGATAGAAAAGAACTGGCATCCGACTGCGGAATGCTGAGGTCCCCGCGGACCGTGGTGGCTTGCGTGGGATAACACAGCTTGTACTCTTGGATGCCCTGAGTGCGCTCTTTTTTCCTTCCTTGGGCAGCTCCGAATGGACGGTCGGTGAGGATGCAGTAGGAAAGCTGAGGAAAGGAGGACATTGGGAGATCAGACAGGGAATTTCAACGCATGTCCCAGCAGCTCACCCCACAGGCTGGGTAAAGGGAACAGAGGTTGAGTGTGAAAGAATGAACTGAGGCAGAGAAGGGGGGAGGTACCTGCACCACCTAGCATCTCTGGCACCTGAGTGTCTCTCTGAGTCTACACCAGCTCCATGTCCAAAGTGGACCCAGGCATCCCAAGTTCGGATGGGGGGAAAAAAAAAATCCTTTCCTGGTGCCTGGCTTCTGTCTTGGCCTTGGGTTGTAATCAACTTCTATCGGAGCTAGAATGAGCTCCCATGGAGCTCATGGTATGGCTAAGAAGTGGCCTAAGAATTACTCTGGGGAGCCAGGATTCAGTTGGTTACAAGAATCTCAAAAGGCCAGGCCTGACTCCTCAGAAGCTCTCACCAGTCCTATGGCTTTCATCAACCTCAGAAAATAAGGGTGGCCCCTGGGCTCCTAATTCTTGGGACTAATTGCTCCCTGTTCCACCCCTTTGGGATCTGATCAGGCCTTGAGTCGCTGATCTTTTGAAGCCCTCTCCAAAGGTGATCAGCTGCAGGCCCTGCAAGAAGCCAAGTAGCTCTGGCCATCCTGGTGACTGGTGTATTTATATCTAGGGGCCCTCTGAGTTTCAGGGCACAGCATGGACTATCTATGCAAGCTCTATTTAGCTGATGGTGCCTGCAATTCTGGGACTATCGTTTGCTCTGGGAGACCTCTGTGCCTCTGCTGGAGGTGCGGAAAGCAAAGGAAGCAAGGATGCCCCACAGAGTATCTCATTTGGGCAGGGAAGCTTCAGCCAGGTAGCAGATTGTCAGCAGGATGTCCGGTGTGGGTGCTGGCCAGAGACAGGACTGAACAGTAGGGCCTGGGTAAGGACAGATCAGGCCAGTAGGGTCCTGACTGGCCCTTGCATGGAGCAGGCAGGGCATGGAGCATGAGTCTGCATCCTCAGGGATAGTGGAGTTAAATGTGCCTAATTTCTAGACCCAGGGAAATGGTGACTACAAAGAATAACAGCACCTGGGGCCTGGAAGCTCATACTGGAAGGCAAATCATAATGTTGAATTGAGGATCCTAGGAAAGCCCTTGAAACCTCTTCCCCCGAGACCAGAGACCCTGGGGGACTCTGGCTGAGTACCCTACCTGAGTAGAGTCTACTGAGTAGATAAATGGAAGTCCTGGGGGCAGCATTCCAACCCCAGTGCTGCCAGGTGTCTGGGAAAGGAAACAGGGAGTGCTCATTCTGGGGTGGGTACACTGCTTGCTGCTGCTAGCTGAAGTAAGTCCCCAGAGTGTCACACAGAGGCAGCAGCCTGGTCTTCATTCTCCTTCCCAAGCGGAGGGCCTGTGCTTACTATAGTCCCCAAGGCCTGGGCTTCAGGAATGAGGTGACAAAAAGACTGGTCACCAAGGAACACTAGTCTATGCTAGATTCCTGCCCCTGAGCCTCCACCATCCTGCACGGCGCCCCTCCCTTGCCAGCACCTCATTATCAAAAGAGTTGTTTGTAAACAATAAATAATGAAAGTACCCGGATGTCTCCCCAAAGCCTCAGTAAAGCCTGAAAACTGGAAGAGGTGAGGAGAAGGGAGTTGGGGGAGGGGAAGAAACAGGAAGAATGAGAAGCTGAGATTCATTTCTACTCGAGAAGCCCCGGTGGCTAGTTTCTTATTATTTACAGGAAGGTGGTATTAGCAATTCAGGTGAGAAAGAAATAAACACAGCTTGCCATGAAATCAATACAGAATTCAAAAACAATTATTAATGTCATTCGACTCGTGTTCTTTATATATGTATATCTCTCGCGGCTACCAACGCTAAACTGTCTGAATAATTTGCATGGGGCGGCTATTCATTATTTCCGATGGTTTCTCCCTTTGCAAGCAGTTCGGATGTGGCCTGCTGCGGTCCAGCGCGATCGGAGAACTCGTATTTTCATCTGTAAATTAAAGCAATTACGCAGCAGATATTATATGATGTGTACTGCGGTCTCCAGATAGTCATCCATCACCTTCAACCAAGCTGTCAGGGCCGGCAGATTTCGTTTCTGGGAGGCAGCCTTGCAGCTGGGGAGAGGGCGCGAACGTCATCATTAATTAGAGGGTGGCCCTGGGGCGATTCACAGGTCTGAACCCAGGAATCTTTCCGAGCAAGTCTGCACAGCTCCGTGATGAGCGGCTCTGCTGCCGGCGGAGCACGAGAGGCTGGCCAGGTGGGCCAAAAGAAGTAGGGGCGAGCCTGGCCCCCGGAAAGATCAGTATAAAAGGCGGCCTGAGAATTCCCGTGGCCTGACACCCCAAACTCCCTGTACGTCCTGCTCATCTCCACTTTGAACTCGGGACAATATTGCAGGGGCCAGATTAGTTCGGGAAGTCTTGAGAGGACACAGGGCTTCTCTCCGAGAGTTCCTTACTATCTAGGCAGGAAACTGAAGCGAACCGTAGGGTGCCAGGGCTAGGTGCCCAACGCCCCCTTCCCTCTACCCAGCTGCTCGCTAGGATCAATGTGCCTACGGGAAGAGCCCGGGGACCAAGTTGGGAAATGTGCTCTTCCCAGTGAGCAGCGGGCGTCTGGCAGTCTCTGTCTTAGCCTTGGGATGAGGAAGGAGCCACGAAGGGCTACCAGAAGAGGGAGGGGAGAGGAAATGAAGCAAAACCAGGCTGAGCAGAGGGTTGACCTGGAGGGGAGAAGGGGGAGGGGCCGTCTCCAGGGACAGCCAGCTGCCCAGAATGACACAATCAACCTGTGCTAAACCCGGAAAGCCTCGCAGTACCTGGCCCCACCGATCCTGGAAGTGCCGGACTATGGGGAGGCCCCGGGACATACACACACACACACACACACACACACACACACACACACACACACCTGAATTAAGGTCGACATTAAAATATGGGCTCTTCGGGAGGCAGCTGGTTCTGAAGCACTACATGGGGCAGAGTTGGAAATGGAACTGGAGAGAGGCTTTGCTGAGATTCTCCTAAATCTGCAGAAGTGCGCGGAGCGCCCAGGCACGCAGTCTTCGTCTCAGTGCGAGGGCCCTGAGGGGGTCTGCCGGGCCTGCGTCCTTCCACCCTGCGCACTGTGCAGCATGGGCAACGGACGGTTGTAGCCTGCGCCTGGCTAATTTAACTGTTGATTACATCTTCACTGAAGACTCACTCGTGTGTCCCTTCATAGGTCTCATTTGTAATTGAGACTAATGATTACAGTGGGGTGTGAAGGAGCAGCTGCTCGTTAATTAATTTCTAATTAAAAGTGCCTTCCGTCCTCCGTGACTAAGGAGAAACACCGTTCGTTGGGGGCGATATTGACTCTTTGGATGGAGTTCATTTGTTAAAGCTCGATGGCCCTCCGCCCTGCTGGAGCAGACATAGACTATCCCCGCCCCACCGGGCCAGCAGGCAAAGGACCCAAAGGTCTGCGGCCAGGCCAAGCTGCGGTGTCGGCTGACGTCATGTCATTGCTTCTGTCGCTTAAAGCCCGGTGCACTGACTTGACAGTCCGCGATACTCAGTTTTATAATTTTCCTTCCTTCCTTCCTTCCTTCCTTCCTTCCTTCCTTCCTTCCTTTCTTCCTTCCTTCCGTTTTGCAAAATATGTATTTCTGTCCTCGCGGCGAGGCCATTCTGTCCCAGAGCCCTCTGGAGGGTTCAGATTTCAAAGCTAAAAGGATCGCTGCAACCAAGGCCACCTATCTTACCTGGTTAGGAAAGTTTGCGCAGCGAGTGAGTGAACTGACCACCTCTCCCTTCGCCTTCCCAGAGCCTAGGAGCCTGAAGCCCCCGGAGCAGTGGCCACAGCGCGCCAGGACCCCAACGGCCCCTCCAACCTTCTTAGGCTGTGCCCGCCATGTCCTACCCGCAGTTTGGATACCCTTATTCCTCTGCTCCCCAGGTAAAGGGACTCCTGCCAGGATCTGAAGCGGGAGTGGGAGAGGGAAGTGCCACCATTGGTTGTTATTTCCCAGATAGCAGGGTCCTTGCCTGGTGGTCCCTTATACTAACTAAACATGGTCCGGGTACTTAGGGGTGCCAGAAAAAAAAAATTTTGTGGGTGGGCCTGAATTCCCTCTTGTTTAACCCATCAGACCCTGGGAAGCACTTAGGCCAGACATTCTTGGTGAGAATGCATACAGGGTCTTAGAACCCCGCAGAAGATTTGAACAGCTGAGTAGGCCCCATGTGGCCGTAGAAGGCAAGGCCTAAACTGGCTGAAGGAAGAACTCAAGTCTGGCGTAGACAACAGGGGGCCCCTAGGGACTCCTGAGGTCCTTGAGGGTCCAGCGCCCTAGCCTCTGTCCGGGTGCCCACGCTTCTTTGTGGTCTCTCTGTCCCCAGTTCCTGATGACCACCAACTCCCTGAACACGTGCTGCGAATCGGGCGGCCGCACACTGGCTGACTCCGGGCCTGCAGCCTCGGCCCAGGCGCCCGTCTACTGCCCAGTCTATGAGAGCCGGCTGCTAGCCACCGCACGCCACGAACTCAATTCTGCCGCGGCGCTTGGCGTCTACGGGAGCCCTTATGGCAGCTCGCAGGGCTACGGAAACTACGTGACCTATGGATCAGAGGCGTCTGCTTTCTACTCGCTGGTAAAGGGACAAATCCCCTCCCACCGCGCCACGCCCCGCCCCGAACCCTCGGTTTGCCAAGTCTACTTCCACGCGGGGTGCCGGTGTCCGGATCCCCTACAGGTTATGGTGAGAGGAGAAGGACTTCAGCTGTGCCTACTGGCCCAAAGCCTCAGAGCATTTTTTTTTTTTTTTTAACCCTGGTTCAGACTCAGTGTGACCCACCAGAAAGGCCCGGTGTCTAAGATATTGCTGCTGTTTAGTTTCCATTGACTTCTGATTAGGTTCCTGGCTCCCCAGAGGGATTCCTCACAGCTTCAGACAACTTCTCCCTTCTCACCCATAGTACATCCTTCTACTCCCTCCCTCCCCCCTACCGCCTCGCCTCGGGACCTCACACCCTAGCTCCTCCCCGCTCCGCCCCTTCCCTCCTGCTCAAGGCCTCCTCTCGCCAGTTCTTTAACCCTGGGTCTAGTGGCCCCTCTGAAGTCCTTACTAGTCCACCCTCTTTCTCCTCTTCAGGCTTCTTCGAGATCCATCTCCCCCTCTCTCCCCTTTTCACTTCATCCTCACCCCCTGATCTATCCCTGTTTCCCTACCTAAAGCCAGCCCAGTACTTTCTCCCCTCCCCCACCCCCACTCCCAGTCTTGTCTGATGGGGGAACTGAGTATTGAGTGAGACCAGTGGGAGGTGGGTTGGAGTCTGTGGGCCTTGGGGAAGTTTAGGGAGACTAGAGAATCCTAGCTTAGCTAAGCTAAGAAGGCTTAATGGAGGGTCCCCAGAAGCTGTGGCCTGAGATGCCTGGGTTTTTACAGAACAGTTTCGAGTCCAAGGATGGCACGGGATCTTCACACGCCGGCCTAGCACCCACAGCAGCTGCAGCCTACTACCCTTATGAGCCAGCTCTGGGCCAGTACCCATATGACAGGTGAGAGCTCAGACCCTCCTCCCCCACTGCCAGGACAGCTACCTCTCCACCCTTCATCATCACCACCAGAGGGCAAGTCCCTCAGCCAGGTGGTCTGCCCTACCCTGCCACACCCATAAACCCCCCCACCCCACCCCCCACACACACAGAGAGACATAATGCTGGAAATGTGGAGATTCTTCCATTGCTGTGATTTTCAAGCAAAGTGGTTCTAGAAAGCTCAGTCCACTAGGCCTGAGACAGCCCAAAAAGTTCAGCACAGATAGGTGTCTGAGCCAGGGCCACCAGCCCTACAGTGGGAATCAAAAGACAAGGTCCTTGACCCTGGGTGCTCATGGTGGGGACAGACCACCAGCCCATCTTCAACATTACTAGTTCAACCAAAAGCCCTGAACCTGGCTTTCTGGTTGCTCCTCCCCTCTGCCTCTGGGCACAGGTTCCTGTGTGCTGGTTCATAGATCCATAATACCTTTTTATAGTTTTTGGATCATGGTGGTAAGAGGGAAGTCCCACAGAGGAAATCAAAGAAATGTGTCTACAGAGTGACAAAGGCTATGACCTACTCCCTGTCATTTTAATGACATTATCTTCGCCCTTGGCCCACAAAAGGCAAAGCATTGCCCATAAATGCAACCCACCCCAGGGAGGCACAGCCTGTCCCTACACCCCATGCCTGCTTGCTCCGCGTGATCTCCCGGGCCCCGACTGGCACCCCATTGCAGAGCCTGTCTCCAGGTATGGAACCGTGGACAGCGGCACGCGGCGCAAGAATGCCACCCGAGAGACCACCAGTACACTGAAGGCTTGGCTGCAGGAACACCGGAAGAACCCGTACCCCACCAAGGGAGAGAAGATCATGCTGGCCATCATCACCAAGATGACCCTCACACAGGTCTCCACCTGGTTCGCCAACGCGCGCAGGCGCCTCAAAAAGGAAAACAAGATGACCTGGCCACCTCGAAATAAGTGCGCAGATGAGAAGCGGCCCTACGGTGAGGGTGAGGAGGAGGAGACTGTCGAGGAGTCACAGGAGGAACCTCTCAAGAGTGCTAAGAGCGAAGGTGGGTTAGAGATTTTGTAATGTTTGGGGTGGGTAGTCTCTGGAAGCTCTAGGGTGGCAAATGGAAGGCCTTAGGGCCTGGGCAGCAAATGAATGAACGGGTTTCCAATCAGACCTTGTGCATGGGGAGTGGAGACTGGGGTGCTACCATGTAAGCATGCTTAAAGTCAAGCTTAAAGGCATTTCATACACTGAGTCCAGATCTGCCCAGCTGGTGTTACTAGTTCAAGACTTGGGTTCTCTATGTGCTAGAAAGAAGAAAACAGAGAAGGGGCTGGTCTATTAACTAGTTTAGAGTGAGGTCCCATTCACTCTGGTCTTAGGATAAAAGAAAGCTAGTTATGCCATCCTGTCTCCCTCCATTGGCCATGTGTTGTCCCCTGACAGGTCCTGTTGGCAAAGACGACAAGGAGCTAGAACTCAGTGACCTGGAAGATTTCGACCCTCTAGATGCAGAGACCTCAGAGTGTGATCTGAAGACTCCCTTCCAGCCCCTGGACAGCGGACCAGAGAGGATTCCTGCTTCATCTGATGGCCCTGGCCCAGGCAAGGAGGCCTCCGCTACACTCCGGATGCCTCCCGGCACCGCTAGTGGAGCTGCCATGGATGAGGAGCTGGAGAGGGGCCGGAGCTGTCTCAGGAGCTCAGTGATTGCGCCAGACTCTGGCGCCGAGGGCGGCTCACAGGCCTGCGAAGCCAAACTTAGCTTTGCCCCTGCAGGAGCACCGCCCAGCTTGGAGACCAAGCCCCGCATCTGGTCCTTAGCGCACACAGCCACAGCTACTGCAGTCACAGCTCTGAGCCAGACTGAGTTTCCCTCCTGCATGCTGAAACGCCAAGGTCCGGTGGGGGCATCCTCAGTGCCACCGCCCGCCTCCTCACCGGCAGTCCCAGCCCCTTCAGTAGCCCTGGAAAGGCACCAGGACTCCCCAGTAACTAGTCTCAGAAACTGGGTGGACGGGGTATTTCACGATCCCATCCTTAGGCACAGCACTTTGAACCAGGCCTGGGCCACGGCTAAGGGTGCCCTTCTGGATCCTGGCTCTCTAGGACGCTCTCTAGGGGCGGGCACCAACGTACTGACTACGCCCCTGGCCTGCTCCTTCCCGCCCACGGTGCCCCAAGACGCCCCACCTGCGGGAGCTGCCCGGGAGCTGCTGGCTACGCCCAAGGCTGGTGGCAAACCCTTCTGCACTTAACACGCACCTGCATAGTGGAGAAGGGAACTGGCGCTCAGGCTGCAGGCGCTGACTCTGAACTGTTTTTAATGGGTTTCCAAAGGAAGGGGGGCATTTCCAAGCCAATGATGCCAGCCCATCTGAGGCAGAGGATCTGAACTCAGGCAAAGGGGTATGGAAGAACCCCCTGGCATTCAACCACCAGGTTTCACCTTGTGTTACCTGCGCCATCCCTGAACTCCAGGAAGACAGCACTCTCAAGGCAGAGGGGCGGCCCCCTGAAGAATAAAGTTTACGTCCAAAGTTTACATGGAGAAGGCATTTGGGTTCTGAGGCTTGTTTTGTGTCGCTGTCTGCTTCTGGGTTTGAGGCATGCCCGTGTTGCTTACGAAGACTCCTCAGCCTGCTCGTCTTCGGACTTGTTCATGCTCAGCACAGAAAGTTCACCAACAACACTTCCACCGTGTTTACACTGTTGCACACTCCTGACTCAACAAAATTATGTTTTCTAAGATGTATACTCACACCAGTAATTGCCTGTTTCAGAGAGAGGCTAATACAACAAAACTAATAAATCCCCATGATGGCGTGTGTGTTTCAAGAGGAACACATTTCACAGCTGGGGTCTACAGGTGTGACCAGAAGGGTGATTCTGACCACCCCCCAGCTGGGAGAGGGGGAGGAAGGATGGGTGGGCTAATCCAGACTCCACCTCCAATAAAGTAGTTGCCAATCCAAGTCTAAGCAAACCATTTTTGAGATGTTAAAGGCACAGGAGAGGGGTACTCTTTTTGAACTCACAATTGGATGTGAGACCCCAAACTTTAAAGTTTTCCCACTGGCATATACCAGAATTTTAAGCAAATAAGGGTTTCTTTGACTGGACTAAAGTAATATTTAGGCTTTCTAAATCCCCTGGAGTTTTGCTGTGGTGACGGGGACATTGCTCCAAGGGCATCATTCTCTAAGTCAAGATGCTCTTTAACAGTTGCTGACCGCATCTCCATCCAGAGATGCAACCTGAGCCCCCACTTGCTTCAAATTTAGCTTCTACATCACCCAAGTTCTGAAAACTCCAGAGGGGAAACCTTAGTATCAGAAGTCAGGAGCAGAACTAAGGGGAAACTTAATATCAGAAGTCAGGAGCAGAACTAAGGGGACCCTTAGTATCAGAAGTCAGGAAAGACATAAGGGGGGCGGTGAGAACACAAGGGCTTGGGTTCAGGGCAGACCTGACTCTTCACACCCTGCTCAGCAAGTCACTAGTGGAAGCTACTGTGGTCTCAGGTCCTCCGTGACTCTTCTTCACAACGTTTCCTGCATCTCCAGGAAGCACCTGCCCAATACCCTTCCCTGGCTCTCTGCTGATCTGCAAGCTTCTGCTCAGGCCTTATGGACTTCATAAAAGTCCCCAGTGTTCCTAGGGAGATGGGAGCGGCAGGCAGAGGACTTGTAAAGCAGGGAACCCGGGACAAGCTGCTATGAGATTAAGGGGCACAGGGACTAGAATAAATTCTAATAGCCACACAGATCGGAGCTGTGTATGCTAGATGCACCACTTTTCATCTCAGAGAAGGGCCTTTGAGAAAAAACCAGACCTTTAATAGATGCCAGGGCTTTCTTCTGCAATCCTAGGGGTGGGACTAGACTGGAGCCTACTCACACTAATGAGCCTATAGGGCCAGCTTTGGGGACAGTTTACAGAACCCAAGAAAAGAAACTTATCCTTGCTGGAGCCAGAACCCCTAGGACTGACAGGGTCCCCTGAGTTATGGTCCTCACCTTGAATCTTGGTTGCCAGACCTGGGCCCTTGCACACTGAATGGCCAAGTGCCCCACAAGCCGCAGGCCTGCCCTGGCCAGCACTCAGTAATTGGATTGTCCCGGCCTGCGCTGTCACCGCATTGACTTTCGCTCTCCTGGATGATATTATCGGGACGCGGAAGCTTGCCGCTGATGTGCCTGTCAAAAGGCTGCGGTGGGAGCCCCCGGCCTAGCAAGCGAGCATCAGCCAAGATAATTTGAAGTGAAATTTTCATTTTGACAGTAAACCCCTCAATTTCTAAAGGCTCCGCGCTTTGAGAGAACGCTGGCAGGGGAGGCTTTGCGAAAAGCCCACGTCTCAGACTGAAAAGGGCAAAAGAACTCGAATTAGTTGTAATAGATAAAAGGGCAAAAATAAAGAGTCAAGGGTACTTGACAGTAATAGCGAAAGTGGAGTCTCAGGGGAGACGCGTTGCTGCCCAAGCTGGGGCGCGAAGAATTTTAATGCGGCTCGCCAAGCGCGCCCCCCCACAACCCTAGACAAAGCCAAGCATTTTCAGCAAAAATTAGGCTTCATAGATTCAGGCGAGGAGTAGGTGAGATGAAGACAGGGGAGTCAGAAATTCAGGCTTGGACCTAAGCCCGCGTCCCCGAGGCGGACAGATTTGCCTTGGGCACACCTACCCTAGGCTCTGATCAGTGCTCACTTCCACACACCGGCCTCGGGCCCCCAGATTCCTCCTCAGTGGCTGACAGAGGGAAGGAGATTTCTGCACTCGCCCAAGCTTGCTGAGCTGGGAACCTCGGGGCATGGTGTCTGGCACTTGCACCAGCTCTTGGAGTCCAAATAGCAAGTTTCTAGAGCCCCAGACCATCGTGACCCTAGCCACTAGAGGAGCTTGTTTGAATACACTGTGGATAAAGATATCAGAGGAAAGGGGGCTCAGCCCAGCCACATTCCATGACGCTGCGCATTAAGGGACACCCAAAGACTTCTCTGACTTAGGGGAGCTATCTGAAGGATGTGCTGTTAGGCTCGCCTAACAGAATCTTGGGGGCGCCTGTCAGGAGCCAGCCTGATGCCCAAGACCAAGCGAGGCGCCTGCGTAGGATGAAGGCGCTGGGAAGGCGAAAGGTCTGGGTCCCCCAGCGGGGCGCGGCGGGGGAGGGTTTCTAGCCGCGACTTCCCCTGCTGGGAGGCTGTCAGCCTGCCCTGGGCGCCCGCGCGAGGCGGCAGCGCTGGGACGCGCTCAGTCGCTCAGGCGTGGCGAGCGCAAACACACCGAGAGGAGAGGCTAAATTAACGGCGCTCTTTACATAGAGCCAAATAAAACTGTAATCAGCGGCGCGTTACTTTTCATTAAGCGAGTCTGACAGCAGCATATTCAGACTCGACAAGGGAACAGGCGCGGGAAATATACGGCTCCCGGCCGGCCCAGTCTAAGATAATTCCTTAAGCTCCATTAACAACACGTAGCCGCAGGAAACTGGCTCCGGAAACCGTCTCCAAATCTAAAAGCTTTATCGACCCCCTCAAACGCGGCTGACGGCTCCATTTTTTTTTTTTTTCTCTCTCTCTTCTTTTCCAAAAAGAAAAGAAAGAAAGAAAGAAAGAAAGAAAGAAAGAAAGAAAGAAAGAAAGAAAGAAAGGAAAAGAAAGAGAAAAAGAAAAGGAGAGACATACTGCAAGGTAATAGAGTTTGACACGACACCTTCTTAACTAGAGAGAGCCCGAGAAACCAGCCCTTAAATGATATTTAAAAGGCAACCAATTAAGATTTAAAGTGGTCGTCTCCTGAGATTATGCATGCGATTTATGCCACCTACTTCTCCCTGGGCATGCCCGCCTGAGAGCTGTGGCAGAGCAGACAGCAAGGTAGTCTCCCAGCCCCCCTCACCACTTCTCCCCACCATGGGGGAGGGGAGGCCTATCTTCCTCCTCTGAGCGAGGCTCCTCAGGTCCACCAGCAGATAGGGAAACTGTCTCCTAGGTTAAGTGTACAAACAGCTAATGAAGAGAGGCTAAATTGCCTCTGCCCTCCTCAGAGACATCTAGCTGACAGAACGAACTGGGCGTCCTCCAGCCCCGGATGCTCTCTACCTTACAGGCCTCCAGCATGGGTGGGAACAGAGATGGTGAACAGTATCAGAGAGAAGCTGCAAGCTGTCCCAAAACCTCAGCCTTCCACTTGGAGTGGCTGAGGCAGATCCTTCCCAGACCCAAGTGGCCATCTTCTCTTCCCTTTAGAAAGTTCCAGTAGGATGAGTGGCTTCTCTGTATCCCCAGAAGCCACAAGCCCTCACTCTGAAGCCTGCTGCCTCCCTCCATCCATACTGACTCTGTACCATTGTTCCCATCGGTACTACTGCCAAGCGTCAGGACTTAGGTCACCACAGGAGAAGTCAGCAAGGATCAAGGACTGAGAAGAGGCACTGTGACCTTTTACATGACCCTAGTCCAAACCCCAGCTGGAAGGGACACTGAACAATGAACCAGGAGGGAGTGTGTGGAAAAAGAGGAGGAAGGGTGGAAGAGAGTTGGAACTAGGGGGAGCAGAGGCCAATGGGGTGAAGGGAGGCAGAGGGGAGGGGGGTCCAGTGAGAGTGAGATTCCTCCCAGGTGTCTCTCTCAACTACAGAAGAGGTGCATTGTGAACAAAATGCCTTTTCTTTTAGCAAAATGATCTCTAGTCTTGGGGTGCAGGTCAAGAGTCAGGCTCTTACTCCAGGAGTCCTAGTGCTCTAGCTATCCCTAGTTGTCAACTGGGAAGGACAGGTTTCTTCTCCTGGTCATCCCCTGAGCTGTTGTCCTGGGCATCCAGAGTCTCACCAGGGACTTAAGAAGTGACTCTGGCACCATAGTGACATGTCTGCTCAGAAGATCAAAATCCAAGCATGGATCAGGACATCTGCCCCCTCCTATACCTTTCTAACCAGAAGGAAACTCTCCCAGAAGAGGAAGGTCCTAGAACTGAGGACTGAGATAGAGTCCCCCAAAGCACTTGCCCTGGTTCTTTTGATGCCAGTGCCATGGCCTTGGTGGGGTGGGGATGTCCCTGTGGCTCCACCCATTATCCTAGACTCAGATGAAGAGAGAAACCCTGTGCTATTAACCCCACAGAGAGATGTCAGCAGGCACTCTGGTTCCAGCTAAACTGGTTCATCTTTGTTTCTCAAAGGATTACATTATTTTGAAACATATCTTCCTCTTGTGCATAACCACATGGAAACTGCAGATGTAAAGCAGAGGGAGGTGTGTGTACAATACTGTGAGGCATCCCATTCCCCACTGGACAACATTCTTCATTTGTGAACATGGTCCTGGCTTATTGACGCTCATGCTAGGGACTGAATGATGCTAAGTCACCCCTTGTCCAGGACCCATATGTCCTTGCAGGATTCCAGAAGACAGATATTCCATAGTATATACCTCTACAGTGAGCACACCAGGACCTCTGTTTCTACCGCTGTCTTGCCTTGCTCACTCTCTCAGAAGGGATAACTCCACTGTGATGAGCAGAAACACACCTGTAGGTGGCCCAAGTCTTGGGTTTTGGTGGGTAGCTAGGATTTTTGAGAGACGAAGCTAAGGACAGAAAAATATCCACAAAGAAGGCTGGCCCAGGCCAGAGGCCAGGCCACTGAGAAAGACAGTTCCCACTTAACAGAAGCACAGGGCCAGAAGTGTAGGCTAAGTGGGAGCAAGGTGACTCATTTGTGAACAAAAGTATGGAGAACCATTGTCAAGTAATAAGGGGTAGAACCCAAAGCTTAGCAGGACTCTGGGATGAGCTAGGCTAGAGGAGGATTAAGTTGCCAGGCTGTTGTGCAGATGTCAGGTGGCTGGGAGTAGGGAGGGCACTGGAGCTGTTGCTTGGGATCATTTGACACAGGATGCCCAGAGGTTGAAGGAAAGGATACCACGGGCTACCTGAATGAAAGCATCCAGAGCTAACAGAAAGACTTCAGGGAGAGGCATTTTCATGCATGATTTAACACCTCAGTCACCTAACCAGATGTGGCAGGAGAAATCAGAGCTGAGCTTTTGTGTCAGGAAACCTTCTAGCTAAGTTAATAAATTGGCAGCTTGTGGGATAACGGGAAATGGGGAGCCACAGAGTACACATCCTCACATGAGCACACATCCTCACATGGTGCTGTGGGGTGGATCTTCCCAGCCTGGGTTCTGAAAAGTGAGCCTGCCTCCAAGATCATAGGTCAGGGTGCACTTGAATGATAGGCCCCTGTGCCTGCAGCAGAATTTGCCTCTCCAAGGGCATCTGCCCAGTGGTTGCAGGTGGGTTCTTAGAATTGCCGTGGGATGCCAGTACTCTGTGAAGCCAGGATCACTGGATCAAAAGGCACTCCATGATTGTTCAGGGTCCTGGGGTAGAGCTACTGCCTCCCATCCCACCTCCCAGTGCATAGGCAAGCCAATGAGAAGAAAGCAGCTCAGCCTCTGGGCCACCACCAGCCTAGGGAAACTCCTGAAAAGCAGCCTTCTCTTGCTTGTGTGCATGCACACACATGCTCCCCCAGATACACTCTCACACATATGTGTGCACACTGTCCTTCCCATCACATTCTTTGTCTCTGTCCCTCCCACAAGCACACACTCCAGCATCTGCACACTTGCTTGCACATACAAGGATGTGGATTGTCTGAAGCTTCATGGGGCTGTAGGGGTCCCACGCTGGTCACATTTCAGAGCAGAAGGCAAGGTTTGCTGTCATTTCTTTCAGGCCTGTATCTTTCTTAGAAGGTGTTTGCTTTGTGCCTAGAAACTGCTTCCTCGTCCTCAGGAGGGCTGTGGGGCTATCTCATGTAGAATAGTCCTAGCAGTGCAGTGAGGACCAGCTCTGACTGGCCCTTGACTTCAGCCTCATCACCCCCTAGGACTAAGCACAGCCCCCAAGGTCTTGACAGAACTTGGTCAAATTCCACAAGGCAGAATCTGTCTCCAGCCATGATCCCCGGGGCTGCTCCCCTCTTCTGATGCCAGGACTTTGCCCTCTGAGGCCACAGCAGGCCCATCAGCAGGGCACACTGCCTGTCCCAACCAGACAGTGGTGGTTCACATTCACAGTCTGACTGCAAATGAGACCTTAATTAATGAATTAAATAATAGAGTCTCTTTTCATGGAACATTAGCCCAAGTTCAAGATAATCAGCCTGAACACAAGCCCCAGCTTTGCATCAGCACATGCCTTGGGCAAGAGTGTGATTTATGTCACAGGAGTGGGAAAGTACAGCACACCGTGAGGTGTCCTAGGACCCTTGGTACACTTAGCACAGGTGTCTGCATATTTGGCATCCGTAAGTCTCTGGTCATCAGTTTAAGGCAGGGATGCTAGCTTCACCTAGCTACCTGGCATCTTGAATCATAAGTCAGTCTCCCCAGACCTTTCTGGGCCTCATGAATGTAGCACAGGAGAGAAGAGGCTGCCTTGCTTAGGGCATGAGAAGCTCAGAGTTCAGGGTTCACATCTGGCCTCCTGGTTGACGCCTGCATCATGACAGTTGGCTGTATGTATAGTGAGGCACAGAGGCCATTGTAGCTCCCTGTGATGTGGGATAACACCTGTAGGTATTCCAGGGGTGGATACCTAACACCTGGGAGAGGCAGAATGCAGCATACCCCTGGTGAGAATGAGGGCCAGAGCCTGTAGCAGTTGGTCTCCAGAACCCCAGGCAGTGAGAAGGTTTAAGTCCCCCCTTCCCCAGCAATGGGCCCCTTTACTACAGGTAATGATCACAGAACTTGGACAGAGAATGTTGCCCTACTACACACACACACACACACACACACACACACACACACACACACACACACACACACACACACACGGCTGGGGGAGGGGGCAGACATTGGTCCTGCCTTCTTTCACCTCTGTCCTTTACTCTGGATGACTAGTGTCTGCTTACAGCAAGCTGGGTTCCTAGTGGTTGATGAGGCTGAGCTTGTTGCTTTTATCTGATGTCAGCTGTGGCCGGTAAGGGTTATCAGAACCCTTGCAACTCTGTACCTGTTTGTGGGGTACAAACACCACTGCAGGCTGCAGAACCCTAGGCTGGATGATCTGGGGACTTTGATCATATTTACTACCTGTGTTTGGGAATCCTTGGAAGGAGACTGTTTGATTCATGTAATCCCTAATGACCACCCAGCAGGCATAAACCCCCTAACCCCACTTTCCCAGCCACACTGATCATAGTGGGGCTTTGGTTTCAACACACACACACACACACACACACACACACCTGTTTTGAGAAGCACAAAGGTCTTCAGAATGTGCAGGCAAATAGACATGCAAACATTTTTGTTTTCAAGCAACCTTGCTTGCTGATAAACTTTTCTCAGGGGACAGTCTGTCCTAGGTAGGGTTGCTATTGATATAATGAAACACCATGACCAAAGCAACTTGGAGAAGAAAGGGTTTATTTGACTTACATGTCATTGTTCATCACTGAAGGAAGTCAGAACAGGAACTCAAACAGGGCAAGAACCTGGAGGCAGAAGCTGACACAAAGGCCATGGAGACATACTGCTTACTGGCTTGCTCTCTCTGGCTTGTTCAGCCTGCTTTCTCACAGAACCCAGACCACCAGCCCAGGGATGGCACCACCCACTATGAACACATCAATCACTAATTAAGAAAATCTTCTACAGGCTTGCCTGCAGCCCAATCTTATAGAGGCATTTTCTCAGATGACTATAGCCTCTGTCAAGTTGATATTAAATTAGCCAGCACACAGTCCTTGTGTTAAAAATAGGCTTTGGTTTATCAGCCTCCCTCAGAGAAGTTTCCAGATAGTAGAGGCATCTGTAGGTTCTCACTGAAGGGTTGTCCTTCACTTGACAGGTGCTGGTCCCCACACCAATACCTTCCCTTCCAGACCCAAGCCTGCTGTTGGGTAGATCTTACTGTGGAACAAAACTGGAAAATTATAGGGCTGCATTTCTGGCAGGGATGTATGGTACACAAAGTAATCAACAGACACTTAGAAATGAAAGAACCTTGTCCCTTAAGCAGAAGCCGGGGACATGCACAAAGGGGCACTAGTATTTCAGGGTCTCTGTCTGTTGACTTGTTGGTTGCAATTCTAACATTGGCTATATTTCACACATTTGTGGCTTCTCACTCTCCCTACCAAAGTAAGAAATGTCACAGATCAGTCTTGGTCCTAGAGCCTAAGGTAAGACCCACCCAGATGATTCTGGGAATAATATGTCCCTCTTTCTACAACTTGGTGAGGAGAAAGGCCCGGCTAGCTTCCCATCACACCCTGAGCCCTCTCCCGGCCCTCTCTGGTTCCCAAAGCTGCCACCTCTCATCAGTATACTCCAAATGTTTACAGTATCAAACACTACCTACACCACCCTCTCTGGCATCTGGGCATTGAGGGCCTCCCAACCCCCATGCAGAGCTGAATAAGAGCAGAACTCAGGGTAAAGAACTAATGGGACTATAAGTCCTGTGCCAGAGCAGCGTGTGCCCACAAAGAGCTGCCACACTCTTGAGGGTCCGATGGGTAAATCTTTCTTGGAAATCTAGAATAATGACCTCTGTGAAAGTGGTCTCCCCGCACCATTCAGGGCTGGACCGAGTGCTGGATATCTACATCTGAGGTCACCTCCAGGGCCACTTTCTCTGTGGGTGTACCATCTCCTGAGTGACAGGAAGGTGAGGATGGAGGGGCAGGCTTCAAGGCCAAAGAAAGACAGGGCAGACAGGCTGCAAATGTGACAATGGGTGTGCATATACAAAGCCTGCCAGCTCCTCCTCTCCTTCCTTCTCTTTCTCCTCCAGGCCAGTCGCACTTGGTTCCTCTCACAGTTGTAGAAACACAAGCCCTCTACCAAGCCCTAGTACCACTAGGCTAATGACAGAAGCTAGTATTAGGTGACCCACCAGCACTACGAGCCAAATGTTGATCATCAAAGCAGAACCCACCTGAGCCTCCTGAATTGATTTCAGGTAAGGCCTGAGACAGACATGGCACTGGGCATAGCCACAAAGCAATTGAATCACCCATGGCCTGTTTATGCCTGCGAAGCTGCTTTGCACAGTGGAACACGGAAGCCAGCATGCAGGGGCCTGGACATCATGACTCCAGGCTCTAAATTCCTGTGATCTGCACTGGCCAGGCCACTGGCAAGATCCTTATCATCTACAGCCACATGGCTGTGATTTCTGGAGCCCAGAATCCAAGCTGAGTCTGTGGCAGGCTACAACTCAGTGCACCAGATATCCAAGTAGCAGCCACAGAGTTGGAAGAAGCAAGTGTGACCCTGGAGAGAGAATGGCAGACACCTTACAGTGTGAGCCTTGGGGCTCCCAGCCCTTCCTGGCGTTTATTTCTGCTCTCTCCCTGATACCCCGGTTGCCTGGAAGAACGGGTTCCAATATGCTGTGGTCTCCTAGAAGACCACAAGTTTTCAAACCAGGGGAGAGGAGCAAACTGGCCCAGGAGGATCCACACAGGAGGGCACCTGAGATGCTGTTACACTGCTGGAATTTCTTTTCTCACTGTGTTCCCTGGCTTGTCTTAGGAATATAGAAAATCGGATCCCTAAGATACATAGAGGAAGGGAGGACGCAAGATGCCTGGGATTCGGGATTCTCTGGACCTCTTTTTTCTTTTTGACATTTTGTGTTCTGTATCTAATGAAAACGTGTGGTGACACAGAACAGGTGGTCCAAACCTTATTTGGACACAGGATCAAGAGGTAATTCAGAACGTGGAGTCATTAGGCTGGGTTCTTATAAGAACAGAAAATATGAACAAGACATACATAGAGGGACAATACTATAAGAATACAAAAAAAAAAAAAAAAAAAAAAAAAAAAAAAAGGACAGAATCTGAAAGCCCAGAAGAAGGCCTCAGGGAATCAGCCTACAGTATTTCTCTGCCAGCCTCCAGTAAGAGGCTACAGCGACCACAGCCTAAGCTCCCAGGCTGTAGTGCTCTGTGGGACAACTAGGGCAAATGTAGATAGGAAGCATGCCAGAACCCTGGCCTGGGTAAGAATCCTGTAGCCCAACCTAGACAGTCCCTGACATAAGTGTGTCTCAAATTTACAAACCACAAACCATCACCAGATCTTAACACACACACACACACACACACACACACACACACACACACAAAGTACACACAAAAACACAGTTGATAGTTATATACTGTACTGATACATAAACATTCATAAATACCACATACAAAATTAACTCATAAACATACATACATGTACAAAATGCATACACATATAAACACAAACACCAATGCATATGTACATATGTATGCTAACCACATGCCCCAAGGACCAGAATGTACCAGACTCAGTAAGCCCCCTAGCCCCAAAAATGAGATTAGGGATCTCCTGAGTCCATTTTCTCTACACTATGGCACTTTGGGGGAGAGTTTGGGTAATATGATATTTCCATGGTACAAGGGAAGGTTAATTGCTGTTTCAAGTGGCCCCATTGCCCCAGATGTCAGAGAAAATGCTCAACTGCTTACATAACCAGCACAGCATGTGCCACTACAGCCAGGGATATAGGAAGTTCCTGGTCTGTTAGGGACAGAACTTAACAGCAGACACAGAGATCACAAGAAGTCAGCTTTAGTTTAATCAGAGAGTGAAAGGAAACTTGAGAGAAGATTGGCTGTGGAAAGAGACACAAAAGCTCTCTCCAAAGATGCTGGGCTACCTGCCTGCCTGCCTCCCTCCCTCCCTGCCAGCCTGCCTCCCTCCCTCCTTCCCTTCCCTCCCTCTCTACCTCCCTTTCTCCCTGCCTCTCTGACTGCCTGCCTCCCTCCCTCATTCCCTCCCTCCCTCCCTCCCTCCCTCCCTCCCTCCCTCCCTCCCTGTCTGCCTCCCTCTCTCCCTGACTCTCTGCCTGCCTGCCTCCCTCCCTCGTTCCCTCCCTCCCTCCCTGTCTGCCTCCCTCTCTCCCTGACTCTCTGCCTGCCTGCCTGCCTTCTTCCCTCCCTTCCTCCCTCCCTCCCTCCTTCCTTCCCTGTCTGCCTCCCTTTCTCTCTGACTCTGTCTGCCTACCTCTCTCCCTCCCTCCTTCCCTGCCTGCCTCCCCCACCCACCCCACCCCCTACCTGTTTGCTTTCCTTCCCTCCCTCATCTTTCTTTTTATATTTCTTGAGGCAAGGTTTTGAACACATAAGGCTCTTTCTGCTTCTGCCTTCCAAGTGCTGGAACTGTAGGTATGAGCCACCACATCCGGCTCTTGTAAGAAGTTTTATGACTATTTTGGAAGTGGGCTAAATATTTATGGAATAAAGTGACTCATTTCCCCTCCCAAATCACAGTAGATTGGATCTCTCATTTAGAGCATTTCTTTTCATAAGCCTCTTGAAAATACCACACCAGAAGGGGACATGAATAAAAACCACAGTTCAGATATTATGGTAATGAAGCCAGGGTCTTTTAGTTAGTGGCACATGTGACAACTGGATGAGTGTCCTGGTGCCTTTGTTTCAAGGTTTATCTTCAAGGAAGCACCCTGACAGGAGACAGCCACTAAGATGGAGCTGAGGTGGCCCTGATTCCCCTGCGTCTAACTCATCCCTAGCCAAGCCACGGAGCTGGTGGCCGCCACATGGAAGCTGAGTGGACTGGTGTGGACAGCGTGGATAGCTGGAGTGTGGAGGTCATATGTGGTATACAGGTTAAGAAATGTTTAATCACATGGTAGGAAGCCTAAGAGGTAAACCTGAACTCAGCTTCTAGTGTCTGGAGTCAGAATGTCACCTGAACACTGAGGTCCTGCTTGCTACCTCCATTGGGGGTCTGCCAACCATTCTGGATGGTGAGTCCCACAAACAGCCCCTCAGATGAAGGCTCCTGTGTTCCACAGTTGCCATCTCCTGTGTCCGCCATTGTACATCTCTTATACATGCCCTACTCAGCCCCATGGAACAGTTCCACTGTCCCGGTAAATGGGAACATTAGTGGCTCCATGGGAGGGCCTCAGTCTAGGTGTCCATGACCATGGCTGGTGTCAGCCGTCATCTGGTACTGCCCTCTTATGTCCCTGTCCATCTATCTGCCTCTGTCCTGTTCCAGCCCCATGCCATAATTACACTTCCTGAGCACTGCCTGTCCAAGATGAAACTCATTCACATTTCCAGCTGCCACTCTGGTCTCCCTGAAGAGTAGGATTTGAGCTTCCTAGGGCTCTTTTCCTGGCTCTGCTCTGCAGGGTGGCTAAGAGAAATTGACACGAGTAGTTGTTGTCCCATCAAAGGTCTCTTGGTGTGTCTGTCTCCGGGTTCCCACACTGTATCCTCCCTCCCCAAATGGTGTCGCCTGGGATGTTTAGGCACCTGTGTGGGTGTGGCTCTGTCAGCAGCAGTGGTGGGAGGGTTAAGGTAGCTTCTTTGCTGGCACTGGCACTCCTCCTGTGTCTCTGTCCCCTAAAAGCCAGAGGAGTCACTCTACCTTGAGTACTGGGCTATTTGTAGAACACGATGAGTCTCACATACTGCAGTACTGATATGCGCAAACCCACCATCCCCATGAGATCAGAGCACACACAATTCCCACAGCATCTGTGAATGATTTTGGACACTGTTGCACACTGTCTACACTGCACTTGGAACTGCCACTTCCAAGTCTGACCCCACTTAGGTATCTTGTACCACAGACATCCACTGCCACGTGCCAGCAACAGCCTCACACATCTGGAGTCGGTGTGCCCCGACTACATCAAGAGGCTCTGTTGGCAGTGGTCTGCACAGTGTAGGTGTTGGTAAGTGCCTGTGCTGCTCAGAACATGGCACAGTTACTCAAGGATCGTGGCTGTACCTTGGCGGCTTCATCTCAGGGCAGCATTAGTCCCATAGAGAGAGCAGTTCTGCTCTAACCAGCTCATCGAGACTTCAGAGTAGGGGAGGGTGGTTGCTATTAGATCCAGGTCTCTGGATAGAAAGAGCAAAATCTACCACCCCATGTTCTCTGAACATATCAGTGACAGCCACCTCCCTCTTCCAAGGCTTTCTTTTCTTCTCCAGGTTTTCCTTGGGGTCAAGTCACTTTTCCCAGTGTGTATTCACAAGGCTTCTTTAGAATGGTAGAATGGTGTATGGCATTGTTCTGAGCCTCTGTTGTTCCATCGTATCAGGCATAGCACTAAGGAGAAAATACTGGGCTAGCTGGACCAGGAGTATGGCCTCAACTTGGGAGCTCAAGCCAGGGGACCCATACCTGTCATCCATCTCTCTGATACACCATGGAAACCTGTGTCTATTCTGGAAGTCTTCCTGCCGGGACCTCATCTCCAGGGATGTGTGACCACCTCCCTGGCTGTCAATCCCCAAATGGCACCTCGGCATGCCCTGTTCTCTATGTGATTGCATGAAGGAGGGACCTGGGCTGAGCTGCTGCATGGAATTACTCCACCAACTTCCAAAGGAGAGCTATCTGCATGAAAGGTAGGAGCAATAGTCCCTTTGGTGAAACTTTCTGCCACTATCTGGAGTCACACATAGGGAGTGGGTTGATCAGTGTGGGGGGTGATGGCATGTGTGCTTGGGAGAAACTTGAGCCTGTGAGTGGACAACTTACAACTCCCTGATTAAAAAAAAAAAAGCCTGGTGGAGCCCCCACCACAGCAGTTAGAGGGCCCTGGTCAAGCATGAGATGAGTTTTTTCAGATTAACAGAGGACATTCAGGTGTGATTGGTTTCTGCCCTTGCTTCAGCAGTGTTGCTGCCCAGGCAGCGGTTTCACTGTTAATTTCCTCTTGATCCCCCCCACACACCTTTTTTCCCCATATATCTCAGCTCTCCTGGTCTGAACACTTCATCCCACAACGGGGCAGCTGCTTCTCAATTGCTTCTGCTACCTGATGGTTCATTGTCTGGCCCTCATTTGGCATTTTACTGGCCCCTCCCACGAACCTGCTGACTTTGCTGATATTTCTCAGGTCAGAGGAAGTTTGTGGGCCAAACCATACTTCTAATTCAAACTTTATTATGTAATTATAGTGTGAAACATATTATTTTTCTCTTTATTTTTCCTCTCTCGGTTAACGGTATTTTATTGCATAAATAAATTATACATCCTGTAATTCATGCCTCGCAGCCTACACACCAATTAAACGGAAGCTGACATAGTCCAAACACAGTCACATGTAACTGTTTACTTTCTCTGAGCTAATAGCACTACTTAGCTGGTTGTAAGCCCTGGAGGAGGAGGAGGAGTGCATCTCACTCCGAGGCTCTCTGCAGGATAGCTGAGATGTGTGTCCTCATGCCCCTAGACCCACTCAGGATGGCAACTGCCCAGGACCCGGGAACACTGCCCCTCAGAAGAGGGTGTAGCTTCTCTGTCCCACTCCAGGGGGATTCCTTCAGTCATAGAGGCCCAAGTGAATGGTCACTTTGCCTCTGTCTCTGGCTACCTAGCTATTCTGGTTTGCTTTCTACTATAATAAAACACTAACCAAAACAAACTTGATGAGGAAAAGGTTTATTTGGCTCATAGGTTATAGTCCAGCATCGAGGGAAGTCAAGGCAGGAACTCAAGGTAGGAACAGTGAGTCGGGAACTGACCATGGAGGAAGGGATCCACTGGTTTGTCACCATGGTTTGCTCAGACTGTTTTTTTTTTTTCTTATTATTTTTTCCTTTCCTTTCTTTCTTTCTTTCTCTCTGTCTCTCTCTTTCTTTCTTTTTATATAACTCAGGACCACTTTCTCAGGGGAGTATGTAACACATTCTGATAAAAGATGTCACTATCTTCCTGTCTTCTTCCTAAATTGTGAAAGCTCCTAGAGGTAGAAAGGGATGTAGATGTTTAACCCCTCAGAGGCAACACCCTTTTGAGGTCATTGCATGGTCCACTCCTGTGAGCTGGAAGATCAAGGAGTCTGGGAGAGTCCTGCTTGTGGGGGAGGGTCCAGCAAGTAACCTGTGACCTTCCTGTGGCAGAGCCTCCCAAACCCCACCAATTACCAAGCAGCAGAGAAGACACAGCAGGGCAGGGAAGTCCCAGAACATGGATTTATATCCACTTCGAGGATGGTGAAATGAGCTTGCAAACTCTGCTCTGTCCACAGGCCATAATCAATTGCACTCGATTGCAGACAACTGTTGTCTGTGGTGAGAATTATACACGCAGATGCCTGCTTTCCCCAAGTCGATTCCTCTCTCAGTGGTTATAAAATAGCTGTTCACTCCACAGTCAGAGTGGCCCAGAGACTCTGTCCCTCCATTGGAAGGATATTCAGCTAAGCCTTTGCTCACACAAAGCTTCAGACAGGTCCTTGCACTAAGGACCAGAAAAGTTGCTTGGGATTCTAGGAGAACATTAGGAAAGGACCACCAACAAACACCTTCAGGTGTCACTCAAGGCCAATCACATCTGGGACAATGGCCAGAATACCACCAGATACCACCACCCACTGCCATGAGGATGCCACCGGCTTCATCTAGCAGCAGACATGTCCCTGTGCTCTCCAAACATGCCTTTCCATTGACAGATCCCTGGTCGTTCCCACCCCAATGCAACAAAAATGCATCTGACAAGGTTTCTCTGAGCAGCCCTGTTGTGTTTGGCTCTGTATCTCTCCTGGAAGAATGCTTCTGAAGCAGCCTTCACATCCCTTGGAGAAGCTGCCCAACACAGAGGAAACTCCACCGCTGGCCAGCCTCAGTCCCTCCTTCCCCCCTTCACAGCTATATTGAAACCGGTCATGGAGCTTTACTCATCAGGAAGACAGAAGATGCCACAAGCACCTCCCTAGCTCCCACCATGAGCTCCGAAGACCAATTACAGATAATGATTCATCTCAGACCCTTTGGCAAAAATTAAATGCATACCACATTGGCTTCTCTTATCCCATCCACTCTGATTACTGTAAATTATTGGCACCATTTTTTTTTTTTAAGCCAAGCTGAGTGGTGAATAAGTGCACTTTCTGTGTCCATGTAATGTAATTTAAGGAGAAAGAAAGTCTCGGAGGGGATGCTGCCTCTACTAGAGAAGGACAAGTCAACTTCCAACAGCCCTGCCTCTGCCAGACATAAAAGAGAGCTGTAATAGCCGCCCCATGCCACTTTTCCGGCCTCTCTAAAGCTGCTGAACTGAGTGTTCCAGCCTTCAGCCCCCAACCCTGTTACTATAAGGGCTTTTTGTGTGGTTCCCGTGTCATGACATGTGGGCTTCAGTGGGCACTCTAGCCTGTCTTGCCATTACTGTGGACTCTTCTCCATGAGGGCAGGAATAGGGCCCTGCCCCTTTTCAGTCCTTCTAGGGGACCATTGAAGATACAGAGTCTCTGGCTTGGGCCATCAAGAGTGACATCTCACTTTTCAGCCAGTCCCAGTTGGGAGGATAAAAGCCCCATGACAGCCACATTCACCAGAGTGACCAGGTGCTCCCCAAGAACAACAGAGCATCACTCTGTTGCCATCATATCCAGCCGCCCACTTGGACCAGGAAGCTGCCTGGTCTTCTGGGGAAAGGAAACAGAGGATTCAGATTATAGACGGTATCCATGGGCCAAGTCTGAACCTATCGTGCCAGCTCAGAGTGGACAGAACAAGAGCAGGGACCCAAGGAAGGGGGCTCAGAGGGCAGCTCCTGCTGATGAATCCAGAAGGGACAAAGGCTCTCTCTGCCCTTGAGGGCCACAGATTCCCTTCTGAGTGCAGGAGATGGGTGGGACCATGGGGAAATTAACACATTCTCATCTGTTGCTCTGGCCAGTGCTTCTTCCAAAATTAACCCCTTCTCAGGCTCCCTGGGGCAGCAGGCATGTTTATCTCAGGAGGTTCTTGGAGCTGCAGATGAAGTGGGGGTGCAAATACAGGCTTCCGCAAGGTGGTGAGGCCTGAATCCCAAAGTGGTTCCAGCTGGATTCAGCTGGAGACAGCCCTGCAAGGTGCCTGGACCCCTGGCTGGGAGCCACTCCGGGGAGGCAGGGCATATTTTATCCCAGGAAAACCTCCTAGCTCAAGTAGCCTGGGGCAGGCACCTGGACATGTACAGGAGGAACACGTGTCACCAAGGAGCAGCCCACAGGCAGGGAGACAAAGACGGAAAGATACGGAGAAGCCGGAAACCACACCACTCAGTGAAAGGGGAAAGTCTGTAAAGTCTGTCCGGTATGGAGGGGGCAGTGGGGGGGGGAGGGGACCATGGTGAACAAGGGCTAAGGTGGACGCACAGGACATTGCGTCCTGTACGGACGAAACACTGGGCACATTGATTGTGCCTTTGATCCAATGTGTAGCCTTTCCAATGCTGAGTGGTTCTAAGAACAAAGACAGACGTTGGCTAATGACACTGCATCCATATTGGAGCACTGGTTCAATGCCTGCTCCCCTGTAGACAGGGTGGCAACAGAGGAAGCATGGAGGGGAAGCATGAAGCTCTCCGTACTCTCCTTTCACTATCTCATTCTGTGACAATGTCTCACTATGTGGCTCAGGCTAGTCTTGAACTCATAACCCTCCTACTTGAGCTCGTGAGTGCTGGGATCACAGACCTGTGCCACCAGTCCCAGCTGCCCTCTGTACCTCCTCAAGTCTTCCTGAAACAATAAACTTCTGTAAAAACAGAGTTATCTAAGGTAAAAGAAGAAGAAAGCGGGAGAGGGGTAACGAAGTCACGTGAGAGATGTCATTTCACCGTCCCGGCTGCCTCGGAATCAAGATTGGCTGTGCTCTAGAATCTTTACAGATCTTCAAATCATGATAAAAAATATTCTTACTCACGAACATGCAACAAGCTGAAGGAGATAGGCCATATGTGTCCCAGATCTACTACTCTCCTGGGGGGAATCTCTGTGAGAAGCCCAAGTCCCAGCCACATCTCCAGCACCCAGCACACGAAACAGTGGTTGCAGCGGGTAACGCTTCTGACATTCTAGAGTCCTTCACTGGCCTGGTGGCGTGTTTCATGCAGGCTACAGGAGTCCACACCTAAGCCCGCTCCCAGCATTCCTGGGCCTGCACTGGACCTGGGGGTAGCAAGAATCCACTAGACCACTGTACTTCTGGGGATATACCGCAGGGCCTCAGCAGGGGCCTGGGTCACCAGGAGGCATGTGGTGCCTATCAACCACTAGGCCACGGCCTCTAGAATGTACCAGATGGCTGTGGTACATGTCCTCCCTGCAAGTCAGGTGCCTGCTCTAGCTGGCTGACAGGTGTCATCTGGCAACCTCTGGCTCATGCCCTGCAGCAGGGGCTGTGGCAATAGAGCCTTTCAAATGGCACAGTAACAGGAAAAGGGGAACAAAGGTGCCTGCCTCGACACTCCTGGCTTCTTAGCTGTCATTGTCCACCGGACTGCCCAGGGAAGAAATGCAGGTGCCCAGGGGAATGTGCCTCTCTGGGCATCTTAGCACTCTCTCTAAAAGTGTCACGGCCCAAACAGGTCTGGAAAGGAACGAGTTGAAAACAAGGTCCACAGAGAACATGGGTTATGTGTGTGTGTGTGTGTGTGTGTGTGTGTGTGTGTGTGTGTGTGTGTGCGCGCGCGCACGCGAAAGCGCGTGGGCGAGTGCCATATACATGCCTGTGAGCCCCCCTGTAAGTTCATGCCTGTGTGAGCCCCCTGTAAGTTCAGAGCATCTAATCTCTGCCCAGTCCCTCCCTTCATAAACTCAATGTTAAAATGTCCTAGTGACATGGTTGATACTGTGAAGCTTTCTACGTGGCAGAATAATTCTCTATAACAGCGTTTCAGAGCTACGTGCACCCAAGTGTCCCTTGCTTGCACTCTTATCAGCAGCACAGTGCCCTTCCAGACATCTGTGCATATGTGCACACTCACATATGGCGCAGTGTCCCACCTGCATAAGATCTGTAAGCAAGTCATATGCCAGGCATGTGTCTTCAGGGAGCACACCTGCATTTCCACACTGGATAGGACTGGCAAATAAAAAAAGGATCATAAAGGGATTGGAGGGGAGAGGTGATGAGGGAGGGGGGTACAAGAGTAGAGGAGAAGTGGGAGAATGAAGAGCAGAAGCTAGAGAGGGAGGGGCCCTGGATCCTGGACCCTGGCCTCCCTTCCCCTGAGGTGAGCTGTACCACGTGTACTCACTGGCACAGGCCTTTGCCACCACCCACTGCTGCGAAGGCCTGAAAGCAGGCAGGAGGCTGGGGGGGATACAAGGCTGCAGATTGCCTGAGAAAGTTTATCCTGTGAATGTGTGGCTCTGGGGAGCCACGGTGGCTACAGGGAAGATGCAGAATGCCACTCAGGTATCTGTGTCCCCAGGTTCCAGGGGTCTCTGGGAGATGGGGGAAGTGTTTCAGGGATGGATGGTCCAGCCTAGAAGCCAAATCTTCTTAGAAGCAAAAGGCAACTGGTTTATTCTAGAGAAAACAGAACACAGAGAAGCAATGGGGCTGTTCACCCTGACTAAAACTTCCAACCCTGCCCAGCTGACAGAATCTCAGAGGTGGGAGCCCAGAGCCTTCAGGGCTCCAGACAGACAAGGGCTCCATGGGGCAGAGGCTGCTCATCTGTGTGTCCACCATTAGTGTTCCCATGCTGCGGCTCTTCTCAATACTCCCTGACCATTAATTCCAAAGCCTCAAGTGCAACCTCCATTGAGCCAAGAGTCAGACATCTGGCCAGCTGGTAAATCCCATGTAAGTGTGAGTCACATGTAAATACATGCAGAAAAATACACACGGACAAGCACATACATGCTAGCATGGATGCACATGTGTACATTTGCCCATAAATAGAAACACACATATATGCTCATATGCATATACAGGTATACACCCACATATACAATGACAAGAACACACATGTCTGCAGCAAATGTTCACAGGAGAACCCCTGCACACACATGAGACCATGTACAGATTCATATGTGTATACATGTGCACAGTTGCACATACATAGAGATAAACACACATACATCCTCACTTGTGAACACATATACATACTTGCACATACATGTTCACATAAGCATATAAGCACAGATATACATGTGTTCACATTTGCACACACACAAGCCTGTGTACACTTTATATGTGTACACATTTGCACACTTATGTTTACCTGTACTATATGTCTATACCTATCACATATACAGATAAGCACATATATGCTCATTTATGCACATATGTGCACATGGGTGCTTATGTGCACACCTGTACATTTATGCTCATATGTACACACTCACCTGTAACACACTCAAATATTCACACACTTTTATATTCATATACACACACAGGTACAGGAATTCATATTAGTACTCACATGCATTCATATGTACATGAAAATATGTGCACTACACTGTTCATACTTATATCATGCATACTCAACCATTCTCACCACATAGTTCAGCTGACAATGACAATGTTAGTGACACATGTATTAAAGCTTTCCTACACTCCAGTGACTTAAAAGAGCAGAAAATGGTGGCTGTCAAATGGTACAGAAAACTCAGATATCCAAACCCATTTGTAAGACACATGGAATGCCCGTTGTCAAAGACCAGATCCACCTTCTCTCAATCACCACCTTCCAAGTTGCATGATGTCTTGTGTGGTGGTAAAATGTAGGTCACCACTCCTGTGGCTTAATGTACAACACATGAGGCCACTGCCACTGCCTTTCCCCCATGTCCCTCCACATCAGCCCTCCCATACTGCTCAAAGCCTTCCTCATCTTTGACTTGAGCCCACAGTCCAGGAGGATCTAAGGGGCCATCCCAAGGCACCCCAGGCCAGCCATTGCCTCCACTGATTCTGCCAAACTCTTTCCAGCGCCTCTGAAGACAGCTCTGTCACAGTGAGACAACGCCTTGTGGGAGGCCGTGTATCTGCTGCCCTTCTTTGAGTAGATAGCAGTAAACACCCAAAGAAGTAGACTTTACTCTGCCTCACAGATGAAGGTGACCTCAGAGCTGAGTCAAGGAGAGACAGAGATGCTACTGGAGCAGGAAACAGGCATGAAATATTAGTATCAGGAGGCAGGGAGGAGTAGAGGAGGTGAGAAGGAGTGAGCCATGAGACTGGCTAATAGACATGGATTGCAGGAACAGGGCGGGAGAGGGAGAACTTTGTAAAAGGGTGCTGTCTTGAGGACCCAGATCCGTCTTCTTGAGATCCAGACCTCCTGATGTTCTGAATAGTGACTGACAGGGAGACCCAGGTCAAAGACCCTTTGTGCCCTCCTCCTCTAGACACCTAGTCCCCACGCCAGGCCACATAACCCATCATAAATGCTGTGTTAGAAAGGAGGCAATTTGATTGCAGTTTTGACTACAGATGATAAAGACATTTCTTGATCCACTGGAATTTAGTTGTTGTTTTTGTTTTTGAGCTAAGATTGTTGGATGAGATTTGAAGATTTGTGTTGATTGAAAGCCTTTGTCTCCTTCAGTTGCATACCAATATATGTTGTGGGGTATTTTACACAGTGTGAAGGTGTGTTGCAATGATTGGTATATTAAAAAGGTGAACAGAGAATAACAAGGCAGGAAGTATAGGCGGGACTTCAGGGCGGAGAGAGTACTCTAAAAAGGAGAATTACAGTGTTGCCAGCCAGACAGGGAGAGGAAACAGGAGGTGTAAGATTGAAGAGAGGCAACACCAAGTGGCAGAATATGGATTAATATAAATGGGTTAATTTAAATTATAAAAGGTAGTTGAGACAAGGCCTAAGCTAAAGGTCAAGCTTTCATAATTAATAATAAGTCCCTGTGTCATTATCTACAGACTAGTAATCCTGACAAGAAAGTACTGTTAGAAATGTATGCTCTTTATTATTTTAATAAGTTTTAAAACTAAGGTGGAATTTATAATCTAAGAAAAGTGTCTTTAGATTGAGAATGTAGTTTACTGATACAGAAACTTGGCTATTGTGTACAAGGCCAAAGTACATCTTTAAAAGATTATCCGAGCCAGACACGGCAACACCCACCTCTGACTGATGCACTATGGAAATTCTAGGAGATCACTGCAAGTTTAAGGCCAGACTGGTCTACATACAGAGTTCTAGGCCAGCCAGAACTATTAAGACTGTATAAAAAACAAAAAAATATTATAAATACTATAATCCACACCCTTATAAACTGAACACTGCTTCTCACTTTGGTGACATGTATGCATTTGGTGGCTCATGTGTGGATGTGAACAATGACACACACCTTGTGAAATACTGCCAGACATCTCTGAGGTGACATAAGACCGCATTGTAAGTCTACCAGCAACATGAATTCATCTCATCAGGAAGCAGCTAGTAGTCAAGACTAAACTGAGTGCATTCCAGGGAGCCCTCCACCTGCCTTTGGTGCTATGTAGATGACTGCCTTTCCCATCCACTGGTTACATCCCAGGATGCTTTCTTTGCTGATGTGAGCACCCCTGCCTTTGGTGCTATGTAGGGAACTGTCTTTCCCATCCACTAATTACACTCCCAGGATGCTTTGCTGATGTGAGCACCAGCGTGCAGACATTTTCAAGCTTCATGTAGGACAGGATGCTTGACCGTTTCTGGTTTTCAGCCAACCACAGGGACTTACAAAGCAACGATTTCTGGAAAAAACTATTTTTTTTTTATTCTTCTCCATCAATCAAATGCCTCTGGGACTTGGTGTGAATAGATTACCTTAAAGTCTTTTTAGGTGTCCATTTCTTTGTCGATTCATTGAATTTCAAAACTTGCTGTTTTTAAAACAGAATCCACTCCTTCCCTCCCCATGTTCCTGGTACTTCTGGAAGTCAGGGGACACAGACTGAATCAAACCATGCACACAATGCCGTGTCTGCACTAAATTAAGCAACTCACGTTCTTCTTTTCTGCACAGGTGAGAGACTGTCATTCCCAGACTTGCCAGATGTCTTTGTTGGCCACATTCACTCACCCTTGCTTCCTCCTGAAGGCCAAGTGCCTGTGCACCCATGGGTCTGCTTGGCTGTCTGTGTCAACCAGGAGGTGGGGGCAGGCGCAGGGTATCAAATGCTCATTCACCAAAATTTCAGAACAGACGAACAGTCACTCATATATGCTCAGAGCCTGGTGTGTCTGGGTGTCTGCACCAATGCGCTGACAGGCCACACTAGGGCCCCAGGCCAGGCTGTCTTTGCGTGGCCTTGCCTCTGACCGCTCAGGATGTCTGATGGCAGCTCCCAGCCAAATGACCTCTCTATCTCCGAGGGTGACAACACTCCCCTCTCAGCCTCTCCAAAGGTCAAGCCTGATAACCAGGGACCCCAGGAAGCTTATCTGCATCCTTCCTCCCCCCACTGTTCCTGAAAAGGGACAGATGTAGAGGGGCCTCTGAAGAGAGTAGATAGCCAGGTGAAGACAGGTTCAGAAGGCCCTGAAACAGGACTCAGTCCGCAAGTCCACAGAGACCTCACTTCCAGAGTGGCAAGGCCCTGCACCCTGCGCAAACAGAGCCACGTGCTTCATGGCTATACACCGACATCAGCCCCAGCCAAGCAACTGACAGAGCACAGGCCGGGTTTCTTCCTGGAAATGACAGGAAAACTCTCCCCACAGTGAAGAGGGACACTGAAGGTGACCTTTCACAGCCTGTAGCTTTCTTCCTGTCTGGCCCCCAGGGATATGTGTCCCCCACAGTGTAGTCTATAGAGGTATACAGGAAACATGGACACCCATCCATTTACCTGGCCTGTTGAAGGAGTAACTACGTGGCACTGTCTTTCCAAGTTTAGTGGCAGCAACAGATGCCATCTGGGCCTTGTGTGTGCCAAGTGCGGTGGTGGACGAATCCCTTGGCAGCACTCCTGACTTCAGCCTTTTTGTGTGATCTTGTCTGCGGTGAAATAAGCAGGTCTGGATGTGACCACGAGGAAGCAGTGTGCCCAAGCTGACTCAGTCAAGTCCTCTCCATTGCTCCCAACTTTGAGTGCTGTCTCCCACTGAGGCAACTTGAAATCCCTTCATCCCCTTAGGCCCTCAACCCATTCCCTGGGGTTGCAGCATCAGAGCCCCTCAGATGGCCTCTTGCTTCTTCCCTACTCCCAGAGTCCCTCAGTTCTGCTTGGTTTCAGACACATCGCCTTGTCTCTGTCTTTCTACAGTGTGCTTCCCAAGAAGCTGTGTCCAAACTACCTTCTTGCTAAGACCTTGGTCACATGGGACCAGGGTCTCTAACTTAACCTCATTTTAGCCTAACTATACATCCAAGAACTGTGTTTCCAAGTAATGTCCCACACAGCTTCCAGTGGAGATACACCCAGGGAGAGAGATTCTACTCAATCCAGTTAAGGCTCCAACAAACTTGTCTTGACTCTCTGACACCCCAACCTCTGCCATTGTTGGGCCCTGGAGTACTGGTCTCTGCACCCCATTTTTAGCATCACTTTCTCCTCCTTTGGAGGCCTTGGTAGGCTTGGAGAACACATTACCACCTGGGTATGTGGAGTTGGGTCTTCATTTGGAGAGATACTAGACACAAACTATCACATCAGTGTCTCCTGGGATAGAGGTCTGACCCCAGGAATTCTGTAGGCCCCATGCCTCACTAGAGGCCCATCTAAGGTATGCGAGCACCCCTTCCCTGCAGGATATGTAGCTACTCTCTGAAGCTGTGAGGTCCCTCATTTACAATGTGACAGTTGAGCACGTTGGCCTCCCCTGGTCTAGGACCAGCTTCCTCATGGAAGAAGAGTAACCTCTAATGTCCGTCGATCCCATGTCTTAGGCACACGGGGGTGGGGGGGGCAGTGTCCAGGTGAGCCCTGTAGCACACGCTGTCCGTGCCTAAGCAGAGGCTCACCTGCAAATTTGCAGGAAGGCAGGGTTGTGACAGCCACTGTACAAGTTCTCTGTGACCCAGTTTGGGTGGCAGAGAAAATATGATATAAGGACAGTGGTTCAACAAGGAAATCAAGGCACACGTCTTGTTTCCACATTAGAGATCGCCAGGAAGAGCACATGTTAATTACATGAGGGACTAAACAGGACAAACCTTTTGAGCAGTAGACATAACATTTAAGAATAAAATCGACATGGCGGGTAAAGGTCGCAGAAGATCAAGTAAGGCGCTAATAGTTGTGCTTTTTCCATTTTCTTATCGATCAATATTACATTTTTCCAAGCTAAAAACGCGGCGGCAGAGTTATTGCTGACCTTTTCCTCACCCTTCTATTGTGTATAAAATCACAGCAAAATAACAAACGACTTTATAAGTAACAGAATTTTTCCAAAACAAACCCCCAGGTGAGCCAAAATCTTCCTCACAATTCATTTCTTCAGAAACTAAGAGGAAGGGACCACTCATAATTAGCACCAGAAGCCCTCGCTCTTAAAATATGTGCTGCCCATTACAAGTGGCTTCTTGATGGTTGGGGGCAGGGGGCTTCACTTCTGAAAGGCAGACTGGGTAAGGTTGGGAGTGACTGCCGGCACGCACATGCTCAAGGCCTGTATTAGACCTCGGCGTCAGCAAGCCAGGTCATAAGGTAGCTTCTTTTATTGTCAGGGAGCAGATCTCCCTTCCTGAGAAATTCCTTAGGTAATTACCTAGAAACTGCCTTCCGATCTGAGGAAGGGAGGGAAAAGTAAGTCCCCAGAGTTACCCTCAGGCCAGGTCAGACACACAATCATGTGTGACAAAGGGCATGGGACTTGTGTCTGGCATGTGCATGGTTAGCCTACTCACTGGGACTAAACATGGGGTATCATCACACTGGAAGTGGAGAAGAAGCTTCCAGAAGGAGCCTGTTATTACAGGCATGAGCAGGTACCTTCAGTGCCTTCAGATGCTGGGTGCAGAACTTTGTCAGCCCTAGGCCACTATGAAGCCCTCTTTCTCATTAAGGCACATGTCCACAAATCTACATGGGCTCTGCACCAGGTTTTGCCCCTAGTCCCCTGAGGCCTCTGGCAGAGTGGAAATAAACCAGCATTGATTTGAACAATGACTCTTGGTTCTCAGTAAATCAGAAGTAATTGTGTGTGTGTGTGTGTGTGTGTGCACACGCACGCACAAGTGTTTGTGCACTGTGTGCATGTGTGTGCATGTGTGAGTGTGTGTTCATGTGTGTGAGTGCATGTGTGTGCTCACGTGTGTGTGCATGCGTGTGTACACGTGTGTGTGCATGCGTGTGTACACGTGTGTGTGCATGTGTGTGTGCGTGCGTGCGTGTGTGTGTGTTTAAAGTGGACTTTCTTCAAGCCTTTGAGTGACAACTGACAGAACCTAGAGTTCAGCATCATCACAGCAAGCTTGCTGGTACTGAGTCACTAGCTCCTCCACGCTTCTGGAAATTGTGAAATGCTGTGCCAACATGGCTTTTCCTGTGGCTACTGCATATTACACATTAGTAACTAGCACTACTCTCTCATAAGTATCAATTGAGCTTGACTACTACATGTTAAAATCCTAGTCTGATTAACACAAAGTCCATCTCCCATTGAGGTAAGACCACAATCTTTTTAAAGAAGCCTGTTTTTGTTTTTGATTTTTAAATTCTGCTCCTTCGGTTATAGCTAGAATGAATAGGTTTCATAGCAATATTTTAATTTTAAAAATGTGTGTGCAGGCACAGCTTTCAAAGTGGACAGAACTGTTAACAGAAACTTCCCATCCCAGCCTTTGAGTTGGGCTAAAAGGGAAGGGTTTCCTAATTCAGTTGGTTGTACTGGTTGCTGCCAGTCCATTGTGTGTTGACTCATCCTGCACCACATACATGACTGGGTCATAGGCTTGCAAGTTCACTTTGTGAATGTGTGAACCCTTCCTGCCCAGGTCTGAGAACTGCAGGGAAATGACATAGGTATTGAGAGGTCAGGCTACAGTCATAGTCAGTTCAGGCCAGAACCCCAGAGTCTGTGTAGAAGGGGGGGGCAGGTGCTGGCACTGGCAGACAAAAGCAGACTGGTGTCCTTAGAACTCAGAGTCCTCAGCCAAAATAGCAGCCTCCTTCTGCCTGTAGCTCTGTGTGTGGGAAGCGAGGATAGTCCTGAGAGGGAGGAGAAAGGGGGTAGAGGATGGAGAGGCAGAGAGAGAGAGAGAGAGAGAGAGAGAGAGAGAGAGAGAGAGAGAGAGAGAGAGAGAGAGAGAGAGAGAGAACACTCCATACACCTGGGCCTGCTGGGTCCAGGGTAGCTTTGAGAGAGAGAGAGAGAGAGAGAGAGAGAGAGAGAGAGAGAGAGAGAGAGAGAGAGAGAGAGAGAGAGAGAGAACACTCCATACACCTGGGCCTGCTGGATCCAGGGTAGCTTTAGGAGGAATCATCAAAGGAACACCTGTTCCTTATGTTCCAAGGTCAGAGCCAACAGGTCTCTATGGACCCCCTGGGGGTAGGGTTGCAATGCAAGCTCAGAGCCAGGGCCTGGGCCTAAGCACTGTGGGCACAGCTGGAGTTGGCCTGTAGGGAGGTGAGACAGATGGACACAGCCCATCCAGGGCACAATGAGGGATACTGTGAAGTCAATGGTAAGGGAAGCAGGGAAAACCCAGCAGCCAGGAGAGGTAGGAATGAGGGACACGGTGGGCTTTAGATTGGCTCCATCATGGCATATTAGAATTGATGTTCCTGGAGGGGCTGTGATCAGGGCTGCTACTCTTGGTTTAGGCAAAAGCACAGTGCACTCTCTCTTGGTCTCCAGGCACCAAGCCACCAGGGGCTGGCTTCTAAGAAGGGCTACTTTTCACTCCAAGTCCATTGTGGCACTGATGGCTGTGCATACAGTCTAGCTCTGTGCTGTCTGGTGAGGATATGGGCAGGGCCAGGGAGAATCATCCACCCAAGCATCATGATCTTTACAAGGACCCCATATCATATCCCCTAGGCTTAGGATGAGCTGGTGGCGTTAGTCCTTGCTGTCTTGTCATATATATGCAATGTGCTGAGTGGGGCCATCTCCTGGAGTCATGAAAAACCTTCTCATGGGTCCTCATTAATGGCAATAGCAGTGAGGCCCACTGAGCAGCTGCTGGGCCCTGGCAGTCTTCTGTGTAGCATCTACCCTTTGTTGCCTGGTGGAATCAATGGGAGGTGCTAGGAAATCCCCTGGAGACCCTTGCTAAAACAAATAGGCAGAAACAACACTTCAAAGTACCCCAGAGCAAGGGCAGGGAGCCCCACAAATGAGCCAGCTCTCAGCGACCAGGGGGCCTATCTAGAGGACAACATGGTAGGGAGGGAAACACCCTATCTATCAGAGGACTCATTCACAGCCCCAAGAGGCAGAGGGAATGGGGAGAGGCCTGGCTTTGGGACATGAATGGCCACAGTGTGAGGACAGCCTGCGAACAGTGTTGACAGACTGTCCCTGTAAGCCTGACTGGTGTGTGGTGGACTCAAGGGGCCCAACTATGGCAGCTGGGGCGGAGGGAGAGCAGGAGGGCCCAAAGATCTCTGATCAGCAGGCTCACTCAGCCGGGAACACCATCACTGGAGGCCTTTAGATTGTCATCTGTCACCTATTGCCCCTGGGAAGGAATGTAAAGCCTAGATAGGGAGCATGGGGCTGCAGAGGAGGGTGGCTCAGAGTCCTCTAAAGTGAGCCTTGCATGCCTTGGCTAGGAGAAGTGGGCCAGGCAGGCCCCTCAGCAGCTGTAACACCACTATCAAAGGGAACAGGCAAATCAGTACAAAGGGCTCAAAGCCCGCCAAGGCTCAATGAAACCAAGCCCGGGCTTAGGCGCCATCTGTCCTGGAATGTTCCCTTACTGGCTATTACCTCTACCAACAGACTCTCTCTGCGGTTTATCTTCCTTGAAGGTGGAAGAGGGTTTCACCCGCAGGTGGAAGGAAATGATCTTACAGACAGAAAGAGGAAACTTCAAACTGTGCATTTCTTGTGATAAAAAGGCGGCTAGATACCAAAATTACCCGAGAAGGGCTCCAGGGAACAATCAGTGGTCTCTCTGGCACAGCATTTCGTTTTCACATTAAAAATGTAATTAAAAAAAAACAAACAAAAAATGTAATTTAATTCAATTAATAAGCATTTTGGTCACCATGCCCCCAAAAATCTCCACTTCAGTATATATGTCTTTAAAAAAACAAAAGGCTAAAATTAATTGTTCTATTTACAAATCAAATGAGCTTTGTAAATAATTACACTTACCACAAAAAATATATATATATCTTAAAATAAAGGTCTGCAATAACATGATTTGAGGAGGGGGAAGGTGGGGGCTCCATGTCTCTTTTGAGACACTTGCTGGGGACATTTTCCTGTGTTGCCAGCAGCTTCGGGTAACTTTGTAGCTAAAGCACAAAGAAAGCACCCAAGCATCCGAGCATCCGGAGCACTGAGCTTCCCAGCAGCAGCAATGGGCCCTCTGCTCCGAGCCTGGTAACATCACAGCCGCTCCCACTGCTAGGCACCAACTGCACACTGGTTTCTCCCCAGCCTCCTCAGCCTCCCGTCCCCACTAGAAGGTTTGAGAAACTGCCTGCGGCTTGCTTTCCCAGAGGCAGGAACTGGGGCAGGAGGATTGACTAAAACAATACAAATAAAACCCTACGTTCCTGCACTGCTGCATTTTATTTGGGGGTGGGACACTTTACCTTCATTTATGGGAATGGTGAGGCTGCTGGGTGCAGCTTTTAATTCCGATCTTCCAACCCTGACCCCAGGGCAAGGACTGTTGTAGACTGTCAGCACAGCTGCAGCCTTCCCCTGCATACTGACTCATCAGTGGTCCCCATACATAGCTCCAGATGATGCAGCTGTGGGACAGCACTCTTTGTCTGGGAAGGCAGAGGGGCCAAATGTGTGGCCAGCTTTATCCCCTTCTGTCAATCATGGGAAGAGCCATGATCATAGGAACCTGCCTGCCTATCTCTACACCTGTTTCTGACCAGGTAAACTGATGCTCTGTGGGGCTTATGCTGCTCTTCAGATTTTTCTTTGGGGGGTACCCCACCCACCCAGGGCAAGGCTGTGTTCCTTTTAGTAACAAAGACGAGGGCTACAAATGTTCACTTGAAGGGTGTTTTCCTCTAATGATGACATCATCATACCCCGCTCACCCTCATTTTAATGATACTGTGAAATTTCATTTTTAATTACCTGAGCAGAAAGGTTCCGACTCCATCCAAATGCTCTCGGCCACAGAAGCATCCGTGCTCCCGACCAATTACCCACATTTCCATCTTACTTATTGCAAATGTGACCTTTCGTTAGAATTTGATTGTGAGCCTCCTGCTGTGAGCGGTGGCCATGTCTTGGAGGCCTGTTCTCTCTGCCTCCTGACTGCTGTTACTGCTAATCCCCTTTGATGGCTGGAGGACAGGCGAATGGGAGCCTAGGCTGCCTAGTCTTCTAGACAACCCTACACCCATGACAAAGAACCAATGAATGAGTCTCCAGACTGTGGATGGAGCAAATTTTCTCCTGTCTGTGGTTCTAGAACTTTCTCAGCTTCTCAGAACACACTGAGGTAGGGTGGCCAGCCCATCACTGCCACCCACATTTGACACAGGACTTTGGGGGAGGTTGGGTGACTGGGAAGCTTGAGGAAAGCTGGGTTGTGGCTGTTACACAGGGTCCTTTTTCTGCAAGGAACACTTCAGCACATTAGACCTGAGTCTGAGGGGCACAAGCCACAAACAGACCGGTGTGGTGTGGGGGACAGGCCTTTCCAAAGGAGGAGAGGCCTTTCCCAGGGGATGAGGCCCAAAGGGAGGCCAAGTCTTCTTCTAACGCCAGCCAAAGGAGTCTTGGAGAACAGGGAGCCAGCCTGCAATGGGCGGGCTGACCAGGGCGGGAGCAGGCAGGGGTTCCTAAACCGTGTGAGGCCTGAGGTACCTATTGAGATACAGCTGGACCTCACACCCCTGTTCTCTTCCAGCTCAGGGATGAGAACCAAACTCCTCACTATGCCGGATCCTGGAAGATGATGGGAACCTGGAATCAGGGCAGGAAGTGCTGTGGCCTCCAGCCTGGGAGATACCAGGAGCTCCTGCTAACACCATGGACAAGAGGTGGGCCTCGTAAGCTTGTCCCCCAGAAAGTGACCACAGTAAATTAAGTCCCTAACTGGTCCCATGGCACATGAGGCTCAAGGGCAGAGATGGAGAAGTTGCCTGATACAGGGTGTTGTCCATCAGTGATCCCAGGGTCTCTGGTCAGGGCGAGGATACAGGTAACCCACAAGCTGTAGGCTGACAAGGTGACAGCCACAATCACAGACCTTCTCAATGCCCTGCACTGTCAGGGAATCCAAGAGCTGGTCGCAAAGGCAACACGTCCACCTTGGGGTCTGTGAGTCCCTCTGCACTGTCCCATGTGTGTGGTCGGGTGTCCCGGGCCTGAGAACGAACCTTCAGAGTTCTCAGAGAGTGTCACATGGTAGAAGCAAATGGGAGGACAAGAAGCACCCTAGAGGGAGGGAGAGGACAGCCATGCTGTGGGTGATGAGGATGGTGGTCAGCAGTGGTGGGTAGATAGGAGGAGACACAGAGCCAGGAGCCAGGAGCCAGGACACGGAGCACATGACAAGAGGGAGAACCCTGAGAGCAGGCCTCCCCCAGAACCTTCCCAGTCAGCAGCTCCTGCCCGGGGTTGCCATCCTCTGCTGCATAGCTATGGGTCCAGGAAGGCAGGTGGGAGGCACAGTAGCACCAGGAAAGATGTGGTGTAGGTTCTCTGGCCCTGGAGTAAACCTTACGGTGAGCTGTCTCATGTAGGTTGGCTGTCACTGAAATGGTGTCACTCTTGCCAGCTGCCAGGCCTTTCCTTTGGAAAAGTCCACAGGGTAGTAAATGACAGGCACATGCAAAGGAAACTCAGACCATTCTCAGTGAAGGTTAATACCAACACTGTAACTCATAGTCTGCATATGTGGACAAAGGAAGAGACCTGAATTCCAGTAAACTAAGTTAAGAGAAGTATCCACAAATGCAGTGGTACAGAGGAGGGAGGCTCCTCCCCAAGCACCCCCACTACACACACACACACACACACACACACACACACACACACACACACACACACCACACACACACAGACACACACCACACAAATACACACATACATACATACCATACACACAAACACACACCACACCACACCACACAAATACACACATACATACATACCACACACACACACATATACACACATACACCACATATACATGCATACATATATATACACACACACACAGAGACACAGACACACACCACACAAATACACACATACATACATACCACACACACATACCACACCACACCACACTACACAAATACACACATACATACATACATACATACCACACACACACACATACACACATACACCACACATACATGCATACATATACACACACAACACACACACACACAACACACCACACACCACACACACACTACAAACACCACACACACACACTACATACACCACACACACACAACACACACACACTACATACACCACACACACACAACACACACACACTATATACACCACACACACACACACATACACACACATATCCCATACATACACACCACACACACACACACACACACACACACCACACCATATCACACAAATACACACATACATACATACCACACACACACATACACTGCATCCACCATACCATATACACACACTACACACATACATACATACCACACACACACACCACACACACACCACACACATATACACACATACACCACACATACTTGCATACATATACACACACAACACACACAACACACCACACACCACACATACATTACATACACCACATACACACTACATACACCACACCCACACACACAATATACACCACACCACATACACACACAACACACACACACAATATACACTACACACACACATACACACACATATCCCATACACACACACCACACCACACACACACACCACACACACACACCACACACACACACCACACACACACACCACACACACACACCACATAACACACACACATACACACACACTACATACACCACACCACATACACACACACTACATACACCACACCACATACACACACACCACATAACACACACACCACACACACACACATACACCACATACACACATACACACATGTATGTGCATACATACACACACACCACACACACATGCCACACACACATATATATATCATACACATACATACATACACATACCCCACAGACACCATACATCACACATACACACACCCACACACACCACAGCACACACACCACACACACACATACACACACACACACACACACACACACACACACACACTCACAGAGTCAGGGAGAGCCAGCAGCAACTGACAGGCCCTGCACACCACACCGCAACAAACCTGACAGGGACAGGTTCCTGCATAGAACTTCTAAAAGGCAAAAACACAAGAGAGAAGCAGTTGGGCCAGCACCCAAGAGGGGAAAGCCCAGCTGGAAAGCAGACCCTGGGAATGCCACACACAGCTTCTGTGAACAGGCTTACTGTTTCTCTTCTCCATGTGTCTACACACGGAGAAGGACGCAGGGAGGAGGAGGCACCACCATGGCAGCTTCTGCTGGCCCAGGCTTCTCTGACCCCTGTAATGAAGCCAGGTAAACTCCATGGCTGATCTGGCCAAGGGTGCAGTCTCCCACCAGCCCTCCTCCCATGGTCACCTTCCCTGAGGATGCTTCACGGATTTTATTGGAGCCCTTCTATGAACGGATGTTGACATTGCTGAGGACCTAGGATAACAGGGCTCTATCCATACAGGGCTTGTGGCTCCAGAAGGTCTTAGGCAATGCTAGGAGCCAAGGGACACCAGTCTAGGAAGCAAAGAGCTAACAGGGATGGAGAATTTTGACCATGGGCAGTGAAGGCCTGTCTGATAAGAGCCCAGAAACTTTGGCTGAAGGAAGAGAAATCACATGTGAAGTTGGAGACCAGGGTCTTCCCAGACTAAGCTCAGGAATCCTCAGAAGAATAAGCCTAACCTAGAGGAGAATCAACATGTCCACATCCCTCCCAGAATCCACAATTCCTAAGGAGGTAACAATCCATTGGAAGAGCCACATTCTCCTGGGGCACAACCCACAGGAAACTTACATACCTCCCAGGGGCCATACAAGAAAGACAAACCCCAAAGCAAGGGTCACAACTTACAGGGACCACAGTCCCAAGAGTACAATGCAACCAAGGAAAACAACACCCCAGGGGAGGAGTCACAGCCCCAAGAGAGAGACACTCAGGCAGTAGGCCCTAGGCTAGATGCAAATGGAAGTAGCCTGTATGGCAGTGTGTGGGTAGAGAATGAGATGGGCCAGTCTAGAGCCTCCAGGTGGGAGGCTCAGGAAAGATGTGGATGATGCGGACAGGTGGCCAATGTGAACAGGAATTGGAGAGCAGATGCTGGGTGCTGGGTGGTGAGCAGTGGTAGGCTGTGACTAGTGGTAGGTACTGGGTGGTGATGGATGGTGATGATGGTGGTACAATGCAGGCAGTGGTGGATGGGCACGCAGATGGGGAACAGCAGCATGGCAGTGCAATGGCAGGTGGTGCTGGGCAAGCAGTGTTGTGGGAAAAAAGCAGTGATGTGGAGGTAGGCAATGGGGTGGTGGTAGCAGGTGGTAAAGGGCAGTGGAAGGCAATCTTGGGCAAAGTTGTGGTGGAGAGTGGTGATAGGCAAAGTTGTGGTGGAAGGTGGAGGGTGGTGGGTGGTAACAGGCAAGGGTTGTGATGGCTCAGTAACTGTTGAGCAGTGGCAGAAAGTGGTCAGCGATGCTGAACACTGCTGGATGGAAGCAGTTGGGCATGAAGCCTGTGTGAAGCTCACCTGGGTATTACCTCAGTACCTCTTTCTTCTGCTGTCCTGGTAGAGTCTAGCCTCACCACTTCTGGGCAAGAGCCTAATCAAGGGAAGAGAGGGTTTCAGATCCTAGCTCCTAGATAGGGTCCTCAGTCCTGGGCTGCCAACTGTAGGTGTCCCTGTGCCCCCAAAAGCAAGACATTAAATAACCAATAAAGCATAGGCTCTCCACAGGGACCAGAAATTCTACTGCCAGCCAGATACTAAAGGAATTGAAGACAGGGAGGAGACACTGTGCAGAGTCCCATCAGCATCCTTCATGGACGTACAACGTGCAGGTAACCAGGTATCCACCAGAGGACGATGGAAAAGTAAACTGCAGCCGTGCTGTAGAGTATTATTTAGCCTTGAAAAAGAAGGGGTGGTCTGACTCTTTTCCCAACACAGTGGTCCTGGGACACTAAGTCTCATAAGATTAGCTAGTTGTAAAAGGCAAACACTGCCAATGGACCCTGTGAAGTCCCTGGAGTCAGGAAACTCGTGGAGTCAGAAGGGGGTACCAGGGGCTGGAAGAGGAAGAGAGATTAATATTTCCCAGTGACAGAATGTTCTGGAGATAATAGTTGTATGCTGCGTCCATAGTGCTATGAAATTTAACATGTAAAAAGGGTTACGGGATGAATTCTGCAGTTGAAGTCTAGCCCAGTGGTAGCATGTTTGTCTGGCGTGCTCAAGGCATGAGGTTCAATACCCAGAACTCTAGAATAAATGTCTAAATGATAAACTTCATGTTTATATTTTACCATAGTTTCAAAAGTGATATAACGACCCAAACTATTGATTTATATGGCTTAAATGCTTTCTTTGTGGATTTTATGACATGAATTGTTTTTCAATGAGGTTCTTACATTGACAGCTACAAGCCAGGAATGAGCAGGATCTGGAAAGAAGCCCTTCCCGCCTCTGAAGGGCTACATTCCCACTCCACAGTTCTCACACAGCCTGCCTTGCTTCCTCTTCCAGACCTTGTGAGTGAACACTGCCCCGCCCAACCCTAAGCCATTCCTGACACTTAGCAGAGACAGCTCACCTAGGATGGAAGCTCTGAGCCGCCTGGAATAGCAGCCTGAACTCAGCCTTCAACTCACCACCCTGGCTGAGTGTCCATTCCATGGGTCAGACTCATAAATCCTCTGGTGAGCAGGTGCAGTCACGTGTCCTGTCTCTCTGCTGACTGACCTGTCTGCCTCCCTCTTACCTGGTCACACTATTTTGACCAAACCTCGGGTAAGAAGACTGACCTTCTTCCACCCTGCACTTGGTGCTCTGGCTGGTGGATGCAAATGCAGCCAATGCAGGAGGGGATGGCCATAGACGTTGAGCAGGGTACCCAGCGGGAAAGACCCAGGATGGACTCAGTTTGCCTTTCATCACTGGGGTTTGAATGTCAAGCCAGCCAGTGTGACCCATGTCTCAAAGATGCTGTTCTATTCTGATTCGTGAAAGGCTTGTTTCTTTTTTTCTGGTCTTAAACTACACCAGGTTGAATTTGAAGACTCTGAATCACTTTCCAAGAAAATGCAGCCTTACAAAGCAGCCACATTGAAAAGCCATCATTCCATATCAATCCTGGTGCAGCCAGGGTTGTTTTAAAATCGCAACCTCTTCATATGCCATAGCGGACAACCACAGACTCTTTGAAAAGAGCTATGTGGTAAGAGAAGAGAGATGCCCAGTGTGGGCAGCTGTCTTTGAAGGCTACACCCAAAGTGTGCCCTCATCTTGACAACTGACTATAAGTTGGTGCTCTCCACAGTAAGCTCTGAATTCTGAATGTGCCAGAAAGCCTCACGAGCAAGGCAAGTGAGTAGGCTGGGAGTCCCCGTCCTCAAGCTGATCTGGCCGGACATGCCTGTCTCACTTTGCTTCTTTCCTGGCTTCAACACAGTAATCCCAAGAGCCGAGCATCGGCACGGAGATTAAGTTGTTAAGAAGCATGGGGACACCTCATTCATATTTCACAAGACTTAGTGCATTTAGAGCACGATTGACTGGAATTTAATTGGGTTAGACATTATCAGTTTAAACTTTAAATAACTGCACAAAAATGAAATTTAAAATCCCCCGTGTCTAGTGGATTAACACTGTAATACTAGATTGGCCCCTGAGGAGAGGGGAAGTGAGTGTGACCACAGGGCTACTGTGCCAGAACTCTCAGCCTCCACTTCGTGAACTGTCCTCCGCCTAAGCGGCCAGCTGGGCTTGCTGGCAGTCACAGTGGCCTGAAGACTCACCTGATCGCCTCCTTGGTACAGGCCACCGTCATAGCAATCTGGATGACGAGGAGCTTGGAGCTGGGAAGACACAGATGTCAGGGATCTCAGCATCTGCCTCCTCTGCAGGGAAGGCTCCTGCCCATACACCAAACTGGACTCGCCCTCAGTTGTGCAGGGACAGGGCACTGCTCAGAGTCGAAAACTCAATCCTTGGCAATTCTATTTGTGAAGGGTCTCCTTTTCCCTTAGGCTTGTCTTGTTAGAGGAGGGGCTTCCTGAGAGGCTACACCTGCTTTGGGGGCAGAGCCTTGCTTCCCTTGGCTTTCAGATAGCTCCCCAAATATCTGCTACTGCTCCCAAGAACAGACTTCAAAGGCAGTGTCATTTGTAGAATCTGGGCTCTGCACAGTGTCCGGTGTGGCCATCTCCAAGGACTTGGACCCAACACCTCAGGCCCTGGGGTCCCTGTTACTAAGACCAGGAGGATAGCTGTGCGCTACTGCCCTCTGGTGGGCAGGCAGAGAGCCAGCTAGGCCTGAGTCATCCCCCAGAGCCATCCTTGACCTACCCAGGGAAATGGGCCAGCGGCTCCCTCCAGGGACCAGTGTGGGAGGATCAAAGCCTTTTCCTGTGAACTTGGGTGTACAGGCAATGGGGCTACCCAGAGCCACTCTGCAGGAAACATTAGTCCAAGTTCCTGTCTTTTCACCATACCCCACGACTGGTGATATTTTCCAGAATGTTCTGCCTGGTGGTAGGAGGGTCTCGGGACCATAGCAGGAGAGCTCAGCAACATCCAAAGCATCCTGCTCAGCACCCACCTCACATCCTGGGAGAGTCTTCCCTTGTGATCTCAGATACTGACCCTTGTCCAGAGCTTGGGCCTCCTATCTAGGAGCTGGAAGCTGCTGCCCTGTCGATAGAACTTGACATTTATCTGTATCCTCTGAAGAGCCCTGAGAAACCCCAATGTTTAAGCTTCCCGGAGTTTATCTCTCTAATATTCCATTTCCAATTCCAACCCCCCATAAGGAAGAATATGCTCACCTCTGAGACAGTGTGTGGGGTGGGGTGTGAATATAAACCACCCACAGCTGGCAGCCTAGCTAGAGGGTTGCTAGGACTGTCCACCCAGATGTCTTCCAAGCTGGGGTGAACATGGTTCCCCACAGAAAGCACCAGTAATTCAGACTTAGCAACCAACAGGTCAAGAAGAAAGAGGAGTAGCTACAGCAAAGTCAAATTTGACCAGTTCAGCCTGACCCCAGAAAATCCCAGGGCCACTGGAAGCCTCACGGGACTTCAGACTCATCCAGCTCCAGTGTTAGCATGGGATCAGTTCCCTGAGTCTCAGCCTCCTCTTCCCCCTCCATCTTCCTTTTCTAATGTTGCAGTTCTATCTTTGGATAACTTCTAGGATGTTCACACCCCTATCCTGGCAGGCTGGGAAGCACACAGTTAGGAGCCCTGCACAGTGTGTGGACTGGGGCAGGGCTGTCCTGCCATCAGGCATGGTCAGGTGGGGTTCTTGGTCAAGCACTGACTGTCTTGTAAGATCCCAGGGTACCATCACTCCTCAGGGAGGGATAGACTTCACCGTCTATCCATTCCAGCCCCAGGATAGGCAGGGGGCAGGATTACCCCTGGAGGCTCCGCCCCTCCCCAAACCTGCTGTGGGAAAACAAGTAGATTGAGCGTGCCTTGGTCTGCCAGTGTCGGTGGGGCTGTTGCCCTTTTCTAGAAAGAACTGATTTCCTGAATGCCCTGCTTGTTCACAGCCGATTGGTGCTGTGCAGTTTGAGAGCCAGAGAAGCTCTGCTTGGCAGCCAACCAAGAGTGGCCTCTAACACAAAGACCACTTACATACCCTTCCTCCAGCTCGGTACAGGAGAAAAGAATGAACATTGCCACAGCCAGCACACTCCGGGGGACTCAAGCGCTGCTTTGCCTTGCCTTACCCGAAATGCAGTATTGATTCTTTGGGCAAGTTAATAACCCCTTAGTCAGGATGGCTAAGGTTTTTTGTTTTTTTAATGCCAAGAAATGCTGGCATGGATATAGGGAAAGATAAGCACTTATCACTGCTGGCAGGAGTACAAACTGAAGCAGCCCCTACAGAAATCAGTGTGGACGTTCCTCAAAAAGCTAGAAATAGATCTACCATATGTTCCAGGTGTATCCCTCTTGGGCATATTCCCAAAGGACTCTATCCTACTACAGAGATACTTCCTCATTCGTGTTCATTGCTGTTCTATTCATAATAGTCAGGAAATGGAAACATCCTATGTGCCCTTCAATTGATGAATGGACAGTGAGAATAGGATACATTTACACAATGGGACTTTATTCAGCTGTAAAGAAAAATGAAATTACAAAATTCACAAGTACGTGGATGGTGCTAGAAGCAATCATCCTGAAAGAGGAACATCAGAAATACAGGCATCACGTCTCCTCTCATACGTGGACGTTAGCTTTGATTCTTCAGATATGCATGTTTAAGAATCTATAGGAGCCAAGAAAACAGTAAGGAGTCATGTGTGTGTTGGGGGGAGGCATGATTGCAAGGAATGGGGGCTAGAACACAGGTGGTATGAAGTGGGAAAAGGGAATATGGAGCAGGAATCTTTAAGTGGGGTAGGGCATTGGAGGCCAGGTGTGGTGGTTTCGTTGTGAGCCTAGCCTGCAACAGCTGAGCCATCTCTCCAGCCCAGGTGTGGTGGCTTGAGTCAGAATGGCCACCATAGGCTCTTATACTTGAACGCTTGGTCAATATGGAGTAGCACTACTTGAGAGAGATTAGGAGGTGTGGCTTGTTGGAGTGGGTGTGGTCTTATTGGGGTAAGTGTGCCACTGAGAATGCGCTTTGCGTTTTTCAAAAGCCCAAGTCAGTTCCGGGGTCTCTTGCACCCTGTCGCCTATGGTCCTGGATGTAGAATGCTCAGCTTTTTCTCCACTAGCATGTCTACCTACATGCCACCAAATTTCCCACTGTGATGACAATGGACTAAACCTCTGAAATGGTAAGCAAGTCCTAAGAAAATGTTCGCTTTTGTAAGAGTTGCTGCCAGGCAGAGGTGGTGCATGTCTTTGATCCAAGCGCTCAGGAGGCAGAGACAGGCAGGTCTACAGAGTGAGAACAGTTAGAGCTATTACACAGAGAAACTCTGTCTTGAAAAAAAAAAAACAGAAAACAAACAAACAAAAAACAAGAGTTGTTAATGTTTGTGGTGTCTCTTCACAGCAGTACAACACTAAGACACCAGAATAGAGAATAGAATACAGGAAAAAAAGTTAATACTAAGGATCTTTGAACAAAAGGCTATAGAAGCTTCGTAAACACACACAGAGAGAGAGAAAGAGAGGGGGGAGGGGGAGGGGGAGAGGGAGAGAGAGAGAGAGAGAGAGAGAGAGAGAGAGAGAGAGAGAGAGAGAGAGAGAGGGAGAGGGAGAGGGAGAGGGAGAGGGAGAGGGAGAGGGAGAGGGAGAGGGAGAGGGAGAGGGAGAGGGAGAGGGAGAGGGAGAGGGAGAGGGAGAGGGAGAGGGAGAGGGAGAGGGAGAGGGAGAGGGAGAGATTGGGAGGGCAATACCTCGCTCTCAGATGCCATAAATAACAAATGAAAAGCCTAGTGCCAGATACAGGTCACCTCTTTTCAAGTTGTTATTCATGGGGTCCTAACATAACAATTCTCAAAGATTACAGGTTATTACCACTGCTCTTAACTATCCTACAGAACTTGGTGGCAAGACCCTGTGGCCGAAGACAGCAAACACCTGAGCCAACAGTGTGGCAAAATCAAGGTGTTGCTCACCTGGAAGCTTCATTCCTACTTGATAGCTTTCATTGTGCTAGAAGGGGCTATTTGTGCTGCCAGGGGAGAAACGTAACCAAGAATCATATCCACCTGTGCATCTGAGACTGGGCAGGTTATGCTCCCGGTACAATAGCAGCAGTGTTATGGGAGTAATCAACTACTTTCTGGTTGGATTTAAGGTCCACTACGCAGTAAGGAACTCGTGCCTGGTTCCATTAGCTGGGTCAAGAATCTGAAGTTGGCTAGGTCATAGACCCAAGCCAGAAGGATGCAAAGCTGCCCAGCACTGGGGCCATTTTGCTGCTCCATCCTAACCAACAATGAACTGTATTATTTATATGCCTTCGTATTATCTCATTGAGTTAGCAAAGGAACCTAATTGGGACTGTCTTATACAATCCTCCCATGGCCAGCAGGATGCCACATATAACCTTTTATGTAAGTCTTCATAACTCAAGATAAATTCCAAATTAAAGCCCTCTGCCACACCCAGGTAAGTAACTCAAGAGTGCAGCCCAATCTCAGCTCACTACAGAGATGGGCATCTGTCTCTTCTCACATCTACTGTCCTCTGTTTTTCTCTGTGTCTTCACTACTCCCCTCACGTCAACCTGTGTCATGCAAGACCAGGAATTGTTTCTGCCATGTGAGCATCCAGCATTTCCTCCAGCTTACATATGACTTTTCTGTCTTGAAAAGAAGTAAACTTCTCATGTGTCACCTCATGCTTGAGCCATCCAGCCCCACAATTATGTGAGGACATTTTCCTCTGTCTGGTGACCCTGAAGTCTGATTTGTCAGATATGAGCACAGCTGCTGGCAAATTCTTTCAGATTCCATTTGCTTGAAATCAAACAGACTGAGCCCAAAGTCCCTGTTCTGGTGGGAGGCACTTCATTCTTTGCACACACCTTCACTCCATTACCCTGCCTGTGTTGGCTGACTTGGTGTGTACTCTCAGCAAGCCCTTCTCACTGACCAAACTTTAGGATTATGTGGGTTGCCCTGGGGCTCATTCAATCAGTTCACAAACCTCAGTCTGCATTCGTAACCATGACAGTCTATGGCATATACCATGGACATGGGCAAGGAATATTTAAAGGCCCATTAACTAGTAGGAATGCTGGGTCTTGGTCACTAGTGGCCTTGACATTCTCAGAACTACTCCCTGGGGATCCCATATATGGCATCACCCCATCAGAGTGTGGGAGCACTGCAGCTAAGTATTCCCCACGCTCAAACAACCCAGTGTAACATGCCAGCCACATCTGTCTTGTGTAGAAGTCTTCTGTATACTCAGTATGATGTAATGTCCACGTGGATCCTGGATGGCTGTGCCCAGTTTCTTGTTCCCTGGGGGGGGCAGTTCAGTCCCTAACAGTAGTCCTCATGTCAAGATGGCTCCTGGCGTGATACAATTAATTACTTCACTAGAGCTGGCTTTCTGTGTAGGAAGTCACCCGTGGACCAAGCCCCAATTTGGGTCTATAGATGGTGTGAACTGTGGACTCCTTTTTCACGTAGGACTGCAGGTCATGTCATTGGCGGACCTTCCCATTTACCTTGTGCTTTCAGAGTCCAGCTCTGTCTCCTTGCAGGAGCTCAGCCATTGCAACTTGTTTTCTATTTTTCTCTGCATTGCCATTGTGACCTCACAGGTTGAGAATTCCTGTTATTCCTACAAGTGTGCTTTCATGAAAAGCCTCTCACTGAGTAAATTCAACTGAGTGAAGACATGGCCTGCAGGACAGGAGGGAGTCTTTGCCAGCTGGGCATCTGACAGAGGAAAAAAACCACAGAGAATTAAAAAAAAAAAAAAAAAAAATACATACACATACACATATACAAAACCATCACAATTGGAAAAACAAAAAAACTACAGAACTAAACAGAAAGTTCTCAGAAGAAAGACAAATGGCTAGGAAACACCTAAAATAGGGTCAACATTCTTAGCCATCAAGGGATGGTTAAGGATTAAGGATCAGGGAATTAAAACTACTTTAAGATTCCATCTTGCCCCAGCTGGACCACCAGAAACAACAAATGCTGGTGCAGATATGAGGGAAGGGAACTCGTACACTATGGGTGGGAATGCACACTAGTGCAGTCACTTTGGAAATCAGCCTAGAGGTTTCCAAGAGTAAAACTACCCTATGACCCAGCGTACCCGTCCTGGGCATTCACCCAAAGGGCTGTAAGACCTACAACAGGGACACCTACTGTACATCCACACTCACTACTCCCTATTGACAACAGCTAGGAAATGGTAGCGGCTTAGATGCCCTTTAACTGGTACATGGACCATGAAAATGTGGTACATATACACAATGGGATACTGCTCAGTTACAAAGAAAAATAAAATGTGCAAGGAAATTAATGGAACTGAAGAAAAATTATTCTGAGCAAGGCAACCCAGGCCCCAAAGGACAAATGCCATATTTTTTCTAGCATGAAAATCCTAGATTCAACTCTTTAGTATGTCTAACAAGAGATACCTGTGGAAGCCAGAAAATAGGGAAGTGTGTGTGTGTGTTGGGGGGGGGGGTTACCTTAAGGGACAGGGAATAGTAAAACATGTTGGAAGTGAAAAGTGTAATACTGTGGGTGGAAAGATTTAAGCAGGGAAACAGGTAGGGAGATATAGGTGCAAGGTAGGGGTAATATAAAGAAACCTATTGGAAGGAAATGCATGCCTGATTGTGCAATAGCAAACTGACGGTGGTAGGGTGAATCCTGGATTCAACTCCCACTCCACAGGGGATATACCTACACCTGGTATTGTAGGCCTAGCTAGCAACCCAGATCTGGGGAAATCATGGACCCACTGGGAGCATATTCTCATCTAACACTAAGTGCTCCCAGCCTTAAAAAAGCCTCTCCTTACAGCAAACAGTGGTAAAGGCAAACACACAGGGCTGCCCAAATTTTGAAGTACAAGTGATGGAGGCTCAGCAAACATTAAGGAACAAGGGATGAGAAGCATGTGAGAGCCAGCAGACATGATGGGGGCTATGAAATGCTATTCCTTAGCATGTACACAACTACTGTGCAATCATTAACTCACAGCAACTGTAGTTACCTGTATGGAGCCCACATATGGCCAGACAAGAAAGGGGAAAGGCTTCAGGGGCCCCACGTTTTACCTCCGATAGCAATGCATTCTGGGACGGGACGGGGCGGCCACTGTTTTCAGCTGTGTGCCCACTGCAGGCTCCAGCTGATTGCTTTAAGCCCATGGCCGCACAGATGAGCCTGGTTAATCTCAGTGGATCACAAAACAAAGCAGACTCAACAAGAAAGTCTGTGAGGATTGAGGGATGGGGTTGAAACGGTCAGCATGCAAATTGTGCACATGCAAAATAGTAATGGACTTTTTAAAACTTGGGGCTACAGAGATGGCACAGTGGTTAAGAACCCACTCTGCTCTTTTAGAGGACCCAAGTTCACATCAGGCAGCTCACAACTGCTGGTACTCTGGGTCCAGGAGATCTGATGCCTTCCTTTTTACTTGACAAACTATTTAGACTTTCTTTCTTGGGAGCAGAGTCTCTCCCCTCACCCTCACTCCCCCACTTTCCCACCCCCGGAATTTACTTGCAGAAACACAAGGCATTTGCATTCCACCATTTTTACCTTCCAATCAAGCTTTTTAAAAACCAGAACTAGTTTAGCTGTGTCCTTTTTCGTGCCCAAGTGTCCTGTCTTGTGACATGACCTCCTTTAAGCATCCCACATCCTTGAGTTCTCCAGCCCCTTAGAGTTCCCAGATCTTCATATATTAGAGGGGCCCACATCACCCTGGTGTGGTGATATCTTGCTTGTACAAATGAAGCCTGTCTGAAGGTCAGAGAATGGAGCTTGCTGCTAGCTAACCATAGAGATCTGGAGGTCTGTAAAGACAGGAAGTGGAGTATCTGGGCAGAAACGGAATATAAGCAGGGAGAAACAGGAACTGATTCTCTGTGGAGACTCGAAGGAGGTAAGGTGTGGCAGTGACTTCCACCTTCTTTCTGATTTCTTAGCATTTTCCTCTATATCTGACTCTGACCCTGGGTTTTTACTACCTAGACCAATTAGGAACTCCATCTACACCCTAGAACCTGGAATATAAATTAAGTATTGTGAGCAGAGTTAAAACTGTGCTTTGTCCCTAGGATTTTTGTTTGTTTGTTTTCCTTTAAATGTTGGAGCTGGAGAGGTTTTATTTCCTAATTGGCAGCTGCCAGGCCCTTCTCTGGTGATCCAGCTACTTGAGCATAGAACAATCGGCCCATTAGCCAGCTGCTGGCCCTCATACTGGTGACCTGCTGCTTTGAATACATCAGAGCCTTGAGGAAACTACATGACAGTTATGACTGCTTGCTAGCAAAGACCAACTCCAGTACTTGAAGGCTTTTTGCCTCTATTTCAAAATAGCTAGCACCACATTTTTACTTACTTATTTATTTATTACGATAATTTCCCCAGATGATCCTGCACCTATTTCCAATCAGGTTAGAGGACAGTAGAAGACTGACTGGTACAAAATCTTTGCCTTTGACTTCTAAACCCAGGAACTGTAAGCCTCTAGGTTGGCCTCCCAGCTCGTGGGTCTTGGGCACTCAGAAGTCCAGGACTGCAAAGCTTCTTCTGGATCACATGATCATTGTACAGGTAGAGCAAAAGAACCTTGATCAACGGAAACATTTCTCTGGGGACCCCCAAGTCCTCACCTCTTCCCTTGGGATCCCCAACTCTTCCTCCCTTGGGAGCTTCTACATCCTTGTGGTCTTCTTTCCAACCAGCCACTGTTATTAGTGGTATACTGCTGCACTGTAACACTTAGTTAAATATGCAGCACACCCATCACTGGGCCAGGAACAGTAAATGCCTTCCAAAGGGTCTGAGGATGCTCTGTTGGTGTTAGGATGAGGGGGAGGACCATGCATTGCAGGTGAGCATACAGTGCTGTGCCACACAGACTGAGGCCACCCAGACTCTGTCACAGGGTGCATGTATACAAGGGGGAGGCGATTCTCTCCTCTCACTACTAAATTGTGGTGAATAAGAACCTGGGAAACGACAGGCTGATGGATGTTTATTCGGGGAGAAATCACTTACACCACAAACAGATGACCACTGCAGGTTCCTGTCCCAAGGATGCCTCTGGATGCTCTCAGCCTCTGACCAGGAAGAAAGAGAGCCAGCTGGGGTCCAGAACCCCAGACCTAGTTCCCCCCAAGTCACACCCACACCTGTCCCCACACCCCAATAGTCACGGTCAGTACAACAGGTGCAGACGGGTGGATATCTCACTACACACTGCTGCTTTGCTTGGCCATTCCTGGTCATCCCACAGATGATAAGAGTTGAGGGTGTGCCTGGTACCCACAGGTAGCAGCCAGCACTAGAGCATTCACTTCCAGAAATCCTCACCGTGAAAGGAACAGACACCTCACTGTCCATGATGGTAGCATCTTTTATTCATAAGAAGGAACGCAGTTCACAGAGCAGTGACCTCACACCAAAAAACCTAATGTGGAGATGTCCCACAGGTGTCAAAGGACCAGGACACAGCCCACACTAGTGACGGTGCTGCTTGAATTGCAGGCCACAGTAGCCACATGTCCCTGTTTTCGTTTCTTTGTCCTGAAAAAATTCAAAAGGAAATATCTCATACTTTTAAATTTTACCTCAATTCCCAATTAGATAGCACACTGAAAGTCAGGTTGAACTTGAAATACAGTGTCAATCAGAAATGCCTGTGAAAACATGAGGCGAGGATTGAACTTTGCCATGTGACTGTTAACTGGGACCACCCCATGCATGGTAGGGACACCCAGAGAGCCAGGGCAGGAAGCTGGGAGGGGAGGGGAGCACCAAGAAACAGCAAGCTGCTTAGCTCCATACCAAATTTATGTACACCTTGGGGTGGCCCAGGGCACCACCTCCTCCATCGCAGGATATGACCCGGTGGTCCACCTCATTCACAGGCTGCTCTGCTATCAAATCAATGGCAAAGCTTTCATTCACCTAAAGTGAGGCGAGGGAAGAAACAAAATCTTCATCATTTCATCCAAGTTATATGCACAGCATCCATCCAAACCCATGAAATCAATATAGCATTGCTCAAAATGAACACCAAGGAACACAGTTAAGTCAAATAAGCACAGGTAGGCATATATAACATACCCCTGCAATGGAATATAATCCCAAACTTTCAGGCTTAAACAGGGCAAATTCTCCCTTTGTCCCTTCCTTGGATGCAGTGACTGCTGAGACTTGGGCTCATCCTTTCTCCCCACATGCATCCACACTTCTCCCAAACCCAACAGACAGTATAGGTGGCCACATGGCCATCTGCATTTCCTAAGAATGTGATCTCAGGTAACAATAATGTATCATCTGTCCCCCACTTGGAATAAAGTGTAACAGCCTAACAGTCTTGTCCAGAACACAAAAGCCCCATCCCATACCACTGTTCACCAGTGGCCAGCTTCACTGTTTCCCCAGGCCCAGAACTGTACATGGCTATGGTGGCTTTTTGCTGTGGACCACGTCTCTGGTCTCCACACCTCTTTCTCCATGAAACTAGAGTCCAAGTTTGGTTTTCATAGTCTCTCCCTGCTGGGGTCATGTGCTCTTCTGGAGCTCCATGTCTATAAATATCAGCTGCTCCTCTAACATTGTTTGTGTTATTAAGGCATACATCTCAAAGTTTTCCCCCATGCTCTCTATTCACAAACAAAGCATGAGGTACTGGATCACTGGAGACCTAAGGGCCCTAGAGAATCCACCCACGAACAATCAGGGCCTGGTGTTATGTGAACACTTCCTTCTTTATTGATAGTGATTTGACTCAGTCTAACTTTTCTGGGGTTAATTTATGTGGGGAGGTAAGTGGCACAGTCACTTGATGATGTTTACGATGTCCTTCCCTCTGGTCACCTGTATTTGTGCTGCATTTTCTCTGTTAGGCGGATTACTGAGTAGTGACTGACTTGACTAGTGTCTCTCTTACCAGGTTTCCTCACAGCTGGGACTTGACTCTGTGCAACTTTTACTTCACTGGCGAATATTTATCAGGTTGAACACCAGGGTAGAACTAAGCGGCCACTTCCTAATCATGTCATGCACCTCCAGCATGAGCTTACTTCTGGCCTCTTGAAAAATGCCCTGTAACTAGTGTGTTTGCACTGCCCTGCATGTTCACAGCATGCATTTTCTGGAGATGGTTCCCGTGTGCTGGACACAAACACACAGAAACCATGCCTGTTCACCATGAAGCCTGGCACCAGGCAGAAGCATTACCTACCTGCTCAATACTGAGATAAATGTGCTACAGCTGCCCCTCATGACTTATGGGACCCAGCTGAGTTGTACATTTTAAAGCATAACACAGCTAGCACATCGGTTAAAGGATTTACTCTAAGTTTCTAGGTATGACTCTGTTGTCATGATCATATGTTCTGAAGGTCGGTATGTCCTACACTTACATGTTCTGGTAAAGCTAGAACAGTTAACATATTCTATACTTGTTCCCAGACTATCTGGGATAGTGGAACTACATCTGACAAAACAAAGGCCATACCGTGTGCCTCAAAATTACCTCAGCTCACCACTGTGGAAAATGAATGTCTAGCAAATGGGAAGAGGGAGCCATTACGCTATTCCTTACATTTCACAATTTTCTTATTTTTCAAAATGACTCAAACATCCTAGCATGGAACCCATATGGCCACTGCAGACTACCTCACAGCCCCCTTTTGGGGTGTACACCCTGAAGCCTTAACTTCTATACATGCACAGGAAGGAAACTGAACAACATCTGAGTGCTACAAACTGTTCTGACTGTGTACACATGACCTCCATGCACACCAGGCCTGAGAGCAGACCCTGCATCCCTTCTGTGAGCAGGATCGTATCCTCTTCTCCAGCAGCTTTGTGAAGCCATGGAGGGTAATCAGCCATCCTCTGAAGCAATTTTGGCTGTGAGCAGGGAAGGTCTGTGCCACTGCTCAACTACCAGCATGTGCCACCCAGCCTCAGCAGAGTGGCCTGAAGATGCATAAAAAAAGCCACTCACTTCCAGAGCCAGAGGCTGCTCAGTCCCTGCACCCCCTGGAATACACAGGGGACAGTAATACCAATACCACCCTCACTAGTGCAGTCAGATCACAGGCCACAGCCCAGGGGAATGTGAAGCCTGATGTGAAGTCTCCAAATTTGGCTCAAGAAGGATTGCAGGAGAGACACCGCTGCCATAAAAACAGGATGCTGGCCCCTCTCATCAGATCCCTGAGACCACACACAGAAACATGTGTGTCTGGAAAGGGTTAGCTATCCTTGGAGCACATTATCAATTTCAGATTACTACTTGGTACAGACTATTCTGAGGTTCAGCTCTGTAAACATGGAAGACACTGGAAATGAAAGCAGCAAAAGGGCATTAGGCATATTCTCCAGCCACGATTCCAGATGCTCCCCATATACAGTAACTCATAAACACAGCTCTGTGAGTGCAGTAATGAACACCACAGTCCTCTGTGAACACAGGACCCTGTGAACAAAGTCCTCCATACCGCAGCCCCGTAAACAGTCCTCTACTGAACAGAGCCCTCTGTGATCACAGTCCCCTGTGACAGTTAGGCAGCTCCTTGACACCAGCATCTAGAACCAGTAGGAAAAGCTGATTGTTCTGTGCACTCTGTGAGTAAAGGCTGCAACCACACAAGTGAAGCCCATGGTGCAAATCCTGTGAGTCTGCAGAGGTGACAGCACGCCACAGAGGCTGTGCTAACAAACTCACAGGAATTCATCGCGGCAGTTGCAGAGCTTGGCCGTCTGTCTCCTTGTGGGAAGGACAGCTGACACCTACCACCATGCCGGTGACTGACAAGTGCCTGCCCTCCTGTCATTTAATCGCTACTCCAGGGCACACTGCCCTCCCATGATTAACATCTGCTTCTTGGAACTTGGTTCTAAGCACGAATACAAAGAGCCTGGGCAGTAAACACCCCAACCACACGCCAAATCTACACTGTGTTCAACCTGGATCTGCTCTGCTTCTTCCACCCCAGAGGACGAGGGGGAGGGGAGCACTGTCGGGTCACAGGAGAAAACCAACAGGAAGAACTGTCAAGGACTTGTCACAGTACCTAAACTGTCCAACACTGGGAAGTGTGTCCTTTACACAGGGATGAAGTAAAACTTAAAAGCGACCCTTTCATCTTCTTCTCGATGGCCAGCTGCATAGCCAAAGAACACTCAGGTTTAAGTTCATTTGTCTATGATCTGGTTTCCTACAGAAAATATATTCCTTTACTTCAAACTAAGGCAGGGTTATTAAAGATAAAACAGGATGCTATGAAATACATCAAGATAGATGCACAACTGAACTATGACCCAGGTGACTGCCCAGTGCTGTGAGATGTGGACTCACTCCATGGACAAAGGGCTATCAGTGTAAAATAAACTCAAAGCTTGGTTCAATTATCACTCAGATAATACATGTGCATATGTGTGTAGCCTGTAAATCATAGGCACAACTGGAGTAGTGCCTACAGCAGCCTCCAAGCTGTGTGTATGACATTCAGGCTTGTCCTGGACTGTTCAAATTTGCTCTTGCCTTGGAGAGAAGTTGCCGCCACTGGCCCCGGGTGGGGTTTATGAGTCTCTAACAAATACTGTTCTCTGAGATCCTGATTTACAAGCTGTATTTATGATAGCTGCATCCTTCTAAATCCCGATTACTTTACAGTCATAGTTCTGAGGACAGTAAGTCCCTTCCGGAGGTTTGCTTCTCAACCCACAACAGAAAATCAGCACAGCCCTGTGAACAGCAGACCCAACTGCTGTCCTATACTCTGCTCAACTGCTTGGTTTCAAACTGCAATTGTCACCGCCTTCCAAGAGGCTGAGGGCGGCGCAGCTCAGTGAGCAAGGGCTCCCTGGCACTTTCTGTGCCGTCCTTGTCTGTGACCACTGGGTGGCCACCAGTCCCAGAGGTGAACACCTGAGCACAGCAGGGAGAAGCAGGCTAGCCTGGCAGCCCGGAACATGTCACCAAAAGTCCTCAACTGTGGATACGGCTGCTGTTACCACACCCCACCACAGGACTATCCATCCTCAGGGGTCCCAAGGTACCATCTGCTCTATGTCATTGGGCCTGACATCTGGCCTTTCCTGCAGGGTAAGGACTTGTGGCACAGCTGCAGCAGCCTCTCAGGAAGAGGATGCACCACAGACCTTGGGTGGTGCACCCTGGGTCCTTTGCAGGCATCGAACCCCTCAGATCATGGCAAGCTAGGATCCTCTCAAACGCTTCCCAGCCTTCTTGCAGATCTAGCCTAACCGCCCAGCATCCTGTCACCCACTGTCCTCACATCAAATACAGACAAAGCTCATTTCCTAACCCATGACTAAAGAAACTCAGACTAGAGACAGAGGAAAACAAGGCAAAGAATGTTCAAGGGGGAGAAACCACACACTTGTGCAAATCCAGAACATGCAGCATCGGGGAGAGTCCCCTGCACACGTGGAGCTGAGTGAGTACTCAGGTTCCAACAAGGTTCACCAACTCTGTAAGGCCGGGCACAGCCATCAGGAAGAGTGTGCGTGGGACTTGAAACTTCTGCAGACCGACAGGCATCGACAAAAGGATAAAAAATATGCAAAGACCAAAATAAATACTTTAAGTTACCCATGAATGGAGTTTGTGTTTAAAGAAAGAATGCCTGAGGAGCAGATGCCTTCTCATCACCCAGCAAACAAGTGTTCACCACAGAGATATGCACCCAGACATGTACAGTGCTGAAGCAGGATGAGGCAGGCACCAGGATGACAGAGGCTCTGGGTGCCATCCACCCACACTAGCTCTACTATCTCAGTCTATCTTTAAAGTCTCCCCTGTGACCCTCTACCAGGCCAGCCAGAAACCACAAAGACCATGAAGCTAGGGACCAGGCTCAGGGAGTCAGGACACATGTACTCCTCAGCTGCTTGACCCTCAGCCCTGCCACAAGACACATGCAAAGTGAGGGTGGAGTCCAGCCACACCCTTAATGCCCAGGACACCTGAGAATAAATGCTGCACCTCCACTGGGACAAACCTATCCATCTCCAGGATCAAACTGCAATATAAAAGCCACTGGGCCTGCCCATCCTCTCAACATGCATCAGTATCCAACTTCAATGTCACATTTGCACACTGGGCTGAAGAAAATAACTCTCATGAGAGTGTACTGAACTGTCCTGTTCTCAACACCATGTGCTTGTTGAGGTAAAGCACCACACTGGAAGACTGAAGGAAGGGGGAGTATGCAGCAGGTGGGAAACGCCACACTGGAGGGCTGTAGGCAGGAATACACGCAAAGGCCACAACAATGAGGAACACAGTAGCACCCAATAGTAAAGAGAGAGACCTGTTCTGCCATACTAGGAGCAGAAGCTGCCTTATGCTACGCCCAAAGCAATCCATCTCCTGGGTACCTACAATGACAAACACTCACTATGAAAATTATTCAAAGGTACAAACAAGAAAACTGAACTTGAGAAGTAGTGGTCTATGCTATTCACTCTGAAGCCTGTGTTAGCATGTACATTCCCTGGCTTCCACCTACTCAATGAAGAATAATGAAGAACCACCTCTCTCTCCCTCTCTCCCTGTCCCTCCCCTGCTTCCCTAATAGACATCAGAACCAATCCCAGCATTCCTTCACTGAACCAGGAGTGGAACTCAGGATCGTTCTGACGCTCAAGCACTATAACCAAGGAATCAAAAAACACAAAATCCTCTGCCTCCTACCCATTAAGCGCAACAGAATACCGGCTGAAACTTGGGATTATGAGCTCACAATTAACCAATGCACAGCAAGTATGTATGTTACAAAGCAGAAATCAAAAAGTAGACACTGGGACAATGTAACCAAGATGAGAGGGCAGGGAAACCTGACTTAGGGACAGCTGTGGTAGGACAAAAGGAATCAAGCCGCCTAGAGAGGAAAGGAGAATGTCTGAACGCAGACATAGAAGACAGACACCTCTGGAACCACAGAGGACAGTGTGAACTAGAGGTCAGGTGTTAGACGCAAGAGACACAGAGAAAGTTACTTAGGCTTCGTAATGCAGGACAAACCCAACCCTCTATTCTTCGCCTAGCAGCATAGTCATGGGGGTCCGAACTAAATGACCTTCCCCTGTGTAGGGGACTGCCTATCCCGGGAGAGCACAGCACAATCTGTTTGATGAAAACCATAACAATCTTACCTTAGTAAAGTCATCAGGAGAGTGAGTTTTAATGGTGTGTCTTGCTATAATGTAAGAGCTATGGTACTGACTAGTTTTATGTCAACTTGACATCTGTTTGGATCATCTGTGAAGAACAAATCAATAGAGAAAATGCTCCCATAGGATTGGCATGCAGGCCTGTCTGTGGAGGCATTTTCTTGATGACTGATGTGGGAGGGCCCACCTCACTGTGGACAGTGCCACCTTTAGACTGATTGGTGGTCCTGGGTATCTTAAGAAAACGGGCTGAGCAAACCAAGCCATTCAGCAGCATTCCTCAATGGCCTCCTTCAGTCCCTGCCCTGACATCCCCCAGAAGTGTGACCTGAGAGTTATAAAATGAAATAAGCCCTTTCCTCCCCAAGCTGCTTTTGGTCATGGTGTTTGGTCACAGCAATAAAACCACTATGGACAGGTACCAGGCTGAAAACGAGATTATGCTATGAAAGCCTGGACCACTATTACACGATGCTGTGTACTCTGAGGGAGTTGACACGATCTACATTTAAGACCGCAGGGTGTCTAGGGTGCTTGGGATACGTGAAAATTTCTTTAGCTATTCCATGTTAAACTAGCACACACTACATACAAGTTCCACGAGAAGCCTGGAGCCAGCCGATGCCTCAGATTTGAGGGAATTTATATACACGTGAAGCCACCTCAAAGATGGGCCCAAGTATAAACATGAAATCCACTTGTTTCTTTACATCTTATACTGTGCCCTGTGTTTTCAACACAACCCATCCCCAGGTGAGAACTGACTGCAGTATATTGGTGCTCAGTACACTTCTGACAGTTTACTAGAGTTGCTCAACCTATCTGTTTTATGACTCCTTATCTCTTTTACTAGATCTTTCACTTACCTCTTTCTGACGATCTACAAACCGAATCCTCCTGTAGTCTTTTTCATCATAAACCTACAAAAAAAAAAAAAGAAACAAAGACCATCTAGTATTTTTATAATTGAATTCTGAATTAAGTCACATGATATTTATCACAAATATTACAGGACAATGTTCCCTGTGGCCTGCAGTCACCAACAAGGAGACAGACCCTCCAAGAGGCAGGGTACTTGTACTAAAGGAGTTCGTTCCATGGAGTGCACACTGGGGGCAAGACAAGCCCCTGCCTTCACAGATAGCCAGCTCCAATAGGCCACATTTCAAGGAGACACTGCTCACTATTTTTTTTTCCTCGCCATTATATTTGAACGTTAGGATTGCTTTACACCCTATTACTAACTTAATATAAAGAGATGACCCAAAGAGTGGGCGAATACCAACTCCCAACCGAAAGCCACTAGCTAGAAGTCAGAGCTGGGCTTGTGGGCTGCACCCAAGGTGAGCCCTGTTGGGCTGTGCGCGAGCCTGGCAGAAGCACACCTTGCTACGCGCCCTGCCACCGTCAGTCTCGGGCTCCAGGCGTGGCGGCCGCGGCCGTTACCTGGCCGGTGTGCGTGATCTTCTCCCCGCTCGGCGACACTCGCACCCCGAAACCCCGCGCAGCCCCTGGGAGAGCCAGCAGCCGGCGGAAGGTCAATGCCGCCGCCATCTTACCGCTGACCCTTGACCCAGCGCGTCGTACCAAGCGCCGACGCAGGCGCACAGCTGTCGGCGGGACCGCACTCGCGGGACTTATTTCGTCCTGCGGTTTCCCTGGGTCTGCCTGAAAAGCTGTTTCTTCTGCAGAATGGGACATGGAGCTGCTGATTTACTGTGTTCAAAGCTTATTAGTCCGACAAAGGCAGAGGAGGCAGAAACTAGAGATGCGCTGTGTGCGCTTTTATGACCATAGAGAAAATACAAAATTTCAATATTGTTTACTGAGTAAATAAATAGATTGTTCAGCAGAAGAAAAGGGACATGCACTTAACTTTTCTGGTCTTGAGTGTTGGGGAGGGGAAAGGGAGACTTCCGAGCATGTTTGCAACAGCGCTAATCAAGTTGCCAGTGATTTTACCCGGCTTGGAAAAGCAACCTTGAAAAACTCTGCTAAGTATAGAGACCCGTTGCAAATTGACCACCACCATCCCCCTACCCCCACCCCCGTCACTCTGGAGAGCCTGTTGGCTCAAGCCATCTCACCTGAATCCGAGTCAGAACCTCCCTCAGAACATCATACACTGTCAGACCGTACAGTAAGCAACTTTGCTCAGGTGTGTACAGGATGGACAGGGACCCCAGACTCGGAGTAAGGGTGGGTCACTATTTCCAAGAAAGTGCTAGAACCAAGTATGTGTTGTTTGGCAGGATTGGAGGCTGATGACCTGCACTTGGCTCTGTACTTCAGCCATAGCATAAGGACTACTTGAGTCTGAAGACAAAGGGAAGATGACCAGAGAAGGTAGTAAGACACAAGGACACACACACACACACACACACACACACACACACACACACACACACACACACGCCTCATAAAGTTGAAAATTGCCCCGATAAATGGACCTAAATTGTCCAGGCTAGCCTTAAGCTATGTAAGCCAGGCTAACCAACACTCACCAACTTTCTATTTCAGCCTTTGGAGTACGGGGATTTCAGGCTAATTTTACGTCGCCACACCATGTTCTCCCTCTTTAAAGGATTTATTTCCTTTTATTTTATGTGTATGAGTGCTTGCATCTACGTTTGCATGTGTGGGTGCCTGGAACCAGGAAAAGGGCGTAGGATCTCCCGGAAGCGGAGTTGCAGATAGTTTGAGCCACTGTGTGGGCGCTGGGGACTGGATGATGGTCTTCAGCATGAGCAACAGGAGCCAAACTAAGCCAGAGTTCCTCAACCTGTGGGTAGCGACCCCTTTGGGGGTCAAACAATTTTGGGGGGTTACATATAGATATCCTGCATGTTAGATATTTACATTATAATTCATAACGGTAGCAAAGTTACAGTTACGGAGTAGCAACAAAAATAAATTTTATGGCTGGGGGGTCATCACAACATGAGGCACTACTGCATTAAAGAGTTGCAGCATTCGGGAAAGTTGAGAACTACTTCAATAAGCCATCTCTCCAGCCCTGATATTTCCCTTCTTAAAATGTCTTATTTGTGTGGTGGTGGTGGTGGTGGTGGTGGTGGTGGTGTGTGTGTGTGTGTGTGTGTGTGTGTGTGTGTGTGTGTTCATACATGCATGGGTTCACACAGGCATGGGTGCCACGAATCACATGTGAAAGTTAGAAGTCGGTCTTTCCCACCTGGGTAATGGGGGTTGAATTTAAGCCTCCAGGCTTGCATGCCAAGCGCTTTTGACCCCCAAGCCATCTCTCTGGGGTCAAGGCGTTCCCATGTCCAGGTGCCAAGATGGGCTGAGTGAACTTTGTGTGAAGCGAGAGACTGGGAGCCAGAGATGGGAAAGGCAGGAAGCCTTTCAGGCTATCTACTTTGCGGTGCGTAAAAAAATAAGATGGGTGGATTTACAGACTGCCTGAAACCCAACATATAAGAGAGTGTAGAAGCCAGTGACGGTGTGGGGAATTCACTGTCAACGTCTTTCCACACTTCCTGGAGCTTGGCCTAGTTTGGGGGCCGGGGAGGGACTTAACTAAAGCAGTCTGCGCTTGCTCTCCTGCAATTTCATATGTGCCAGAATGGCACAGAAACATTTGACCTGTACATTTTATCTGGGTGTTGACGTTTTCCAACATATCCACCGTTGGCAGTTTCTTTCTCAGTCTAAGTCTGCATTTTTGTACTTAGTTCTTGCCTTCTCCTCGCGGGCACCGGCCTTCCCGACCCGCGGTGGTTCCAGCACCCGCAGTGGCAGTGCCAGCCTGCAGGACTCTCAGGGAGGGCAGCATCTCCGGAAGTACGCTCCTTGGACTTCCGCTCCCACGTGACCGCACGCCATCTTTGTTGTTGGCAGTGGCGTCGCCGCCCCACTGCGCAGACGCGGAGGTTTCCGGTAGCTGGCGCTGGGGCCTCGTGGGCAAGTCCTTGCCGCGGGTGGCACCCTTTCCCAGGTGCGGGTGTCGCGTTCCGTGGGCGGCAGGCAGAGGCGCGTGGCCGAGCAGCTGGCAGGGAGTGCGGGTGGGGGCCCAGGCCGAGTTTGCGCCTCAGGGATCTGCGGCTTCCCTGGGGGAGCTGCAGCGGGGCCCGTGGGGACGCGGAGCCTTGAGTGCAAGCCTGACAATTGTGCTCTGACCTCTGACTCCAGCGATGGCCGTTTTGTTTTTTTTTCCTACGCTAGGCATAGAGGCAGATGTGCAGCAGCCGATGACCACGCTTTTCTCCCCACAGGTCTGGCCTCACTCAGCATGGCCGCCCTGCTTGTGAGAAGCGCGGTGGCTTCGCTCGTGCACCCGCTCCTGCACCTGAGTCGCCTCGCGGTGAAGCCCCGGGCCTTCTCCTCATTCCTGCTGGGGACCCTTCCAAGCGCCAAGCCCTGCGCAGAGGTGCGCTCCCTCCTCTGGGGCCGCCCCCTGCCGCACTTGCAGCCCTCGCAAGGCTTCAAAACCAAGGGCGTCCTCAAGAAGCGCTGCAGGGACTGCTACATGGTGAAGAGGCGCGGGCGCTGGTTCGTCCTCTGCAAGACCAACCCCAGGCATAAGCAGAGGCAAATGTAAGGGCAAATGTCCGTGGGAAATTCGTCTCACCGTACCAAAGGAAAATAAATGTAAACATCTTGGAATCTAAGATCTGTGAGCCTTAGGGTTTTGTTGAACTCATTCACCCGCTGTCCCCCCTGAATCGTTGCCTGCTTCCTTCAAAGCTAGTCAGTCCAGAGCTGCAGATGGAGAAGGATTGTTACCGTTCTTGCAGCTGTGTGTTAGGCTGGAGGACAGAAGAAATAGGAATACAAAGTTAGCATTATCTCTTGAGACAAGGTCTGGCTCTGTAGCCTTGGCTGACCTGAGACTTGGAGAGAACCTCCTGTCTCTGCCTGCCCGGCATTCGTTATCCAATACAGCAGAATGCAAGTTCTTCCAAGAAGCCAACTGAGCTGGAAGGTTCCTCAGGGGAGCACAACAATCCCAGCTTAAAAGTTACCGAGGTTGTTGGATAGCGAATGTCCCAACCTTTACTCAAGGAAAACCTTGTTTAACATGTAGATGTCTTTCAGACAGACACCAATTAAAGATGTTTGTCACGACTGTTATAAAAGCTGTAGTGTGTACTTTATACCAGCAAATTTATGCTTTCAGGTTAGTCCATTTCCAGCTCCAAGAAGATGACAAAGCATACTGGCTTCTGAAGGGATCATTAAGATACCAGCTATTTTTCAAAGTTTACATTCATTAGTATGAAAAAGCTGGGCTGGGGTTCCTGTTCCCCTTGAAGTAGGTTTTGGGCACTGTGCCTTTTTGTGGCTTTAAATCTCACTAGTCCAGTGAACTTCAGGCTCACCTTGTGTAGTCTACTTACATTCCAGACCACCGCATGTTTTGTGACCCTGTGACTCTGATGCAAAGTGCTGTGGACCCTCTGTCCCCTCTAGGGAATGATACCCAGTAGCTGCTGGCACCCTGGATCATTTTCCTGGAGTGATGAAATCAGAGGTGTTTTCACTGGGGAGAAGACCATGGCCTTTTCCTGGGGCCTTACAATAGCTGTTGGGACTGTAGACAGCTAAAGTTCTGATACTTGGTGAGCAGGTAGGTGTAGGCAGGGGCCCTCCAGACAAGGCTTTGGGAGGAAGGATCCTGGCAATAATGTACTTTTCAAAGGAGACAAGAAAACCATGTGCTGTGATCTGTTGCACTTTGAAGGGCATGTAGCCTGGAGGAGAGTCTGGGGACAAAGAGCTGGTGGTGATGAGTAAAAGCAGCACCTTAGAAGGAGAAGGAGCTGACACAAACAGTATAAGCAAGCCCTCAGGCTCATTATCCACTTTCGAGGTCACATGAAGCTGGTTTATAAGCCTGAACTCTTGTGGGCAGAAAGCCGCTGATGGGCCCAGGCAGCAGGAGGTGAGGAGCAGAAACCACGTAAACACCTGGCCAGCAAAGGACCATGGGCCAGGGTGACCTAACTGGACAGGCCTGATGTAAGCACCCTTTTCTCATGGTCACGTCTATGAGGCCATTTTAGTTCTGCTTATGGGACTTAGATGACAATAGTAGGTAGTGGGAGAGCTAAGATGTGAATCCCAACTCCACCATTTTTAGCTTCATGGCATTCCATTCTGTGCTAGGTGCCTCAGTTCCCTGTATCAGATGGGAAATTCTAAGTTTCAAAGCTATAATGTCAGAATCAGAAGAATCAGTGTGTGCCTGTCACTGCATTAGTAATACAGGACATTTGTCATCCTTTTATTCCCAGAATTCTCCAGTTGGAGTTGTTTTCAGTAGAAATGGCTAAACTCTTGAACAGCCTAACCCATTCACCCTAACCTCGGACAATAGGCAGAGCCCGGTAGGTGAGGTAGGATTTCTGTTGATGTGAAGACACTCAAGGCTGTTTGGAAAAAGTGGGAGGTGCCTGGCTCACCTCTTGAATACTTCTCTTGGGTCACAGAGAATGGCTTTGTCTGATCTTCAGGGCACTAACTGTAGTCCTTTCTTCAGGAGATGGCAAAGCATGGCAATGATGGTGACCCTTGGGGGCTGTTCACAGTGCAGAAAATTCAACCTGCCTCACCAGCTTCCAGGGTGAGGGGAATGGGGCAGACATAACCTCTTAGGACCTGGCTTCTGGAATTCCAGTGTCCGGTCTGCCACCTCAGCTCTGGCAGGCCTGAGGAACCAGCAGTTCCTGTCTTCTCCTTGATTGGTTGTGCTGACAGGATAGTTAGTGAGTTCTTCCCTGGCCATTAGGACCAACTTACACTGACCTCATACTTGATCAGGAACACTTGCAGGAGGCCTCTCAATCCTTCCCAGTGCAGGCAGGGACATGCTATACAAGTCTGAGAAGAGCACACTTCCCTTTCTTTCACTGGTTGGCTTATTTTTGTCATGTTGAAAATTTTAAGTCTTAAAAGGCTGTATTTTTTTTTCTAAATTTAAAAATCTAAAGCCTTAATTTACTGAGCTGGTTTTCCCAGAAAATCATTTAATTCTTTGGGTAAAATGTGGCAGAAACATTAGTTACATTAGTTCCTTTCCCTGGAACAGCTTCACAGTGTTCTGACTAGACTTTGTAGGCTCTGATGGCCAAATAAAAACCAGTAAACCAAGCCACTGTCTCTGGTCCTCTGCCCACACTGGGTGCCGGACACTGACAAGAGAGGTCCTCCCTTTGGCATCATTGGCCAGGTGAGTTATCACTGGCAGATGCCACCTGTGCCCATCAGTTAGAGCTGATGTTTCACTAGCACAGGTCTCAACTGGCCCCTAAGCATGTTTGTCCCCACTGACATCTCAGCAGGATACTAGTGCCCTTGACAGTTCACCACAGCCTACAAGCCACACGCAGCCCAAGAAAACTAAGAATGAGACCTAACACAAAATGGTTTGAAAACGGTAAACTTGCAACATGATGAGATAAATTTGTGTGTGTGTGTGTGTGTGTGTGTGTGTGTGTGTGTGTGTGTGTGTGAGACTCAGTTTCACTGTTTCAAATGTGCTTGTTCCAGTGTTAAACAAAGATGTATGTGTGTTCTTGGCAGCCAGTGGCTGTGGCTGTATACTCCTTATTTAGACAGAAGAGGGCCAGGAACCGAGGAACCTCTTCATATAGTGACAAAAATGAGACAAAAGAGGCTTTATGTGACTGGGTGTGGTGTGGACAGCTGTTGAGCCATCCCCCATCATAGTAGCTACTATTTTAAGTTCCTTCTCTGGGTGATCTGGATATTGTATTGGATGAAAACAGAATGAACGATCTTGGAGATTATGGGCTGCATAGACCCCAAGAAGAAGAGATGGCACCAGCTGTGTCAAAGAGACATCTAGGTGAGGGGAAGCCAAGTGCTATGGCAGGACAAGACAGCATCAGGGTAGAGAGGAATTTAATGCTACACATTAAAGCCAAGCACCTTCTGGGAATGATGGTGACAGGGCTAAAGAGTCAAGTAGAGGAAGGCAGGAAAGGGCTTCAGTGTGGGTGAGAACGAAGACTCAGGCTGGAGTGGTTTCAAGAGTGTCTAGACACTTCTGTGTGCACCATCCACCAGGCTCCTGTGTGTCTCCTGTGAGCTGTGGGATGGGCTGCCCCTGCAGGGCAAGGGAGCAAGCCCCTAGGGAGAGGGGTCTGTTCCTCTTCCCAAGGCTGCTTCAGGCGTACTCCCCCTCCCCCCAGCATACACACTAAACACAACCACACACTACATACCTCAAAACACACACAACGCATTACACAGATGCCAAGGTCTTGTTCCTGGTGGCACTCTTCTAAGTGTGACTTGAATCCAAGCTCCTTCTAACCACATCTAGGACAAGCCTCACCTAGACATCTCAACCTAGATGCTGAAATTAAGACTAGGGTACAAGATAAGTTCACTGTGGCTTAAGGTAGAAGAAACCCTCTCTTTGGAACACAACATAAACTACATGGATTCAGACAAGAGAGAGAGCCTGGGTATGCAAAGCCCGAAAAATAGATGTTTCCACTATTCTGCAACTGTCCCTTCTTGGACAGGCTCCAGAGTGGCTTACATTTTCCCCTTTAAAGAGTTTCCAGCCACTGTGGGTTATTTGTGTGACTGTGTGAGACTTACCCAGACTTCCCAATCTTAACTCTCTCTCTCTCTTTTTTTTAATAAACCAGCATAAAGTAGAATTTATTTACATAATGCAATGATCCGTGAAGGTTACCATAACACCAAGGAACCATATTAGCCGCTTGAATGGAATTCATTAGAAATTAACCACCACTTAAATTAATTTTCCCACAGTCACAAGGCTGTAATGGCAGGAGAAGGAGCCGTCCATCAGCGGGTGCTGACAGGAGACCTGTCACCACCATTATTTATAGGTTAGTGTGTCAGCCATGGAGCAGGCACCAAACACAAACCTCTGGACTCAGAGAGGCCACTTCAAAGGGCTCCCAAATCCCCTTCTTGATAAGGAACTCAGCCTTACCATTGCTCACCCTCCCTTGCACTAGCAGCAGGGGATAGGCAACAACTGGTCATGTGGACACGTGAGGGGCACGTCTGTTCAGAAACTGCTGTAAAGTACACATACTTACAGGCAGTACTGATGACTGACTTTGGGGCTTTTAAAAGGCCACTCAGGACCAGCAGTCCAGGGTCCAGTGTCAGGTCAACGATCTTAGGCTTCCCTGGAATGAGTCCAGAACTCAAGGGAAGAGCTTGTAGGGAGTCTACCAGGTCTTGTTTAGAAGAGCACAGCCCATGTGCGCATGCATGTGCATTAAGCCATTGTGGTGTGGGATGGTATGTTTGCAAAAGCAAAGAGTGTTCTTGTCTGGTGTGTTTGTGCAGTGTTCATGTGTGAGGACACATATGCACACACATTTCTGCTCATACGTGGGGTTTTCGGGGGAATGTGCAAACAGTACACATACATGGTGTATCTGTATGTGTTGCATCATTGTGGGTATACATTGTCAATGTGAGCTCCCCTGTGAATTGTGCAGGCTTGCTTTCCCGTGTATGGTGGGTGTTCCTGTGTACTTTTGTACGTTTTCATGAGGGTGCCCTTGTGTTGTATGTCTGTCCATGTGAGTGCATTGGTAGATAGCCCAACCCGAAGAGGCCTTGGCTCCTGATTAATATCTGGACCACAATTCATTTTTGAAAAGTAAGCATGATAGAAAGGAGTTCCTCAGGGCTCAGCTGTTGCAGAATGGAGGAGAGTCCCCTACATGCTGAGGCACGAACCCACTTCAGGCCTTTCTAAACAGTTGCCTGGGAAGCTAAGGATGTTTAGCTTTGTTGGATAGGGAGGAGTACCCAGGAGTATGTGGCTTGAGGAAGGAAGATAACAGCATGGGGAATATTAGTCCTGAGTGTATTGATGCTGACATACCCCCCTGGCTGTGATGCAGCATATTCCCCATCCCCCTGGCTGTGGCACAGCCAGGGAACTTTCTCTTCAACAGAGAAGAAGGCACAGCAAGTTCACGCTGGTCCAGTCCCTTTCTTGTCAAGAGTATTCCTCTTACCACAGCCCCGGTGGAGATGTTGCTCTAGTCCTGCCATCCAGCCACAGAGTCAAGAGAGATGAACCAGTTCTTTTAGTAGCACAGCAGGTTGGCAGACCCCTGATGTGTAAGCATCCCATAGTTTTCCTCAGGCCTCACTTCAGGGGCTTGCTCTGCTGGGGAGGCTGTGGACATTGGAGGGCAGCCCATTCCCAGGGAGAGCAAATTTCACTGGGAACCTACAAGTCCCTCTGGGGTCTGTAATGAGACACTGGGCTCAAGCCTTGTGTTCAGGCCAGAAGCAAATGACAACGAGCTGAACTGCTCAGAGTCCCATCCTGCCTGGCTCTGGAATGTGTCCGGTTGCAGCCCCTGTGCATGTACCCTTTGATTTTGCAGAAAGGGCTGTCTAGAAGGTAATATCACAAAGGGATGATTGAGGGCTACAGTGCCACATGTTTGAATCCCACAACTATGGTGTGTTAGTTCATTTTCTCATAGCTGTAACAAACATCTGATAAAAGCAACTTAAGGAATAGGCTTAACTCGGGTCATACTTTGAAGGGATGCGATCCATCATGATGAGGAAGCATGGCAGAGTGACACAATTGGTCATGTTTCATCCACAGGAAGCAGGGAGAGGTGATTGCTGGTGGACAGCTCAAGCTCTTGTTTTCATTGAGCTTGGGACCCCAGCCCACGGAGGAGTGCTGTCCACATTTAGGATGGGTCTTTCCTCTTCTCTTAAATCATTCTAGAAACACCCTCACAGTCACACCCGGGGGTATGTTTCCATAGCCATTCTAAATCCAGTAAAGCTGATAATCAAGATTAACAATCACACATGGATGTTAGTATTCAGGCATCTGCACTGGCCTGACCTTGGGGTTCTTACAGGATTCACCCTCGGCTGCAGCCACTAAGGGCACCACCTGAGCACATTCACTATGTTCCCCTTTAAAAGGGCCTACCTCCCATTCTCTCTCTCTCTCTCTCTCTCTCTCTCTCTCTCTCTCTCTCTCTCTCTCTCTCTCTCTCTCTCTCTCTCTCTCACACACACACACACACACACACACACACACACACACACACACGGTCATAAAGTGTGTATGTGGGAGGGAGGGAGAAAGGAGGGAGGAGACAGGGAGATGGAAGAGATGTCATCCCCACAGCAGTCACTTGTGACCTAGGGGACACTGGTGACTTGTGGAAGGGAATGAAGAAAGGAAGGAAATGGGCAGAATCCAATAGCTGAAAAGGTTCCTGCAGGGAGATGTTCACAGGTTCAGCTCCCTCCATCATCATGCCAGACATTTTAGAACACCTATGAAGGATCCATGTTCATCACAGGAGAACCAAACAGGCCAGCACCAGCCCAGCACCCTCAGCCTGGTTTCCCAGGAGAGGGATACGACTAGCTGCACAGAGGAGGTTCCTATGGGTTCCTGTGAGGACCTTCTTCTGCCTCAGCCCTGCATCAACCCTGAAAAGTCAGGTGCTCATGTCCTCTTCCAGGCCAGCGGAGGGAGAAGGAGCCAGATAATGCACTTGGCTCCTGTGCTGGCCCCAGGTGGGGAAAGGACATCTTGAGCTCTTAACCCAGAGTTTGTTCTCCATCTGCAGATATGTGGGTTGGTTTTGTTCAGGCAGTTCTGTATTTAGCCATCCTGATACTCAGCTCCAGTGTCTATGAAAAGAGACACAGCCCTAGGGACCACAGGAGAAACTTCTGGAAGGTAAAATTGATGTATAATAGCTACCTCTTCCAAAAGCAGCAGTCAGCCCTGTCCAGAGTTTCCTGCCTCTTCACCAAGGCACCAGCACGAAAGCCTTCCATTATGGAAACCTAAAAGGAGATCATTCCTGGGACTGGGATGCAGCTCCGTGGTAGAGCACTGGCCTGTCACTTGGAAGATCCTGCTCCATCTCAGCAACCTCCTCTACCAAAAAAAAATACAACGCCCTGACTTGAGGCAACATGTGACTCTGGCTCATTTGTCAAAGAAAGCATTTCTCATTTCCACATCTGCAGAAGATTCTGCAGCCTGGCCAGGCCCTTGCCACTGAGAGGGGGAAGCTACTACATACAGTGTTCTTTGATGGAGTCTTCAGGAAATCTGTGTCCCTGTTCTTCTTGGCTCTTCACCCATGCTGCCTGAGAGATTTGATAACACCGACCCAGGATGGCAGCAAGGAAGGAGAATCCTCATGCCCACCTTGCTGGGTTTCACTCCTGGTTTTGGGCTTTGTAGAATTGGCTGTCTTTGGCCCCTTCTACTGCCCGTCCATCCATGTCTCTGGACCCAGGCCCTTCTGATGGTTCTGATGAACCCACAGGACGTGTTCCCCATAAGGCAGCACAGTTGTGCTGTTTTCTCATCTCCCCCCCCCCACCAACACCTAGCTCCACCAACCAGAGAAAACAGCACATAGCCCGAGGCCACTGGAATAATGCTGGTGTCGACTACTAAGAAACATATTTGTTTCGAGTCCTCTAAGGACAAATGATAGACATGTAAAAATGTTTTCCTGCCTTTCTTGCGGGGGAATACTTAGTTTAGAATTAACTTCTGTCAGGGAAAACACGATTTCCTGCACCCACTCTCTTATGGCTTCTCACTGTTTCTATTTTACAGGGAAAAAATACCACAGTGTGTTTGACACGTATGATTACAAGTTTACAGAATCTACTTACGTTTCTGCTGCTATTACAGCTTCTCTTTAGGAAAAGCTACTCATTAGAACCAAACAGAAGCCTTCTTGTACAAGAAACAAATAAACACAGAAAATTGGTTATTCCCCGCTGAGCCAGCCTAATTTCTGGGGAAAACAGCTCCCCCCAGGGCTCAGAGTACCAGGTTGGGTTGGGGACAAGTTACCCTCCTTGAGGGAAGACACATGCACATGTGGCACAGACAGGCATGATATGCTCTCACACACCCTTCACTTTGGGGACAAAGGGTCTGCTTGGGACAGATGCAGTGGATAGATGCTAGTCTGAAACACGGCTAGTGCTGACCTTGTCACATATGGTCACTTGGCTCATGCTCCAGTCAGCAGCTGCCTTTTCTGTCCTGATTTCCAACCCGCTCTCCTTCTCTCCATATCTTTTGCCAGGGTCTCCAGAGAGGCAGGTTCACTGGATGCTTGGTTTCCTGGCTACGAGACCATTGCCTCGGGTGGCTACCTCAGCAGTGTGCATAGTTGCCCTCTCTTGGGAGAAAGAAGAGCAAGCAGAAGGCTTCTATACAAGAAGTTCACTCCTCCATTGACTGAAGCTTAGACCAGGAACAGGAAACCCAGGTGGTACCCCAGCCTAACTCCCAGGGAAGTCTCCTGTAGTTTCCCAGAGAGTCACTGTCATTGCCATCTCTTGTGTGTGAGGTCTGCCACACCTAGCACTCCAGCCTGGCAGCTTCAACAGCCAACATCCACTTTCCCATTGCCATGAGACTGGATATTTGTGACTCTAGTGTTGGCTTTTCTTGAGGCCTCAATGGAGGATGTCCTTCTGTATATACATATTTCTCTTATTGGTTGATGAATAAAACACTGATTGACCAATAGAGGCAGGAAGATAGATGAGCCTAGGAGACGAGAAGTCTGGAGAAAAGAGGCAGAGAGAGGCTTCAGGGAGATGCCATGTAGAGACCAGGAAGATAGGATGCACCAGGCATAAGTTAAGACCACATGGAAATACTTAAATTAATAGAAATAGGTTAATAATTAAGAGAGAGCTAGCCAGTAAGAAGCCCTAGCCATCAGCCAACAGCTTAGAAAATAATATATGTCTCTATGTGCTTATTTGGGGCAAATCAGCTGTGGGACCAGCAACAAGCCTCAATGGGGGTCACCCTTCTTTGTGCATGTGTTCTAGTGGCTCTTCTTCTGCCTAAAAACACATTGGTTCTGTTATATCAGAGTCCACTCTTATGATCTCATTTCACCTTAATATAACTTCCTACGGCCTCTAGCTCCCAGTGCAATCTATGAGCATGACAGAGAACTGTAGTTTGAGATGAAGCACCACAATTAACAGATGAAAGCAGGCTGGAGAGAGACCAGAATCCCTTAGACTATCTGGGCTTCATTCAACCAAGGGAGCATGCTTGAAAGATAGTATACATTGTATGAAACACAGAGAGGCGGTGTCTATGCAGATGAGTCATTTAAAAGTCACATGGTCCCTTTCCTTCCCCATTTTCTCTCCTGGTGCCAGGCCACAAGTCAGGATGGCCACACGGCCAAGCTCATCTGTGTTTCTCCTGTAGAAAACTATCTCCTGTTCTGTAACCATCCATGCGACCCAATATAATCCATTTCAAAGAGGCATAAGGACCTGCAGATTCCAACAGCTGCATCATGGCTCAGCCAGCCAGGAGATAAAGCACAGGATACTTGTAAACTTTCCTCTCTCAGAGCGAGACTACTACTATTCCCTCTTCTTCAAGCACTTGCAGATGAGGGATGGGTTTCTACTAGTGTGTTAATCATGGCTTAGGGGAACAAGGTTCAAGATTCTCCCTCTTTCCTTTCTTCCCCTGCCTTTCATCACTCTGTAACAGGGGCCCAAGAATGTACCCAGGACCTCTGAGACATGCCTGTGTTGGTAGCAACTGCTAATCTCAGAGTTAAGATTGGGAGGCAGCTGCTAGGTGACTGTTAATCTATGAGATGCACATAGTGCATGGGGCGTCATGCCCTCACAGTGGGCCTTGTAATGGCGGAGCTGCCCTAACCATGGGCTGATTTTGCTACCACTTTGTTTAATGATGTCACCAAGATTGAGGTGATCACAGGACATTACCAAGACGGTGATGATCACATGATTAACCAAAATGGCAGTGTCCACACAAACTGCCTAAGCTCTCCAATGCTACTGAGTCCCCAGGGGATCATCTCACTCCAGAATTTTCCTTGCCAGTAACATTAAGTTGAACATCCCAGTCTTCTATTGTTCTGTTTTATTTATTTTTTTTCTTAAACCTTCCCACCAAGTTCCTGAAAACAAGAGATCCAATCAGATGGGACTCCAACATAGATTCTTGGCAGCTATTTCCTACTCCCTCTTCACCTGAGATGACTTCTCTAGAGACCAACATGTCCCTGACGGAAGATTCCAGGAATGGCAGAAAGGGAAGATTTAGTTGAACATGGACTTTGTTCCTGAAGGATATTCCTGCCCAAACATTTGAATGCTGATACCTTCCTGTGTGCACCCATTATGTTTCTTTTCTCTACAAGGACAATTCCTTATAGGGACAAGGGTTTGAAGTCTGGGGTCCCACAACAATGGATCCAAACAGCAAAATACTATAACAGTTAAGACTTTAAAAAAAAAAAAAAAAAGCCAGTGTTCCTTAATGCAGAGTCTGGTTCCTCTGCTGTAGGCTAAATTCCCCTTCCTGAAAGGTAAAGACTCATGTCAGGCCATAGACCATGGATTCTTTGCCTTCTTTGAACTTGTAGTGAATCAAAGTCCATGTTTTGGTTACTTCTGCTTTTTTCTGTCCTCACTGCTCTCAATTCCTTGCTGTTCACTTATTGTAGACAGCCCCATCCTCATGAACTCAGAGATAATTCCCCAGGGTCATACTCTCATAATGTTTTTTTTCCAAAACAAAAACTTCTTAAAATTATTAATTTTATTTCATTTGTCTAATAGTCATGGAAAGCAAAACCTAAAAGGATATAAAAATGCCTTATGTTGATTGGGCTATCTGTTGGTGATGTACATTATAAGTCCTCGGTAAATTGCTATGGATTTCTTTTTCAGGAATAGACTTAATGTGCGATGTTAAGTGTCAGATGCTTACTGAGGTTATACTATGTGTAAAATGATATATGTTTGCCAACTATCTCTATGCCAAAATCCTTCCGATGGTGAGAGTTATAAGTCATTCAATATCAACAAGCAGTAACCTTCAAAGTCCAGGTAAGCTTAACCTGTACATAATAAAAACAACTATTATTAAGTATTGGGATAATAATTACAGCTAATATCTCACATTTCTAAGATAAATCTTTACTTATAGTTATAACATTAAGATATTTAAAGCTATTGTCTATCTACTGTGCTCCCCTTTCATTTTTTTCAAGATTTGTGTTCAATTCCTACTAGCCTGGCACAACTCATACGAAAGCCAAGCTGTCAGTGTCTACTCACTAGTCCTTCTGAATTAGAAATTGCTAATGCTATTACAATTTTTGTCTGACCAATAGTCTAACTTAAAATTGGTAAGGGATATAAAGTATTTGGTATACTTTTTTTAAATCTATGCTTATATATGACTATGGCTATACATAGTGTTTACACATGCTTGTTTACATATGCCAAATTGGCTTATAAGTTAATGGACATATTAGGTAAAACTTCCAGATTAACTCAAATTTTCATTGGTTCATGTTTAATGAAAGTTTTAAAACAAAAGGTTATAAAAGCAGCCTCAGTTGTTATTTGTTTGATCATTGTCTCATCTCTGACTCTACAAGTCATCTTTAAAAATCCCTATTGCCAGCCTCCAAAGCCACAGAGAAACCCTGTCTCAAAAAAAAAAAAAAAAAAAAACAAAAAACAAAAAACAAAAAAAACAAAAAAAAAAACTGGTTTCAGGATTTGGTGGCTCCTGCCCCAAGGTAAAAGCCTCACTTGTGGACAGTAGCCTCAACTGGGCTCTGCTGTTCCTAAAATCTAAAACCAGGACATTGACTTAGCATTCTGCCTTTGTCTTTCTGTAGGTAATTAATATGCTTAAAAACAAAGTGTCCATGTTTTATCAGGATAATTGCTTGTGATCTCTACTAAGTACGTCAGCTTTTAATTAAAAGCTCAGTCTTAAGTCTGGTTTATTGACCCGTTTCTGTGAAGCTAAACTTTAAGCATGGCTTGTTTTTGAATACTGGTGTAATTGTTCAGTAACTGCAATTGGTGGCCCAAGGCTGTGGTCAGAGGGACTAGGAGGACCCGTGTTTGTGCTCTTACCTCCATGACAAACTAGGTGCCACAGAACTATTGGGCATCTCTTAAATGTCCTGCACCTCTGCATGGGTCACCCACTCTCCTTATCAGAGAATCCAAGGAGACCCAAAATGTACTTTAACCAAGGCAAATTCTGCAAAGAGGAGTGTCAACACAGATGGGCATGTTCCCCATGCTTCCCTGAGAATCAACTTGATTAGCCAGACCCCAACTCGTCTGTCAGACAACACAAGCAGTAAAGAAAGAACTGAAGAAGTCATAGCTCCTCCCAGTTCTAAGAGACCCCTGAGGATCATACCTTCAGCTGTTCTTTAAAAAAAAAAAAATGGCTTAATTTTTTTTAATATTTTTTCTTATTTTACATATTGATCCCAGTGTTCATGGTTCATGGCAGTAGCTAGGTCAGCTCAGCCAGGCATGGTCTGGCTCCTGCCCTTGTACATGTCTTGAGGGTCAGTGGGAACCCTCAGTCCGCTCTGGAAAACCAACCACTGCATGATATGGACCTACATACATTCCTCCACACTTGGCAGCCATGTGAGCTCCCACCCTGCTACACCTCCCTTCTGACTGGTGCTTTGGACAGGATTCTGCATTAGACATAAGGCCCACATGCAGGGCCCTGCATGGATCCCTGAGGCACCTTGAGCAAGCCTGAAGCTGTTCACTGGAACATCTTGCACCACAGTAGTTCTTGGTACTCTTCTTGATTTGCTAACACACATCTGCTAGGGAGGAAATAAGCCCGAGAGCTTTTATTCTTGACCCTTAATTATTTTTCACTGTGCTGTGAGTCAGTATATAAGCCAGCTCCATTCCCTCAATAAATGGCATCCAACATTCCTGTTGCAAGAATGACCCGCTCTCTTGTCTTTTATTTAAATCTCTAGGCCTTTACCCGATTAGTGGAACAGATCGTAACTCGGGCACAACACTCACAGGTTCTGTGCACAAAGCATTGCTCCAGCAGCAGCCACTCCAGTTCCAACAGAATAGTGTCCATCTGCCATCTCCTGCTCCAGCCCCCCCCACACACAAACACACACACACACACACACACAAAATACACACATACATACACATGCAAACACACACATACACATACACACACATGCAAACACACACATACACAAATACACACATACACACACATACACATGCAAACACACACAAAATACACACATGCAAACACACACATACACATACACATGCAAACACACACATACACAAACACACACATAGACATATGCAAACACACAAAATACACACATGCAAACACACACATGCAAACACACACATGCAAATACACACATACACACACACAAAATTCACACATACAAACACACATACACACACATGCAAACACACACACAAAATACACACTTTCAAACATACACATACACACACATACATACACACACACATGCAAACACACACACACACACACACTCACCCCTCACACCAGGCTTAGGTAGTAGCTCCTTCCACAGTGCTCTTCATTCACCTTTGACCCCTCCTCACCATCACCTTCACCCCATGTCTGGATCAGACCTACTTTGTGCCAGTGTTCTGTCCTGAGGTTGGCCATGACCAGTGGTCCACCCTGGACCTCCTAAGGCTGAACCATGGACTAAGTACTCTCAACTAGAATCCTATGCCCATCCCTGTCCCATGCTCTTAGAGGTCTCTGGGTAGCCAGACCCTATGGTCCTTGGATGCAGCCGAGCAGCCCCTTAGCCCAGTTCAGAGACCCTTCTCTGTAAATGTCGCAGCCGTGTTGCAGCAGGCCCATGCTATCCTGTGTTTCACCCCACATCCCACCATCAGCTCCAGGGGTGAAGATGTCCCCACCTTTCCCAGGGATACTGCCACAGGTTCTTTCCAGGAGGCACCTGGACATTGACACATCCTGGCCACTGCTCCTGGAATCTGGGTTGGAGCTTGGAGTCCAGATATGAATGGTGATCTTACAAGATTTAATTTCCACTGGCTTTGCTACTTTTAAATGAAGGGATTTTTCTTCTCTTTATTGCTTCCAACAAAAATAACACATTAGCCAAACTTAGGTACTTGCTTTTCTGCTTCAGAGGAAAAGCCATCTGACTTTTCAGATTTACAATTAACACAGTGAATCCTGTGCCCGGAATATAAAGCCCACTGAGAAAAGGACTCTGCCTCCTATTTGTTGGAAATCAGTCCAGGGTTTTCTGTTTTTAAGCAATACCACCCGGAGTCAGCCTTGCATGCTCTTAGGAGGCTAGAGACATAACAGGCTTAGTTGGGGATTAGTCTCATTCTCAATAAAGAGTTGTCTCTTTCTTTGAAAATGGCTATACCATTCCTTATAAAGGAAAGAAGAGGTGACTGTCCAGGGGCAAATAAGCCTCATTTGTGTGAAGCCCTGAGCCATGGACAGACACCGAATCTTAGATACTGATCAGGGCTGGAAAGCCTTACTTTTTTTTTTTTAATCTAATTACCAGAACACTTCATAAATGACACCAACATAGAAGGGTGGATGGCCATATGCCTGATTTCTGAGCCCTCTTGTCATTGACCTGGAAATGCCATTCAAATGGGCTGGAGACAGTATTGAACATCTAATCCGATCTGACCCATTGATGGACATGCAGACTAGAGGTGGGTGTGGTCCATGATGGAGGCAGGACATGTTGATAAGACACCTCATTCCTGCACCTGCCATGCTAGGGAGTGGCCACCTGACAGCACTGGCCTATAGGAGGAAATAGGAATGTATTTGGGATCTGGTGGTCCCCAGAGGGATTGTCTCACAGAAGATGTGCAGGACAGCAACAGACTGGAGGCTTAGAGGGAGCAGAAGATGCAGCCTTGAGTCTGCAGTCTATAGTCAGATCAGAGACCGGAGCAGGTCCACTATAGCTGTAAAGCCTCGGCCCGACTGGGTGAGGTCCATCTTCTCAGGGGAGAGCTATGTTCTTCACTCAGAATCTGCCAGTTTCAATATCGATCTCACCTAGGAATGCCTTCACAGCAACAGCCAGGCTGGTGTTTAAGTCAACATTAGGGCTCTTTAGTTTTGCCAAGTGTGTCATATAAAATTTACCATCTGATTAAAAAAAAGGGGTGGGGGGATATATGAGCCACATCTGGAGCTCTGGCAGCCACTTTGCCACTGTGAAGAAGCAAGGGTGAGAGGGAGACTGGAAAATGGAGAGCGACGACTTTGCCTTTTTCTTTGTTAACCCATTCCAGTAACACCTTACGTGTGAATTAAATGACTATGCCCAATGAACCCGAAGAATGCATCCACCCTTACATTGAGTCCCTGTTTTCAGTCAGCCTGCAGAAGCTCATCTCTGGCTCTCTCCACAGTCTGTGGACATTCGTGTTAACCCAGTAGATGTGGGTGAGCTGACATCAGAAGGGAGAGAGTAGGCCGCCTCAGCTGTCCAACACTGGCCCTGGGAACTACCTCCTCCGTGGGCCTCCCCCGGTCCCTGCAGTCTCTCTGTCTCTGTCTTCAGACCCAACACAGTCCAGGTTACCTACCCAGGAATGACGAGCTTCCTAGCTAGCTAGTTTCATTTCAGAACACATGTGCTCATCGGCAGCAAAAGGGAATATCCGTCCCAAAAAGAGCAATGGACATGTCAATTTCGTGGCACAGGCAAGCACTTAGTGCGTTCTTCTCTCAAGAACAAACTGGAAACGGTAGAGGTAGCCATTTGGTGTTCCTAGACTGCCCTCTATGGACATGCAGCTCTCCAGCTGACCTATTCCCACCTCCTCCCTCCCAGACCGCCAGGAGGCTGCACGTGAATACACAGACACAAGTGTTTCTTCCTACACTACCAGTGCTGCTGAGATGGGCCCGGTCCATCACTTTTAGCCCCTGGTTCCATGGTGTGCTGTGACCATAACTCACATATGAGGGACATTCCTAGGACTTGGAGGCCCTTGGCTCAGGCTCTCAACAGAGCAAAAGCAAGGGGCTCTGGAACACTGTGAAAGAGCTTCTTGGAGTGTGAGCATACTCCTGTACTACACGAAGAGGCAGAGATGGCCACAGCCCTCTATGCCTAAAGAGATCTATCTGTACAGCAGAGAAACAAAACAGGTGACATCAAAGTGGATGAGTGACGGCTAAGTGACTACTACTGGCAGTATCCAATTCAGAAGTCCATGGTGGGCATGCAGGAAGAGACTCATTCAGCTTAAAATGATCAAGGGACACGAAACCCAGTTGCTCGGCACACTTTCACAAATTAGACACAGGGTGGGAGGGAATGCCACAAGCATTCCCAATGTCAGCAACGCTGCTGCTAGAATCCATGGAGGGTTTATCTCCTCTGACAAGCCCAGTGGATGCTTCTGCATGTAGGCATCATGGGAATCCAAGGAGAGAAGGGTGCAGCAGACCAGGTCTGCAAAACTCTGGTTTTAGGCTGTAGAGCTCCACGGTCCCTGCCAGGCCAGGCTGTTACTGGGAACTTATATTGCCCTTTGCTGGTGCAACCAAGTCACGTGTGACTCAGGGACTACCACCCAAACAGTAACCGGTCCTTTGAAAATCTGTGCAGCCCATGCTCACAAACACAGTATAGGCAGGTAGGGATAGGTGGAGCTCAGAAACACAGGAAATAGGAGCTCATGCACATGAGCACCTGTTACCTGTTACCTGGTACACAGGGATGATGGGGAACTCCAAGAAAGGGAGCAGACATGGCTCACACACCCTCAGAGGTGTGTGACACACTCGGGCTTTAGTTCCTCCGAGGGAGATCTTACATGACACAGGGTCCTCTCAACTCTGACCCTGAAGGGCCAAGCTGCCTTGAGATCCTGGGTGGATGTGTCTCGGGAACCCAAAATTCACAGACATACACTGCTGGAGGAAGACTCTAGTGCATGACCCACAGCTCCGTCCACTGCCAGCTGCCAGCCTCTGTGACACTATAGAAGGGGCCAAGCTTCCCTGTCATCAAAGTGGCATATGGGACCTTGACCAAAGCAAGGAGGAGGCAGACAGGGTGTCTGTCCTGTTTCTGTCCTGAACACAGACAGCAGGGGAAACAGGAGCAGGAACCTGTAACGGACACTGCTGGACCTGGGAACTCAACACTTTTCCAAGTGTGGTGGCAAGGATCTCCCTTTCAGGGCACACATTCCTCTGGTCATTCTTCCTTCTCATTCAGTATATTCCTTCACTATTCAATTCATTTTTATCAATTAGTTGTATTTTTTTTCCCAAATGATTTACTTCAGTTAGTTTAAACTCAGTGAATTTTAAGCCAAAGGATGCTAAAACATGGGAGGAGTTTCATTTCATTCTACAATCAAATGCTATTCTGTAAGGGACTGCTTTTTAATTAAAAGACCCATATTTTTGAAGACTTAACAGTGTGCTTACACTGTGGAAGAAAAATTAATTTAGAAACAAATGAGACCTCAGAGTTCAAATACTGTGGAATTTACTGGCCATGTGCAACAATTATTTTTCATACTTCAATTTGATACTAATTTTAATAATTTCCAAAAGACTACACCTGTCAAAATAAACACTATCATCAGAGTGGCCAGCTGTGCCATGGGATGGTGTCACGAATGTGACTGTAGCATTTTCAGTAACAACTGGATAGATAATGTTCTATCCCCCTTTGAGGAATATTAAAGCCCCCTCCTTTGTAAAAAACTCTCCAAGGCCTCTGCACAGGCAGCACAGTTGGGTTGGGGGGACCCTCTCTTCTGGTAAGGGGAACAGAGCAAGAAGAATTGGGCCTAATCCAGGGCTGCCAATGTGTCCAAGAGCTGGGTACAAGCCTATGGCCCCTGAGGTTGGATTCACCCTGTGGCCATGTCACAGCTCCATGAAAACACCATGGACTATGTATGGATGATCCCTCAAATATGACATTTATAAAGCAGTAGAGATTCACCAACCCCCATGGCAGAAGAACTGCCTCTTCAGGCAGCAAAGGCTCTTTGTCACAGGACCAGGTTCCACTTTCTTTTGGAGACCATGGGGATCAAACCTGTTTTCAGGAGATATCACAGGAACACCAGAATTCATGCCAGAGGGCAGTGGGGTTTGTAAAGCCTCCTAGGAGATACTAATAAGAATCAGGGTCAAGAGTCAAGATCTTGATAAGAACACACACACACACACACACACACACACACACACACACACACACACACAAGCTCAGATGCACCATACACAGAGCACACACATGTACACACAAACATGAACATGCATGAACATACTTCCACATACATACACAGATGTATAGAACACATGTACATACATGTACACACAAGCTCACCTTTTTCAGTAACAGACCCAGTCCACACCATGGCAGTCAGAATCACAGGCTAGGTGTAACCTTGTCCCTGTAATTAACATATTCTCAATAATCTGACATTCATTAGGTTTTCAAAGGCCTTCCAGGTCCAAGGAGAACAGGGCTGTGAAGTCCCACAGGCTGTGTCCTCCATCACCAGCATCTGGACAGCTGTTCATCTAGCACCCTGGGGACCTGAGGAATGGGAAAATCAACAACATCCTTTGAAAATGCATGGTCACCCAGACCCACTCAGCCAAGAAATAAAAAGGTGGATTCCCAAGAGGCTCACAGCAGACACAGGGACCTGACTGAGGGGGAGGGGAAGGCAAAGGTGGCAGCTCTGTGTGACTGCCCCAGCCAGAGCTTGCCTTTCACTTGGGGCTTGGATATACAGAGATTGAGGTGTTGGGGAATCACTACATTCAGCTGTGAACAACCAGAATGCTAAGAGAAGTAACGTGTTAGTGGCACCCGGATTCAGGGTCCCTGGAAAAGACTCAGGAGGAGAGCCTCCCACAGGTAACATGCTGGCGAGGGCCGCAGGCCACACAACCGTCAGGGCTGCTTCCCAGTCACTGCAGACCTCAAGGTGTTTCAGCGCGACCAAGCACTCATCAGACACAGAAAGGAAACTCCGTAGAGATTTCTTTAAATGATGTCTGTTTTATTTTTTCCCCACAGGACAAGAATGAAATGGTGTGAAAGTTTATCAAATAAAAGTGGGAGCCAGTCTTTCACATCAAGCGAAGCCCTGGGAATATAAAAATCAGATTTCGAATGAAATGTTTCTTTTCTGCACTCAACTATTTCTTGTCTCGACAACTCTTGTGTCTTGACATATATAGTCACAATCATTCTTTTATGTGTGTGAATATGCTGGATGCATGTGTGGTACTCTAACCCATATGTGCCCATATGGAGTTCAGAAGCCCATGTTGGGTGTATGCCTCAATTTCTCTCCACCTCATTTTTGTAGACAGGGTTTCTCACCTGGCACTCGTTGCTTGGCTAGACTGACTGGTAACTGAGCAGAGCTTTGGGAAATTCTGCTGTCTCCACAGTCCCCATGGCACTGGTGCTACAGACAGCAACCACATACTGTGCTTTTTAGTGTGGGGACCCCAGCTCATGTCCTCATGCTTACACAGCAAGTGCATTACCCACTGTGCCAGCTCCCTGGTCCGTACACACCTTATGTTTTTAAATGGCTTCATGGAACTCCAGCACCAGGGTTGAGTTAATTCTCCCTTTTCATGAACATTTGACTTCTCACTTTTTGCTCCCATTACGGTGTCTCTGAAAGTGTCTTCGTCTGTGTCATGCATCAGTGTATTTCCCAGAAAGTTCCCTGTAAGTAAAACTGCTAAGTCCAAAGGTGAGATCGGCTCAGTTTTTACAGTGCTTTTGCCCTGCTAAAGGGTTCCTGTTTTGTTTGACGTCGGAGTCACTGACTACGGTAGCCTCTTTTATTTGGAGCTTTTCCTTTTCACATAAGCTATTTCTTTGTTGCTCTATGTTCTTCAAGGACCACGGCCCCAGAGGGAGCATGGCCTAGAGGCAGGGCAGGAAAGGGTCCTCACCCCATTGAGTGGTGGTGGTTCGCATCCTTCATCTCTGAGGATGTCTGCTGCTTCTCTGACCTCTCCTGGAACCCTGGGGGAGTCTGGGAGCTGTGGAGAAGGCATGCATGTCTCTTTCTCTCTTCTCCTCAGCATTTTTCACTGTAGTGAACTATGTAATGAATGGCTGTCTTTCTGCTGACCTCTGACCTCTGCCTCTGAGAGGCCCCTCCAGCAGAACCTGGCAGGTCACTGGTATGATCTTGAGTCCTGTTCAAAATAGCTCCCTATCTCATTCTTTTTTTTTTTCTGTCTAGGGAAACATCCATGCTTTAAATCTTTATTTTTATATATTGTTCTGATTGGGGGTGAGTGGGCTTGTTTTATTTTATGTATACTCCAAATTCTCTGATATTCTTCACTAAGTATCTGTGGCAGTTTTATAGATTCTCAAGTATTTGTTTCCCAGGCTACCTCTTCTGTTTAACCTCATTTCTCCTCTATTGTGAACCTAGTTTTATCCACGTGCCCAGCCCTGTGTGGTCTTCATGGCTGATGGAGGACCAGCCTGCTGCGCTGGTTCATTCCACTTTCACGTGGATGGTTTTTCCCAGCATCAATGACTATAGGAGTTGGATGGGCATCCAGGACATAACAAAAGCAGCTATCCCAAGGCAACAGGGCCTGGACTAGTTGCCTGCCCAGGTTCCCTTCCAATAGCAAGAGTGGAAACTCCACAGTGGGGGTGTTTGTGCTCCCTTTCCTAGGAGCCACAGCCTTTCTCTGTCTTGGGTCAGCTGGTTTGGCTTCCAAGCCTCTGTGGGAAGTCTCTCCTTTCTGCCCTCTGCTGCACAGCACACTATAGCAGGTGCCCCATCTCTAGGCAGCACCCTCCCCTCACAGTTCAATTGAGCCATAGCTTCGATAGCTCCTGGGTACCTACCATCTCCTGACTTCTGCAGCCTCCCCCGGCTCCTCCCCATGTACTTGTAATGTTGTCTCTTATGTAGTTTGATTCTATCCTTATTCCGTGGGAACATATCATGGCTCTTGAGTTGTTGAGCATTTTTAGTGTCGCCAAACTGAAGAAAAGCCTACTCTGCAATTCATTGTGTGTGGCGGGATTGTAGCCCATGTCTACATCCTTCCTTAGAGGTGGGCTTGAGGGCTGGGAGGGAGCTAGCCCACATTTCCATTAGATTCTCTGCCTTGCTACAGTGAATTTACACTGCTTTGGTAATTAAAACATCAAAGAAAACAAAGCAATGCCCAAGTTAAATGGAGTGAGCAAAGCTTCATAATTGCTGGGTTACAACTGTAGGAGAGGCTCAGTACAGAGTGCAGATGCAGTTTGGGGTGGGGGGCAACCTTGTCCCTCTCTGAGAGCCCTTCCCTGCAACCCCAAGCACCACTGTGTCAGCCACTTTGCAGCACTGTGGCAAAATATTGATGACAGACAACATGGAGAGGGGGAGTTGTCTGGGGTTGAAAGGACTCTGTCTTACGTGGGCAGCTGAATTACTTTGGGTCTGGGACTGAATGTCAGGGGACCCGGATTGTGAAGAAAGATGATGTTCACGGGACAAAAGATGAGGAGTGAGGCAAGACATATTCTTTAAAGGCATGTCTCAGGACCCCTTCCTACAGTGACACCCAGGCCTTACACAGTTTCCCCCACTTCTCTGAGCCCTTTCGATTGCAATTCCACCAGTGAATTGATCCTTGATTGTCAGAGACTGAAAATTCCAATAACCTCTCAATGGTCAGATCTACTAGCTGGGGACTAAACTACAGACACACAAGACCTTTGTGGGGACAGTTACCATGCAAGCCACAAGAACGAATTCCGGAGCCACACCACAGACATGCTTTATTGCCATTCAGGAGGGGGCAGGTGTTGGGTCACAATACAGCTCAGTCTGGGTCTAGAGAGGGCTGCCTTCTGGATCATAGATAAGAGGGTGACTTTTCACTATGTTCTCACAGGGTGGCAGGCTGGGGGACCTGTGTGGATCCCTTTTATAGTAGTGCCAAGCCTATCTCTGAGGTCCCCGTGCAATAGGGGGACTGACCATGATATTCAAACTGCTCCCCATGTCAAGTGACCAGGTAAGCTGTGAGCTCTGCCCAGTGTCTGCCTAGCATGCACAAAGCTCTGGGTTTATTTCCAGCACTACCATATGTTCCAAATTTTATGAAACAATTAGAGAAAATAATGTAAGTGTTAAAGCTGTAGAAAGCCTATGAATGCAATGAGGTAACAAGATATCTTCCTACATTTGATATACAATATGTATGTGCATCATTAGACATTTTACTTGTGATGCTATACTGAAACATAGATCAGAACATATGGTATCATCTCCTAGCCATTTCTGCCAAGCAAGCTAGCACTGTTTCTCTGCTTCTTAACAAATAGGATTTGCACCACAGGAGGTTTAATTAAAAGTGAATTTCAACACACACACACACACACACACACACACACACACACACACACACACACAGGAAAAACATTAGGTTGCCCAGTCTCTAAATACAAGGACCCTATCTAAGGGCTGCAGAGATGGATCAGATGTTAACAGTGACTACTGCTCTTGCAGAGGATCTGGGTTGGTTCCCAGCAACCAGGTGGAAACTCACAACCATCTTATAGTTCAAGGGGATCCAATTCTCCTGGGTTCTGTGGGCACTGCACACATATGGTGCACAACACTCAGGCTCACACACACATGCAAAATAAAATAAATACATTTTTAAAAAATTACAAAGAGCCCATCTGGAGGCCATCATGTCCCTCCACCCCCAGCTGTCACCTGACAGGCTAAAAGGCCAAATAGCTTCCTTAATGTTTTCTTTCTTTCTTTCTTCTTTCTTTCTTTCTTTCTTTCTTCCTTTCTTCCTCTCTTTCTTTTTTAAATCACTCTTTGCACACACCTCCTCCATGTATAATTGTTCTACAGTGTCCCAGGTTGCTGGCTTCAGGGATCTTTGCATACCAAAGTGCATATGGAGTGGCATAGTATTTGCATACAAGCAGCATAGTATTTGCATACAAGCTAGCCACACACCCTTGTGTACTTTTTAGTCTAAATGACTCATAACAGTTACTCCATTGTAAGTTCAATGTGCTGCATTGTTTTGGGAATGGTGACAAGGGGAAAAAAATACGGTCTGCACATGCTCAGTACTCACCCAGTTTTGTTTTGTTTTGTTTGGTTTGGTTTGGTTTGGTTGGTTGGTTGGTTGGTTTGGTTCGGTTTGGTTATGTTTGTTTGTTTGCTTTGTGATGTTTTTATTTTCAAGTATTTTTCAATCTGCGGTTGGTTGAACCAGCAGATGCAAAGCCCAGGGACACCGAGGGCTGACTGTAATTTAGATTGCTTTAGAACATGGGATGAAATGTCAGATTTCCTCAGGTTTTCATTTGCTCTGACAATATTTCCCAAGGAGGGTAAGCAATCAAAAAAAACACTGTGTTCTCACGTCACTGGAAATAATACTTCTCTCCTGGGTTTTGTCACCAACCTGATACATAATTAGGTTCTTTTGTTTTAGCTTGTTTTCAATTTCCAGGATCGCATCTTCTTTTCTCGGCTTTAATTCCAGTCTTTGTTTGCAGAGAGCATAAATGACTAGGAAGAAGCTGCCTCTGCAGCAGCGAAGGCATCTTGATGTCTTCCGGGCATCACTCTAGCCTAGCCCAGCCCCTCGATGGCTCTCCGGTAACATGTCTGACTGACTACATGCTTCTTGGCCGTGTCTCTTTGTGCCCCACTGCCACCGCCTTACAGCTGTAACCCCGGATCTCTCTTGCCTCAACACCTAATGGCTCCCAGCAACAGAGACCTCCAGGTGGTTTCACTGCTGCCTCCGTGAGCCCTTCTCAAGGGTGCACACGGATCTTCCCAGGCGGGTGAGTGAGACACTGGCATATACTTTCCGGAGCCCTTCAGTGTCCCTGTTGCCTGTTCTGCCTGTAGAGTGTGAGAGATTTCTCACTGGGCTCACTTCTTCACCAGCATTTGTGCAGACGGACAGTACACTTTCCGTGACGTTGGCATTGGCTGGGTTTCCTGATAGCTCATGCATTTTTCACCTGTTACCTTCTGTTCTGAAGTCACAATCCTGCTGAATATTTTCCTACTGGACTGTCTCTCAGAGCCATGCATAGTAAAAGCACATCTGGAGTGTGTGCATGCGTGTGTGCCTGTGTGCGTGTGTGTTTTCATATACATGTGCATGTGATGGCCAGAGGTCAACCTCTGGTGTTATTCAACAGAAGCACATTGTTTTTGAGTTAGAGCATGAGGATCATTGATTAGGCTAGCTTAGATGGTCATTGAGACCCAAGGTTCTGCCTTTATTTCTCTCCCCAGTGCTAAGAGGACATGTGTGGGCTGCTACACTTGGCTTCTTATTTTAAAGATTAAAAACATGTGCACAATTGCATGTATACATGTATACCATGTGTGTGGCTAGCACCCTTGAAGTCCAAAACAAGAGCTATGATCTAGAACTGGAGTTACAGGCAATTATGGGCCATCATATGTATGCTGGCAGCCTAACCTGTCTTCTGCAGCAAGCACTCTTAGCTGCCAAGCCATTTCTCCAGCTCCAGATACCTGGGCTTTTTACTGGGTTTTAGGGATGGAGCTCAGGTTCCCATGCTTATATAGTCACCATTTTATCCATCCTAGCTCCAGTTAGCATCCTTTATAGACTCTTGAAAGCAAGAAAGTTTCCAGTGCTCCTGGGGCTGCACTGGTACTTTCTTCTCAGCCATACCCAACACCAGGACTTTGAGATAGTTAATACTTGGCCCAGTCTCTAGATGATCCACCTTGCTGTGGCTCAAGAATAAGAAACAATGGCAAGCCACTGTCTCTCCATTCTTGCCATTCCTGAGCATCTCCTAGAGTATTGTAGGCCTTCACTGGGAAAGGAGGTCCGGCTTTGGGGTTAGTGGCAGAGCTGAGTGTATCCTCTGTGAGCTGTGCCCTAAGATTCCATGACTTATGGATGCTGTGTTCCCCGCAGAGCATAAATACTGCACTAAAGCCTCCATTTGTCATTTGGGCTGAACATCTCTGAGCTTATGCAATATGAATTACATTTTGTAATGGCCTTCGTGCTCAAGTCTCATGGGAAAATATTGTTTTCAGCAAGACAAAGCAAATTGCAGGCATTCCTGAAGGGGCTTTGGACTTGTACATGGAAATACATTTAATCTGACACAGTTACTCTAATGATCTCTTCTGTTATCTTTTCTGGAACATAGAATGTGCTTTGCCCATCCAAATGGAGGATGATGCTATGTTGGCAGGAAAGGCCAGAGCTACACTGAAGGAGGCTACAGGAAAGAAACACAGAAAACTTGAGGGGACAGTCCAGGGCCCTGCCATGTGTGAAACTACCTAAAGCTGTTCCACAGACAGTCTCAGAGCCCTTTAGGGTCTCATACCCCAGAGCAGAGAGGATTGAGGTAACTCCTCATCCCAGGCACTGATGCTTTGTCATCCTCTGCATACTGAGGCCTGCTGCCACCAGCCCTTCTGTGTCAGCTGGTGTAGCACTCATTGAGGAGGAACAAGGGTCAAATTCCCAGGAAATCCCTTCCAACTCTGTGCCTGGGTCCATGCTGTGGCCAAGATTGCTGACAGTGTCTTGTGTCTTCCTCTATAGACTGTGTGTCCACCTGACACTCTGATGGGGTCCCATTCCTCCCACTGCCCCTGAACGGCCTGCTCAATCCTCTTTAGACATAGCCATGGTCATGTGTCCCAGCTGCCCCATGATCAAAGAACCCCAGGGCAAGCCAGGGGAAGCAGCAACCCCAGAACCTCTTCCCAGGTCCTAGAGCCTGGAAAAGGTGCTGCAGTATCTAGGGGTTGCCCTTGTGGTTGGAATCCAGGTAAGTTCCAAGCTGGCGGGGGGGGGTCTTCAGAGAACCCCTTTGTGGAACACCCTTGAGTCAGGATGAAGAGGGAAGGATCTGGAATGATGAGCAGCTGGGACCACCTGGAGTAGGGCAAAAAGAGGACGGGACAACTGAGACACTTAGGGAGAGGAGTTGTGAAATAGCAACAAAATGATTTTATGTTTGGGGGTCACCACCACATGAGAAATACTATTAAAAGGTCACAGCATTAGGAAGGTTGAAAACCACGGTTTTAGATTTTCATTCAGGAGCTGGCTGGAATTCTGTCTCATGAGGAAGGCAGCATCTAAGCAGATGGCTTTTTGATCTAATTTTTTTCCTCTCTGTATATGCAGACATGACCTATCAGGAGAAAATATCACGAAAAATCCCAAGGGTAAATTCAGTATTTTCAGTGAGTTATCCATCTTGTAATGCAGCAATGGAATGATCAGGGGAAGTGGCTAATTCCACGGGTAACTCCTACAGCCTTCCCAGACTTGTCAGAGTTCCAGACATGCAGACAGATGGAAGCGCTTGCTTTTAGAAGCTGGCATTCCAGGTGCCCCAGTCAGGGTTTGGATTGCTGTGATGAAACACCATGACCAAAGCAAGCTGGGAAGGAAAGGGTTGATTTGGCTTAAACTGCCACATCATAGTCTTTCCCTGAAGGAAGTCAGGACAGGAACTCAAACAAGGCAGGAACCTGGAGGCAGGAGCTGATGCAGAGGTCATGGGAGGAGCTGCTTACTGACTTACTCATCACGATTTGCTCATCCTGGGACCACCAGCCCATGGATGGCACCACCAATGATGGCTGGGCCCTACCACATCAATCACTAATTAAGAAAATGCCTTACAGCTGGATATTATAGAGGCATTTTTTCAATTGAGTTTCCCTCCTTTCAGATGATTCTAGCTTGCATCAAGTTGACACGAAACTAGCCAGCACACCGAGGAAGATGGTGATGTCACTAAGAGGGGCAGCCACCAAGGGGAAACATAACGTGATTGCAGAACTGAGAGTCAAAAACTTAAATGTGACAGCAGGACTAGAGTGTCAAGACCAAAGCACCCATGGCTGGGTGTGGAGAGGTGGAGGTAGAGATGCCCAGGGCCTGAGAGACTCCACGATAGAAAGTCTGAAGCCCAGAGCAGAGACTGTTGATGATGAGGCAAAAACAGGGAGGAGACAGTGACCTGAGCAGGTGAGTGAGAAAGATGAGGTCAGTAGGAGAAGCCACGGCGAAGGAGCTGGGCCTGCACTGACTGTGGGTTCTGCACTGATTGCTGGCCCTGTACTGTCCACGGGCTCTATATTGACCACTAGCCCTGCACCCACCACTGGTTCTGCACTGACTGCTAGCTCTATTTCAGAACAGAGCTGTGCCATAAAAGCGAGAGTATAGAAAATTGAGCTAAGAAATAAAGTCAGTATCAGACCTGTAAGAGGCAGAAACAGACTTAGGCTCAAACATGACTGTGAGATGGTGGAGGCAAAGGTGGGGACAGGGTGATGCACCTTCATGCAGGGGGACACCATGCATGGTAAGCTGTGGCAAAGACTGGAGATATCTAGGCAGAGTCTACCTCAGAGTCTAGAGTGACAGCCTGAGCTCAGGCATCCAGACACAGACCCGAGAGATGACGACGCTCCTTCCATCTGAGCTCCCAGTCTACAGTCACTTATCACTGCTGCCACAAGGATCAGTGAAGCCTCTGAACAGTATCACATCCTGTCTTACAGACTAATGGCCCATCAACATGATTGTGGGAGCCTCGCTCTAGAGCCTAGATGCTGTCTGTAAAGAGAAAACACAGTTTTCCATAGTCACAGAGTTCAATGTGAATTCACAGTCATCTCCTTCCCATGGTGATTGCCACGGGGCCGAGAAGCCCACAATCAATGGCACTCTTATTCCAAACAGCCTAGCTTTGTAGTCCCCAGACCTCTGTTATTCTATTCCTCAAGGTGTGGCAACGGGGAGACCTGCCCCTTGGCCCCTGCGATTGACCAGGCCTTGTCCATGATCACAGAATGGGCCTGAGTGTAGGGGTCAGGGCCCAGGGGATACAGAGCAGTGTCGATAGAACGATAAGTGCTTATCCACAACGATACATCGCCGGGAGCCCGTCGTCCTAACCCGCTGTCTGTATAAACCCTGTGGGATGGATCACACTACATGGAAACGCAAGTGCTGTGGGCCAGAATGGATGCTCCCGCCTGCAAGGGAGATATGGTGTGTGATGGATTTCCCACTAATGGGCAGAAGAAGAATGGTAGCAATGCAGGAGCCACTCAATGCCCATGCATCTTGTGGTAGCGCAGAGATTGTAATCTCAGCTACTCGCTCACTCACATCTGTCTTCTCACCTTCCCCCACCCTGGAGAACAGGCAAGATGCAAACCCCTATGCCCCGGGAAGCTACTGGGAGCTGGACATTGATGAAGGGCCAGGGGCTTGATAAGCACAGGTGTAGAGGTACAGAGCTAGCAGAGTATTGCCTGCAGCTTGACAGCTAACTGGCCAAAGATGCTCCCCATTGGGCCAGCACTGGGCTCTTTAAGGTGAAAGCAGACCTCTGGTAGTTATTTTTATGTCTAGTCCTCCATGTACCTTGAGATGTGTGGGAACAGGAAGTCAGGGAAGGTACCTCTCATTTCATTTAGCACCGTGGTCTCAACCTTCCTAACGCTGTAACCCTTTAATACAGTTCTTCATATTGTTGTGACCCCCAACCACAAAATTATTTTGTTACTTCATAACTGTAATTTTGCTATTTTTAAGTCACAATGTATTATCTGATATGCAAAATATCTTATATGTGACCTCTATGAAAGAGTCATTCAACCCAAGGGATTGAGAACCACTGTTCTAGCATATGGGAAGTTCCAAAAGCCATGATACAAAGGTCAGTGTAGGAGGGCATCACCCCAAATTGTTTTTGTAAGAGACATTTGTTGTTGTGGAATACCATTTTTTTGTTTGTTTGTTTTTCGAGACAGGGTTTCTCTGTGAAACAGTCATGGCTGTTTTGGAACTCTCTCTGTAGAGCAGGCTGTTCTCGAACTCACAGAGATTTATCTGCCTCTGTGAAATGTTTTAACTGGGCCATGATGTGTTACATTTGTTTATGCTCCAGAATGTTACTTTAACTGTAAAAATGTGTTACTTTTGTTTGTGCTGCATTTGTTTAACAATGTAAAAGGATGTGTGTTTAATTATGTAAAGATTTATTGCATCTGTTTCACCTTGCCTACCTAAGGCACCTTGATTGATCTAATAAAGAGCTAAATGGCCAGTAGCTAGGCAGGAGAGGGACAGGTGAGGTTGATGGGCAGAGAGAATAAATAGGAGGAGAAATCTAGAGCAGAGAATAGAAAACAAGGGACACAGCCAGGGCAAGAAGGCAGATAGCCCCCAGCTAACAGACATGAGAACCAGTGAAAGTTATATAGAAAGAACAAAAAATGTAAAAAGCCCAAAGCAAAAGGTAGATAAAGAGAAATAGGTTAATTTGAGTTAAAAGGGCTAGCCAGAAACTGTTGCTTGGGGGAAAAAAAAGACCCAGTGACAGATATTGAGGTTCAAGCTGAAGATCAGGGAAGCAAAGCAGCTAAGCTACCTGAGCTCTTACCTCTAAAAGGCTACTGTGTTCCTATTCTCAATATGGCTGGAGAATGAATACCTCCTTCTGAGAACTTGCTCCTATCTTTTATAGCCCTTTAGTACTGGGATTAAAGGCCTGTGATCCCAGGTGCTGAGATCCTCTTTGTGTGAGCTGTTTCTCTTTAAAACTGGATCAATCTTGTGTAGATCTGGGTTGCCTTGGATCATAGAGATCCATCTACCTCTTAATCCTGAGTCCTAGGATTAAAGCTGTGTACCACCACCTCCTAGCTTCTGACTGCTGAAATTAAAGGTGTGATCTCTACACATAGGGGAGGGCCTAGGCCCTGCCCCAAATGATGTTACTGACATCGATGATCCACCATAGAAGACTTCACCATTACTATGGAGCAGAAGAGTGATGGGATGGGGGCCAGTGGGGATCATGGGAGGATGGAAGGGATAGGGAACTGAGATTGATATATAAAATAAGATTGTTTCTAATTTAAATAAAACTAAACAAATAAATATGAAATATCAAAAAAAGGTATGATCTGACTATGCTTTTCTGAACCCTTAGTCAAGCTTTAATATTTAATCACCACAATTCCCTGTTTTGACTATTTTTTCCCCTAGATCTTCTTTCTTCAGTCTCACTCTGCTTCTTTTCCTTTGCTTGGCCATGAACTTCTCTGTATTTTGTTTACAACATTTGCCATTGCTTTTTCATCTGAGTAGAATAGGGAAGAAATTGGACAAAAAAAAATCAAGCCTTCAGAGCAAGAAACCCCAAATCGCCTGGCACACCAGGTGTCACTGATTTGCCTGCAGAGGCATCTTCAATCTTCTTGCATTTTTTTCGTCGGGATCCAAATCCTTTAATTCGGCCTCTTCAACAAGTTCTTCCTGCTGCACTGAAGTTTCTGTTTCAATATTGCAAATAGTTTCTTCTTCAACCTCACCAGGTTTAACAGAGTGACTGTTTATACCTCACTTTCATCAACAGGACTGTTTTCAAGTCAAGGCCTAAAGTACTTCTTTTTCCTAGTTCCATGTCATTCTCTGTTTGAGCCTCTGAGTTCATCAACATTCATAAGCAATAATACATTTCTGTATCATGATTTGGGAACTGGTTGATGTCCCAAAAAGAGAAAGGCTGACACAATTTGTAAAGACAGGCAGCCATGGGAAATGTGCTCAGCACTGACTCTTGGGAGCACACCCTTTCCCGTCTAACACCTAAGGATATGAACACCTAAGGACATGGGTGGGCGGCAAAGTCAGTGGGTAACAGGTGTGGGCAATCTTATCACCCTCACTCTGCTGATTGGAATGAATACATTTCCTAGCTCTTGTATTCCTGGGGACATGTATGGGGGGCTTAGAACCCACACTGCAGGGCAGTTTCCTGATGGAAGTCAAGTGTGCGCTCAGAGCTGTGGACCCTACACTCTGTGGCTATAGAAACCCTGTCTTCACTGTTAGATATTTCCAAATGAATGGCAAAATCTCACCATGTGCTTTGGACTCCGACATATGGCGCTATTGGTAATGATAGGAGACCTTTGTAACTAGTGTGTGTTTTATTTTGAAGGCTAACTATACTGATGTCCTGGGGCCCATGTAATAAAGCACACAGCCTGTGTGTCTTTGCCTTAGGTCTAGAAACTAGAGTCTGACAACAAGCTGTAGACTGATTTCTTTCCAAACCACTGAAAGACCCCAGAAGAGGACTTCCCTCCAGGAAGAGACCCCTGGACCCAAAGACCAAGCGGAGACCACGGATGCGGATGCAAACTGCAAGAGGTTTATTTGAGATACACAGGTACCTGTGGGTGACAAAGTCTCTTGGAGGACTTGCGCGCCCACAGGCTGGGGAGAGGGACTTTTATAGGGCTGGGTAGCAAAAGCATGGGTACAGAAGCGAGATGCATAGTTACAGGGGTCCCATTGGTCAGCTCAAATAAGGCATTGAGTCATCCGAGGACAAGTCTGTTACGTGTTTGGGGATCTGATAATAGCTGACTTAGCTCATGTTTGGGTTTTTCTCCGAACTCTCTGCTCCCCTCCCAAGGCCAGATGTGGCAGCCTGTGAGTACTGACCTTGTCCTGTACTTTTACTTGTTTATGTGGAAGCCTTGCAAAATGGTGTTACCATTACTAAGCCAGGCCTTAAGCTATTAGCCTTGAGTGGGGGTCTTTCACCACCAGGGGTTTCTTTCCAAACCCCTCCCACTGCTCACAATAGTGACTGGTCATCTCTGAGCCTCCTTGCTGGGGGTGGCAACACTCCAGTCTGTGTCTCCATTGTCACCTACTGTTCTCCTTCTCCACATGTCAATCTCTACCCTCTTCTTAGAAGGGCAGATGTATCCTACTTAAGGCTCACACCACAACATCCTCATCGTAGCTGCTCATATCTGCCTCCAAATGAAGTCACCTTCTGAGGGCTGGACCATGCCAGAAGCTGCAAGCAATGCCAGCTCCCAGCTCCTCATGCTGTTCTGTTAAGTAGAGCTGTGGTTCTAAGTAGGAAGCCATGGCCAACTGCCCGAGGCATTTTTGTGCCGTTCATGGTTCTGTGACTCTCTAGTGTCCTCTGGAGGCATTTGGGGAACCCCCTTTTGCTCAGTGGAACTCTCCTATGGCTAAGGATCCCAACCAAGGGGCACCTCAGCTCACTGGCATTAACTCCTGTCTTCACTTGGCCTTTGAACTGTAGATAATCTCAAAGTAATCGACTCCCTGATGGTAGGCACATTGGTGGTTCTGCTCAACCCTGAGCCCTCATGCCATGTGTACAACCAGTCGCATTAGCAGCTCCTGTTTATCCACTGGTTAAAATGAATCAGTTTCCGAGTCAATGCTGTCTTCAGTGCTGTCTTCTAGCACTGAAGGTTTGGACTAAGACTCCAACTAACCTCAGACACAGTGAAAACACAAAAAGAAGATGTAGAGTTGAGGTGGTTAATTTTAATGGCTGGTATCAATTTGATAGGCTCCAGAATTTCATTGGAGACAAATTCCTGGGCATGTCTATGAAGAACTGTCCAGGAGCAAATCACTGTTCCCAAACTGGAGGGAGACAAGGGGCAGCAGATGCACAACTTACCTGGGCAGAAATCAGTGAGCAGAAAGCTCTGAGAACCAGCACTGGGTCAGGAAAACCCAAATGGTACATGACAAACATGTGAATAAGGCTCTGAGGGGAAAAACTACAGAGGATTTAATCACAGGAAAAAACACTTTAATGAATTCTACCTGCAGAAGCTGCCAGGTCCTCACAATGAAGACAGGAAACTACAGAATGTTCTGTTGGCCAGGAGCTTGGGGGAGCGGGGAAGGGCTAGCCATGGATGGGGGTCTAGATCTCAGTTTTTTGCAAGTTTTGTCCTGAGCTGGTTGTATTTAATCAGAGTCCTGCCTTCTTTGACTTTCTTAGTGCCCAGCTTGCCTCTAGAGAGAGACTTGCTCAACTCCAATTTGATCTAGATCAAGAGGATTGCCATCCAGCACCCAGCTCACAGGCTCATCATAGCACTTTCCCCTTTCCACCATCTTCCAAAAGAGAATTACATGACACAGAGAAAGACAAAATGCATAGTGAAGAAACTGCTTCCGTACAGGAACCAGTCAGATAGAAATAAGCAATATGATCAATAGACTAACAACTTTCATGTAAAAAGTTAATAAAATTCAAAAACAAAAAGCAATGTCAGCAATGAGACATTAAACATCAATGTTTAAGTGACAGTGATAAGAACATTGAAGCAGGGATGTAGGGAGCCCCAGATGGGTTCACTGGTGAACTGGTCATCACTGAAAACAGAGCCTCTGATTTGGAGAACATGACAGTAGGAACTGAACAGCAATGTGAAGGAAAGATATAATAACCCACAGGCCACAGAGATCATACATCGCTGCTGGAACCACCAGGGAAAAGGATGGCTAAACAGATGTAAGATATGAAGCAACAATGACAAGGAATTCCCCCTGATGAATGTTAGACACCAACTACAGACCTACATACATCACAGAACACCAGGCAGGTCAGGTACTGTTAAACACTCTGGAATACCTGTCAAACTTCCAAAAAATGAAAGATAAAAGACAAACCTTGATGGGAAATATTTTTTAAAAAGTCATTATTGACTGAGGACCTAAAATAAGAACTAGTGTCTGATTTCTTATAAACCATGCAAGCAAGATTGAGGGAGAGTGGAATATTTAAAGTGTGTGTGGAATCATTTTGTTAATGTCTTCTCAAAAATGAAGAGGAAAATCAGAGGAAGTCTTTTACTTGTCGATCTGCCCTAAGAAAATGTTCAGATTAATACCAGCCATGTATCTGGGTATGTATGCTTAAATGCACAGTTTTGAGTGTGAATTATAAGAAATTTGGATGGAGAAGAAATAACAGTGCTAATTTCTATTATGGGATACTTGCATTGCCTGTGAGGTTGAACAGTCTTATTAGAAAATGGACTTCAATTTAAAATAGTATTATACTAGAAAAGCCACTAAAGCAATGAAAAGTACAATTAATACGGTAAGGGAAGGATAGAGAATACAAAACACCCAAATGAAACTAAAAATCAGGAAAAATGTGAAAGACAAAGTATGAACAAAAACAAAAATAAGAAAACAACAAATACAGTAGATCCTGAACCAACCATGTCAGTAAGGGGCCTCAAACATGCGCTCTGAGCATGAATAAAAACTTAAGGCCCAATTACATATAATTTTAAAAATCCACTTTACATAAAAAAGCACAAAACTAAAAGAGCTGAAAAATATATCACACTAACACTAATAAGAAGTTGGAAGTATCGACATATCAACTTCAGAGTGAGCAGACGTTAGAGCAAAGAAAGTCATCAATGAGTCAATAAGTCAATGCAATAAATGTCAGTCCTCGACAATAAACAGAAATATTTAACATGTGCACCTCAAATGCCATCACTAAAACACGAAGGGAAATCTAGAAAATCAGCTGCATCTAGTGGGCTTCTGTGTGCCACTTCCCAAACAACAGAAACTCACAATCACTTCCAACTTACATGGAACATTCTCCAAGGCAGACCACAGTCTGGTACATAAAACACAACCACAATTGTCTTTTTTTTTTTAATCTGCTCCCAGATTACAATGTACTCTTAACTAGAAATAAAAACAGAAAGCTATTTGAAAAGTCCCCCAGATATTTGGAAACTAACTGTGCACTTATAAGTAGCACACAAATCAATGGAGAAATATCAAAGAAACTTTAATACATGATTTTAACTATAATGAAAATGAAATTATCAAAGCCTATATAATGAGCAAAAGCAGTGTTTAAGGGAAGTTACAGTAGTGAATGTATACTTTATAAAATAAAGATCCAAACTCAATAATAAAAACAAATGAACCTTGGGAAAATCTTAAAAGAATAATTAAATCTAAAATAATTGAAACAAATAATAAAAATAAAGGCAAAATCAATAAAACTGAAAAAGAGAAAATTAACAGAGTAAAAAGTTAGTTATGTGGAAAACTTAATGAACTGATAAGGCTCTAGCCAGTCTAACCAAGAGAAAAGGAAGAGAGAATACCAGAACAAAAGAGACATCATAATAGACTCCATGGACATAATGGGATAATAATGAAACATTTTAATAACTTTGTGTCTACAATATTTGGTAATGTAGTTGCAATTTGATAATTGCTTGAATGATACAATTATCCAAAAGTCACATAAATAATAGATGATCTAAACAGGGTTGAATATATTGAGAGAATTGGATCAATAGTCAATAAATTTCCAAATAAAAAGCATCAAGCATAGGTGGTTTCACTGGCAAATTCTAAGTAAGTGTGTGTGTGTTTGAAAACAATTTGTACCACAAGATGTAGAGTCAAGAAAAAAAATGAAGAAAAAGAAAACAAATGCAACAAAATGTAAAATTCATCAGGAAATCCGTTCTGAGAAATGCTGTTCCACAGGAGGCTTCTGTTCCCCTTTCACCTTCCCTGCACAGTACAGCATGTCAGTCACTGAATTGCAGTCCACCCCTGCATGAGTGGATGTGTAGACCATTCATACTGGCAGTCTGGATATTCTGTTATATGCTGGCTTCACTGGGCTGTCTAAGAACTACATAAATAAAAAGCAGCCATCTTTGTGAGCAGGGAGATTCAATATCGGTAATACGTCAAACTTGTTCTGTGAATTCAAGGCAATGTCATTCAGAATCTCAATGAATTGTTGTATGTACACAAATTGTTGTATGTATACAATACAAATTGTTGTATGGATACAATAACAGAGTACCAAGAGAAGAAAAGAAGACAACCAAGGGTGAGAGGTTAGGGTCCATAAGGCCTGGAGGACATTGTGAGCCAGGGGTCCCACTCTGGAATCTGGCCTTGCCATGGAAGATAAAAGCAATCACATCTCACTATCCCCTGGGGATGCATGGCCTCTGTGGAGTCCCCTTCAGTCTACACAGCTCCCTTTGGCTCAGGGTCTTCCGTATCCTAGGTAATAGTGTCCCCTGAACATGGCTTCAACCTTAGACACCTGGACAACTATCATTCCAATCTGGCTTTGCCCACCCAATCCTTCAAGCATGCCCACATGTCTAAACCTGAAGGGTAGGTTCTATGTATATCCAAAGCCCAAGGTAACCATGACCCCAGAAGACACGCAGACTCCTAAATGTAGACTGAGGGTGGCGCTAAAAAGTTTCCGTTGTATGAAATCAGAGAGGAGAGATACTGCATTTAGTGTAGGCACACCACCATCAGGTGGTCTGGGGAACAACCGTGATACCTTCTGCACTTTGGGGTGCCATCTTGTTCTGGGAGGTCTCCTGAGAGTCACTTATAGCCACTGTATTTAATCCTCACCCCTTCAATAGAGGTAGATGTCAGCACCCCTTTACACCCCAGGAAACGGCAAATCAGGAACTATTGACTTGCTTGGAACCAGGAACTCCATGAGAAAAGAACTAGACCCTGTGCTGTCAGGGTGTGTTCACAGACAGCGATGTCCCCGCACTCACCTTGACTGCATGAGCACCCATGTCCTCAGCTACAGGAGCCGGCTGTCTCTGACACTCATGTGATTGCCAGCCTGCAGGCACACAGATGTGACCAGAAGACAGCAGCCTCTCTGGAGAAGCCTGGGCAGAAGTACCTCAGCATTCCTACCTGTCCTGGGTTAATTCTGGTCTTATTCTGTACCGAGGCCCAGGTACATGGAGGTCCAGGCACAGGGAGGCCCAGACACACGGGTAGTACTGTTGAAGAATCCCACAGCCCACATCTATCTTCCCTAGAGTCATTTTTAAAGGAGAAAATGGAAAGAAACACATTTTTTTTTTAAAGGGAGAAAGACTAAGAAAGAGATCTAGGAGATAAAAGGCACATGTGTGACAAAGAAACTATGACATAGTCAAATTTTATTAATGGCTCGACCATATGCATTCGGAGGACAATTAACTATTCACAGGTGAAATTAGCTGATAGGAACGGCTGTCCTGAGCAAATCGAATGAGCTCCGATTATATCAATAGTTTTCAACCAGTGTCTCTGGTTATCAAAGCATCAAATAAATTTGTCCACTCTCTTCCTTTGGGGGGAAAACTTTAATTATCCAGCCCTGGCATATGGCAGGTCATTAATAAAACCTACTTATCGGGCCATGGGTTCTGGAGACTTACTGTTATCCATCTTTTATCTAAATAAACATTTGGGAAATGTCCTTAAAATTATTACAGAGCCTTTGCCCCTGTCCCTTATGGAAATTTCTAAACGGAAGGAGGCTGCACTTTGCTACAAAATCTGTGGTGTCCCTGCTTGCCTCTCTTCCAGCCTGCAACAGCCTGCAGCCTGGACTTGGGCTGAGTGTGCATTGATGGATCTAGGGGCCCTGCACATGCAGATAAGGGGGCGTTCCACATAGGCTGCCTCTCCCTGACACACATTTCTTCAGCCTTTATGTTATGTATGTGTTCTTTATTTCCATGCCACATAGATCAGTGACAAATGGAAAGATGGAGCGGCCAGTAGTAGCATGAAACAGCCCTGGCCTTCCCAGGGTGCCCGGATTCTTTTATTAAACCAGAGGTGCTCTAAGAATCACCTACCATTCCCAGCAGAGCAGTGGCCACTCCACTGAGACCTCCAAGAGAAGTCGACCTGTCATCATTCTATTTAAATGGTAAGTTTCTGTGGCAGGTACCATTCTAGAATGTGTTTTTCTAGCAAGCCTTGCCCAGATAATGCAGGGTCTAAAAAAACGGAAGCCTCTGCTGTTGCCCCTGGCAGCAGTGTGTCTTTGTGATGTCAATAGCTTCCACTCAACAGGATTTGGAAAGCACCCTTTCTGCTTAGCTCTACACCATACCAACCAGGCCGTGCGCTCAGACAACAAGGCTTGGGAATCAGATGAAGGTGATTGAGACAGCACAAACACCAGACCCCCATGCTGCTCTGAAGACACTTGGAGAATGCTAGATCCTGAAGTGGGTCTGAATATAGATACCCATTCTCACAGAGTGTTTAAACTGCCACAAGAGGCAAGGTCACCCAGGAGACAGTGGCTGCTCCCCTAGCTACAGATTTCTGGGGGAGAGTCTGTTCAAACTGTGGATACAGTTTTCCTCTCTTTCATAAGACCTGACACAGCCTTGGCATTGTGCTGAGACCACAACAAGGCAGGCCTCTTCACAGCAGAACCAGCCTGTATTTCTGCCACCCTTTAGTGACCATCTGGATCTAGTCAGAGTGTCTCTCTGCATCTCCCCCAGACTTGAGGTAGGTAGACTCCCACCTATAGTGGAGGCTTGGTCAGGCCCTACACATGAGGCCAAGGCCTCTCATCTACTACCCATCCCTTCCTAATGTCCAGGGCACATCAGCTCCCCTGCCATCCCCAGAGGGACACAGATGTCTTCAGTACTCATCTCCCATCTACAGATGAGCCCTGCCAAAAACATCTCAGCGCCATTATGCTATTCATTTTGAATTAATTTTTGGCTGTGAATTTGGAAATTTTTTGCACTTCCTAGCTTTAGGAGCTCAGGTTAAGAAGCTGTTCTCCCTTCCTCCATTGCTCTGCTGGCTGAGGAAAGCAGGAATTCCTATGCAAGCTAGTTAGCTATATGATGAGATGTGTCAACTACCTGGGCACAGAGGGCCTAACTCGTTAGAGCTTTATTCAAGGGGGAAAGGATCTGTAGAAAGCAGATGGGAGGGCATAGAGGACCACTGCAGCTGCTGCCCCCCCCCTTGGTTGCTGCAGCCAGTTCCAAGTCAGGCTGTGCCCACAACACAGGAGCACTTCTTCCATTTGCATGTCTCTGTTTTAGGCCGGAAGGGAAAGTTCCATTCCTTCTAGATGCCCGCCTTCCTAACTCCTTTTCCATCAATTTGACTTGACTTTGCAATCTGAATACTTCTGCTCCAAGCCTCACCTTTGAGACACTGGCATTTCTGTGTTTATGTTGAAAACTTTGCAGTATTCTTAGGGAAATAATTTCTTACTATGCAATTATAACCGCCCTGCTCAGCCTATGCTGTCTTTGGTGGTTATGTAATTAAAGAGCAGAGATTTTTTTTTTCCTTGACTGCACAAGGTGAAAAATGTTAGCTATTTCCACACTTCAGAGACCCGGCCGTTACAAGCATTAAAAATTACTTAAAACACAAATTTATGGCCCTGTGATCACGATGGATTATGTTGCTGTAAATGAATTGCACTGCAAATTGCTGTTTTAAATTAAAATATAGCTTATTAGGAATGGCAGGAAAGTAATGGAGAAGGAAGCCAGGTTTCATATCATTGCCCCCAAACACCTGCCCTCCAGAAGGGGTGCCAAAGGACTTGGGAACAGCAGCTTCTCCTGGCTGCCACAGGGATTGCTATCAGACCATGCCCCTAGCCTCCCCTTCCTCATTCCCTGTAAGAGCCTCCCATATGTCTTATCTATCTCCTGTGGGGATCCACAGTGCATGCACAGAAGAGGGTAAGGATACACAAAGAAGAAAACGAAGGCCTATTCCATCCCTCGAGCTCCTTCAGTCAGGTGAGGGACCAGGCTCTACACAGACAGACTGTGGGAATGTGAACACACAAATAGGATGCACTCTGGCAAGAGAGATGGGACAAGACTACTTGAGAAGAGATACGGGTTAGTTAGTCAATGTGCTTGGCTCATTAAGTGAGCAGTATGCCAAAAGCAACCAGAATTCAGTATCTCAGGACCCGAAGATGCTTCCATGAGAGAGAGGATACTCTTGTCTTACGCGTGAGAGGACGCTGGCTGCATGCTCTTTACCTGAGCATTTCCAGGTGTGAACCTGTCACTCTGAGCACACAGAGAGACAGCCTAGAAATCACACGCTCAGTTTTCTTCCTCTCAACTTGGAATCACAAAGGTGACCTCCAAGAAAGGGGACATGGCAGCTGGGCGATGGTAGCACACACCTTTAATCCCAGCACTCTGGAGGCAGAGACAAGCGATCTCTGTGTGTTCAAGGCCCGCCTGGTTTACAAGGTGAATTTCAGGACAGTACCTTTATTCCCAGCAGAGACAGAAGAATGCCTAGAGCTCTTTGGCCAGCCAATTGAGCTAAATTAGTGAGTTCCAGGTTTGAGAAAAAACTCTGTCTCAAAGGAAAAAATGAGGTATATTAGCAAAGACAACAAACCACACAACTTCTGTATGCAAGTTTCAGAAACCCTATTTTCACTTAACAATAACATGGTGCCAGATATGGAGAGTTTTACTAATTGAGTGTTTTAGTTAGGGTTTCTGCTGCTGTTTTGAAACACCATGACCAAAAGCAACTGGGGGAGGGGAAGGGTTTGTTTCATCTTACAGCTTGTAGTTCTTCACCCAGGGAAGTCAGGGCAGGAACCCTGGAGGCAGGAACTGAAACAGAAGCCATGGAAGAATACTGCTTATTGAGATGTCCCTCAAGGCTTGCTCATTCTGCCTTCTTACACCACCAGCTAGAGTGACATCACCACAGTGAGCTGAGCCCTCCCTTACCAATCATCAACTAAGAAAATGCACCACAAGCTTGCCCTCAGACCAACCTGGTAGGGAACATATGTTTCTCAGCTGAATTAACTCTTCCTAAATGACACTGTGTCAAGTTAACATAGAACTAGTCAGGACACTTTATACTTCTATACACATTTGTGGTGATAACTTGCTTGTACAAATAAAGCTTGTTGGAAGATCAGAGAATGAATATTGCCATTAGCTAACCATAGAGGTCTGGAGGTCTGTACAGACAGACAGGAAGTGAGGTAGCTGGGCAGAAATAGGATATAATCAGGGAGAAACTGGAACTCACTCTCTCATCTGTGGAGATGCTAAGGAGGTAAAGTGTGGCAGTGGCATGCTCCTTTTCTCTGTGATCTCTCAGCACTTTCTTCTGTGTCTGACTCCAGGTTTTTATTATCTAGACCAATTAAGAACTCCATTTACACACATTCTGAGCTTTGTTCAAGGTCAAAGCTGGGTTTCTCTGAGTCAAGACTGGTTCTTTTGAAACTCATTAGAAAAGATGTATTAGTCATGTTCTAGGACATGGAGAATTCAAGCAAGAACTGGTCTGTAAACTTCTTCCTTGCTAGCTTTCACAGTGCCAGAAGGTGCTGTGAGGCCTGTGAGAGGAGGTGGAGAGTCAAAAAAAAGTCTTACCCAATGGTGGTAATCTCCAAGGAAAGATGTATGTGTTGGTACAATAGTGGTTCAGCTGTTCTGGGATAACCAATTCCATTTTGACTGAACTTGATACCTGCTCCGTAGCAGGGAATTCATGACTAGTACTATAAACCTGGTCAGAAGTCCATTAGGAGGTCCTAGGCCCTAGAAGGAATCCTGCCACTGTTGATTTGCTAAGTGGTTATGTTGTTATACTATCTTCTATGAATTTATGTCTTTACCCATAGCCTAGTGTTGCTCTTAGTATCAGTCAGAGAGTTTTATTTTTCAGTGAACAAAAATTAATGCAGGGGCTTGCAACTGGACAATGTGCTCAGAATAAGTGACTGTTGAATGATCACACCTAACAAGTTATTTTTTACACTCCCTTGCCCTTCCAAAGGCCCAGGAGGTGTTATGAAAGAGGAACAGATAGAATGCAAGACATGAGCTGGGATATGGGGAGAGGTGATGTAAAATGTCTTCTGGACAGGATATGGCTGTTACACCAGGAACTTACAGCACCTATGGTTACCTGCATAAGATACAGCCAGTCAATATTCTATCACGGATGGGAGGGAGGCTCATGATACCCCACCCCTGGCAGAGTGGATATTTCAGTTGATGGCTGCTGGGAGAGAGGAAGTCATTTTTCGTCAGTGCTATAGCCAATGGTAAATAGCCTATCTTCTGTTAAATAACCACACACCAATGTTCATGCAAGAAATGCTAATTAAATTCACTAGGTCAAGAAAATAGAAGGGATTTGTTGGGATGAAAAGGGGGGGCATAGGAACGGGAAAAAGATACAAGGTAGTATTGGAGGATGAATATGACCAAAATACAATTATGTACATGTGTAAAATTATTAAAGAATATTTTAAATAATTTTTCAAAAAGATGTATTTGGCATGACTTGTGTTATGCTAACAGAGGCTATACTTCCCACGTGCTCTCCCTATTTCTCTATAAATCTTGGGGGTGCTCAGCTCTGCCTCAGAAAACAGGCAATATGCTCAGCTCTGGGAAAGCATCAGACTATTTTTTGTTTTTGTTTTTGGCGGCATCCTCTCTAGAGGCAGCCCTGAGCTCAGACTTCCCACAGGCATGCCCATCGGTGCTCAGTGGGACAATCACAGGGCTCCTATAGATCTCCGGAGTCTTTGCACTGTGTGCCGATGCTCCGTCCTGCAGGGTGCGCCATTCTGCAGGCTTTATAGCTTTCAGCTGCACAGACTCTTAACCCAGCTCCTGATGCTGCAATCCAGCCGCACCTCACTTGCTCTCTCTGCATCCTGATTCAAATTGCTCTTTTCATTATTATTTAGCTGTGTGTTTGGGAGTTTTGCCTTCATGTAGGTCTGTTTCACTTATGTGCAGTATCCACGGAAGCCAGAAGAGGGCGTAGGAGCCCCCCTGGGATTGGAGTTACAGATGGTTGTAAACTATCTTGTGGGTACTGGGAATCAAATCTGGATCCTCTAGAAGAGCAGCTGGTTGTTTCAGATGAAAATTAATCTAGGTCTTTTTAAAAAAACGGTATTGACAGCAGCTATATGCTGATTTAAAAAATCATTTTTTAAAAGATTGTTTGCTGCCTTTAATAATTGTAGGTAACCTTGTGTTTACTTATACACACTAACCTTAAATGTCTGCTTTGACTGTTCCAGTGCCTAGAGTCCCTTGCTCATCATATTGAGCTGTTTCTTTAAGATGGTACCTTATTTCTGGTGTGTTTCTTGGGTATCTAATGACAGGCAAAACTCCTTGGGAAACATCTCTAAGACCTGAGTACAGGTGCTTTCTCTAGCAAAGTTTCCCCTTTGTTTCTATCATGAACAAACTGAGATTTTTAGAGTTCCCAGGTTTGAACACTTAGAGCACAGGCATGATGTAAGCCTCTGGTTTTAAATTCACAGGAGTGTCCCATATGCATTATCAAGGTCAGGTCCTTGGAGCCACCTGTGTAGCAGCTTTGTCAACAGAGTGTTTCCTCTTTCTGGCTTGTATGTAACTCTGTGTTTCTTCAGCATTTAGCAGTAAGTGTCTATGAGTTTGGGGGATGGGATGGGAGAGGTTTGGGGGGGCATGGGAAGATGGGAGGTAGAGGGAACTGGGATTGATATGTAAAATAAGAAAAAATATTAAAAATAAAGAAAAGAAAAAATAAAAACAGAAAAAAAAGTGTTTATCAGTCATCTCATGGATGTACCAAAGGCTGTACTCACTGGCTTTCTCACCTTAGAGAGTTATTGAGATGGAGATTCATGATCACCAATCATATGATGCCTCCAGCAGGCACTAAGCAAACTAGCTCACCACTCAAGGAGGCTTATTCAACCTAGATTTACCTTCATGGCAATTTCCTCCCCTTCTCACCAGCCCAGTGAGATGGTTGTTTGTTGCTGATATTTTCTTGTCCTGCCAGGTTCCACCACACTTCTCAGACCCAAATAAGCACACAGATGCTATATTGATTATTAAATGTTGGCCAATGACTAGGGCTTCTTATTGGCTAGCTCTGTCTTAAATGTTAACCCATTACTATAAATCTGTATATCTCCACATGGCCTTATCATACTTGGGAACACCTGGCATGTCCTATCCTCCCATGCCCTCCATGGCATCTCCCCAAGGTTCCTTTCTGTCTGCCTTCCCCAAAATTCTCCTCGTCTCCTAGTGCCACCTATCTTCCTGCCTCTATTGGTTAAACACTGTTTCATTTTTCAACCAATAAGAGAAACATATGTGAGAAGGACATCCCCCATCAGTTGTTGGTGTTAGTTGATTGAAAGCAATAGGGCACAATGTTAATTCATTATCAACACTGCTTAAAGAAAATCTACTAGATAAATCCAAAGACACCCAATGTAAGCTGCTCTTGACATTAGAGGTCACTGTCTCACCTGTCAATCCATAACAAGATATTCTGGTCACAGCTTCATAAGAAATGATATAAACATGGCAGGTGTATTGTGGCCAATATGAGTAAAGCTACCAGGGTGAGTAAAAATCCCCGCAAAGGTTGCTGGGAGAAAGGCTGTGCAAACTGCTTGCTGTGTTTGTCCCAGGGGCACATACACAGCCAAAGCACACACTGAGGATCCTTGACTGACCTAGGATGCTCCTAAGAGTTCAGTATACAAGGGAAGAAGTCCCTTTCCACTGTCCCCAAATCACCTGCTAAGGATGGGGCTATGTGTGGGGGCTGGACCAGACCCAGGGCTGGATGACAGTAGTTCTGCATAGCTGATGGAATCCAGTCTGATAAGATTACTAGCTTGCTCTTGGATGTATGGGAAAACAGGATTAGCAATCTGTTAGAACAGCAGAAGAGGCTGGGAACAGAGGTGGTTTTTCTGCTGAGTTTGAATTTCATGCCTGAGATACTCAACAAAAAACCTGCTCATCCCTTGTCATCAATCACACTGCTGTACTTCAGCTCTCCAGGTGGTTAGGACCTGCACAGGAACCCAGCCAGGCGTGTACAGATCTATCTTCCCCAGGGACTGCAAAGTTTAGTTGTCACTTATGATCGAGGGGAGAGACTCCCTTGACTCTTATCCCCTCCCAACACCACACGTACAAACACCACATGTATAGCATACACAGCACACACAACCGTGACTAACTATACACAAACACATACGCATGTGCACGCACACGCACAGGAATACACAGAGACATGTAACACACTGGCATGCCACATGTATGTAGCATACACCCCACAAGAGCACCTCATACATAGCACATCTGATGCACACACTTTTACACCATGTGTACCACACATGTACAGTTATACACATCTCCACCTGAATAAGCAGAACATAGAAAGTGGTGGTAAAATGTATGAATTGGGCATATGAAACCTAAGCACTAGTCCTCAAATACATTTATTTTCCCAAGTGATGCCCTACCATTTCTCTCCATGAAGTGTTTCCCCCCACCCACCCACCCAGTAAATGGGGGAAATTAGCTACCACATTTGGCTTGATGTGATATGCTCTTCAAGGAGAGAAGAGTGGCAGAGAGGTAAAAAGCACTATGGAGGGCAGAGCCACTAAAGCGCATAGGATGAGTGCTGGTCTGTGTATACTGGCCTCTTAGGCCTGCAGACTCAGCTGAGTAAGTCTCAGGGAATGTAGCATGCTCTATAGGGTTACCAGGATCACAAAGGAGCTGCCCTATTCATCATGTCTGTCCACTTTGCCAGCCAGTGTTTCTCTGAGCCTTCTGCCACTGTGGTTTTGGTGATTCAGATTCATCACTTGGGGCTGAGATGGTTCCAAGGTACCAAGCTTAGAAAAGGCTAGTCTCCCTCCAACTCTACAAGTCGCCCAGGGAGCCAGGGTGATACAGACTCGACGAGGGTGCTGTACTTCATTTCACAAATTGTGTCTGGATGAAAATGAGAAAGAACCACAGCCCTGTTGGGGAGTAAAAGGTTCTTAAACATTGCAAGGCCTTAAGCTGATACACTTTAGGCAGGCCACTTGGGCTAGTATGATCGGTTGGATAAAAGCAGGGTTCGAGAAAAAGATGATATGTGACAGGGTTCAAGCAGAGGGGTATTTTATTAGGGAAAGGAATCATAAAAAGGAGTAAGGGGAGACTGGCCTCCAGAGACAGGAGCAGCAGGAGAGAAGAAAGGAGGGGAGAGAGAGGGGGAACAGACAGAGAGGGAGAGAAAAGGAGAGAAGGATGGGAGGTGGGCAGGGCCTTTTAAAAAGGAATGTGTACAGGCAGTGCTCTTAGTGGCTGCAGCTGAAGGTGTATCCTGTCAGAACCCCAAGGACAGGCCTGACTACTAACAAACATGAGTCCATGGGTGACCAGAACTTGCAAGACCAGAAGTGAGGAAGTTCTGCCTCAGGTCTTGGGACCCTACAGAATGCCTCTATGGAAGTTTCCCTGTGGCTTTCCTTCTGAAGTACTGTGACAGCACTTCGCCAATGCATGCTACCTCGGCTGGCAACAAGGCCCACATGCAATCATGCACAAATCAATCAGGCAGAACTCTCTACAGTTCTTTTATTACAACTGTGTTCATTAAAACCACTGTCCCCAACACCTGTGAAGCATAATTCCCAAGGTGTGTTCCTTGCAGTCTCCTATTATTTGTCCTCATTGGCCAAGTGACATTTGATTTTTCAGATGCAGGCCTCTGGGTAAGAAGCTAAGTAGCATCTATAAACTGTCCATTCCTGGAAGAGGATGTACACTGCAGTCAGTCTCAGCAAATCCTTTCCTTGGTCCCACTCTTGGGAAGGAAATCTTACTGACAAGGATTAAACAGCATTAACTTGTCCTTAGATAATTAGCATCTGCGCTTACATGTTAAGATTAAAAACATAGCTGGCTCCACTACGTTCAAGAATGCTGAGGGAGCAACTATGAATCCTTGTTAAATCGATTACAGGGACACAATGTGAAACTTGCCAGAACTGTACATGGAGCAAATAATTGGAACACACAGCCTAGTACGTGGCTCAACCTCACTGACCAGGAATGAATGTCACCTTCCTGAGAGAAAGTATGAACAAACCTTTCCTGTTGGCACCTCATGGCCATGAGGTAAGGGAGAATGGGGAAGCCTTTCTTGATCTAGTGAAGGCTCCTGAGGAAAGATTTTGGCCCATGTGACTGAAATTTTAAGCTCTCAGAGAGACTGGTTCACTCCCTTATTTATTAACTGTGCTTAGGTTCCCACCAGTAAGGAAGAGGCTCCTAGTTCTCTTGACTTCTGCAGTCCTAGGGAAGTGGGGTTTAGGGTTTCCTGATGATCAGATGTTTTCAGAACAATGTGTGTGGCATTTACAAGTTAAACAAATGTCTGTGGCCCTGTCACATAAGCTAAGGTATTGACAATCAGTGTTCCCCCAGGTATCCCGTGTGCCGTGTTATAGAATGATATAAACATCTCCAGAGGGGCCTTTAGGGATGGCTTCACAACATGTGTATTGGCCCTGCTAGGCCTGCTGTCTTCAGGGTTGGGAAGTGTCGGTAGCTCCAAGGTTCTCATAGTCCCTCCCTTGAACCATTTTTGACCAACTACACTGAATATACTAACCCTAGGATCAATCCTCACCTCTTCCAGGACCCTACCCTTCTAGTCAGGTGTTGATGGGGAATGTGGTTCTGTATATATGTTTCTCTTATTGGTTGATCAATAAACACTGTTAGCCAATAAGGCAGAAAGATATGTGGTACTAGGAGACAAGGAGAATTCTGGGAAATGTAGGCAGAAGCAGTTGCCATGTAGACCACAAATGAGTAGCAGGTCCGGTCCCTTTTCCAGTAAGATAAGACCATGTGGAAATACATAAATTTATAGAAATGAGTTAATAATTAAGACAGAGCTAGCCAATAAAAAGCCCTAGTCATTGGCCAAATTGGCCAACAGTTTAAGTCTTTGTGTGTTTCTTTGGGGCTGAGAAGCAGCCATGGAACCTGGTGGGACAAGAACCTCTACAACAGGGACTCTGGTTTTACTAAGTCCACACCTTCTCTTTCCTGATACTTACCCTGAAGCGGCTAGTAAATTGTGGAAATTTTGAAATCATACTCAATGAAAGTGTCTTCATTCTTTTCTTATATCTACATGATAGTTTAGTTAGGTATAGAATTTTCTTCAGAATATTGAAGGCATTTTCTCATCCCCCCCCCCCTCTCTCTCGGTATGGAAATTTAAAAGTTCTGACACACTGGATATAGTTCCACACTTGTCATCTGAGTAGTCAGGAGACTGGAGCAGAAGCATCATGAATTTCGGGACAGCCTGAGACACACAGAGAGAGCCTGTTGACCTTGTTCTTCTTTCTATCTCTGCAGAAGCAGAGTGATGTGCTTAATAGAGCTCTTTCTGCTGTAGCTCTTGTGGCTAATTAGGGAGGAAATGGAGCTTCCTGTCCAGTTCTCACTAATTCTGCCCAACATCCTTTTTCCAAAGATGACAACATCAGTGCTTGTCAAAGCTGGATGGAAAAGACAGAAAGATGGTCTATTCTAAAAACAGCAGAACTAATGCCAAGCATTAGTAATAACTGCAAAAAATAATTCAAGTGTGTCACTGTGGTCACTATTGCAGTATTGGGCCCATGTCTGATAAAACTACACAAAGCCGGAAATGAACCTACTGATCCAGCTGCTGGTTTTCATCTAACGTGTCTCTCCCTTCCATTGATCAGGCTGAAATACTGCTCCCTCTGTATCTAAGGTCTCTCATACATCCAAGTTCAGATAGGAAAGTGATTTTTCCTTGAAGCCCATTCACTGTAACATTGACCAATGGCTGGTACTGCATGTTATGATTCTAGAGCAAGCTGGGTTTCTATATCATATTCTAAGTCACCTCATAATCAAAAAACTGACTCTTTGGGGTACGTGTAAGAGAGATGAAGAGACCTGGGTGACAGACTACTTGGACTAAAAACACTTCCTGAAGAGCCAAAGTACCTGCCTCCCTTCCTCCACAGCACCGAAAAGCTGGCAGCTGGTCAGATGTGTAAAGCAAACTGGGAAATCAGGCCCCACTACCCACACAAAGGGACAAATCTGGAACAGGGCGATGCTCAGGTAATGAACCTGCATAGCTCTGCACACAAACTGAACTTCCAACCACACTGCAAACTGGACCTATTCCTGCAAACCAGACCTCAGGCTCTTTCTGACCTCTTTTGACATCCAGAATGCTTGTGGGGGACTGGAAGGATTCCCCCACATTTACCTAGCTGCTACTAGGCTCTACTAGGCCCTCTGTCTCCCCACACTTTCATTATACAGCCCCTCTCCAAAGGTACTGACAGGATATCAGATCAAAGAAGTCTGGGATCAGCGGGCTCATGGTCCAGCCCAGTGTCACTTTAAGGGTTGTGCTAGAACCCTATATCCAGGATTCCCCATAGGGCTTGGCCCTCTGACTGAGAGCTCAGCACCAGGGTGCCTTGGGCAGAGCATCCTCAAGCTTTGCAGCTGCACCAGTTCCCACCTTCTACCACTCTCACACAGTTGGAGCTGCCACTGCAGGGGTTCTGGAATGGCTCCAGACTCAGGAAGCTTCCTGGATGCCCAGCATGGCCCGTGGCAGATGCTGTTCCTCAAGTCCATTTCAAATTAATAAGATTGTCCCTTCTGCTTTTCATCCACAGAGTGGCTTCCTTTACATATTCATTGAATGTTAAATTGATGGATTAAATTATACCAGGCTCAAAGTCAATCCTGCACATACTCATTAAAATTGACGAAATCTGCCCCCTCCCCATGGGGACAGAGCACAGAAAATGCATTTAGGGACACTGATAAGTCCGGGTCCATTATATGTCATTTTAAACAAAGAGCAAGACCAGCCTTTTGGAGACACTCTATCAGCTATTAAACAGAGATGCTGCATGCCCAGAGAGATTGATGGCTCTTCCTGGGCAGATAACAAGGAAATGCCCCCTCTGCATTGCTGTCAAGTTCACAGGCAAACCAATGCTTCCTTGGGAGTGTCTCCCTTTGTCTCTCCCAGGTGCGCCTGGGATACCAGTACCTGGAGCAGACCTTCCACTCCACACCAGCCCAGCTGGAGGTGGCAGCATCAGCATCCATCTTCCCTTTTCCTGACTCATCTCAAGCTTGGTGTGATGGGAGATGTTATTCTATAAATATCTTTCTCTTATTGGTTAATGAATAAAGCCCTGTTGATCAATGGGAAAGCAAGATAGGTGGGACTAGGAGACATGGAGTATTCTGGGAGATGTAGTAAGGAGTCAAGATGTAGGACGTGAGAGGGGAGGTCCAGACCCTCTCTCCAGTAAGATAAGACCATGTGGAAACATTTAGATAGATGGAAATGGGTTAATATTTAAGACAGAGCTAGCCAATAAGACACTCTAGCCATTGGCCAACAGCTTTATAACTAATAGACTTTCTGTGTGTTATTTTAGTACTGACGCAGCTGTGGGACCAGGCTGGCAGGAAACTGTTCGTAACAGTGGTGTGTGGGCCATACCTGAGCATAGGAGATGGGCAGCAGGGCTTCCGGGTGGAAACAGTGCCACTCTGCAGGTCATAGCCATAGGCTTGAGCAGAAGGGTAGGCTGAGAGCCCATTCTGGTTCTCCTTGGAAAGTGAGTCAAGAGTTCAGTGGGACATTTCAGAGAGGCCTTCATAATTCTCCATTTCCCAGCCAATGAACCTTCACAATGCTCCATTTCCAGCCAATGAACCTTCATAATGCCCTGTTTCCAGCCAATGAACTGGTCTTTCTGCTTTTCAGACACTCCAAGGCAGCCTACACTCACAATTGTAAGTGTTCAAAGAGAACCAGGAAATGCCCTAGGATGGGGCAGATGTGGGTATTGTCAATGGCCTACAATTTCAGAGGACATTTCTAAAGTTTTCTATTAGGCAGATGGATAGGTGCCCTGGACCGTTCCTGTCTGATGTTGTGTCTTTGCTGAGTGCTCCCCATCATGTTCCAATGCCAGCTCTATTCAAGGGATATTTCTCATAATAAAGGTTCAGTCTTGACAATTAGTGGTACTTTTATTTCTAAGTAAGATGTTACAGATACTAACAGAGGATACCACACTGTAGAATCTTGGGAAGCAGTGTAACAGATTACAAAAACCATGCCTCCCAGGACTTTCAAGAGCAAAAAAAGCAATGCAAATAAGATGAGCTAAAACTTCAGGACTGAGCCAAAAAAGAAATAGAGTGTCTTGCAGTGACAAGCTCTCTAAGGAGAGAGTCTTTGCAGCAATTATCAAGGACTGGCCTGAAGCAAGCTGGGTGGCGTGGAGCAGTCCCCAGCAAGCTGAGAGGCAGAGGCCTGCAGAACTCCTGTCAACTAAAACTGATTCCAGTGTCTAAGACTGCACAGATGGTTCTCATCAAAATCTCCAAGGGGTCATGGCCAAGGAACAGTGATGACTTAAGCCTGACGAATCAACAACAACAACCCTACACAGACCTGCTTAGTTCCCACCTGGCATGGTGTGGTCCATCCACCTGTCACCTGGAAAGGATGAGCTGATGGCATCACCAGACTTGGGGGCTCTGACATACATCCAGCACACACTATGATTTCACAAGAAATGTAAATAAAGATTTTTAAAAATTAACAGTAAAATTAGATAATAGAAGTAAAGTGGAAACAGATCCACGGATCATATGGATTAAATAAGGACTTTACAATAACACCCTTAAATACAATAAAGAAATTTTTTCAAAAGCTATAATAATAAAGATAATTTCAATAGAGAATGAGAATCCATAGGAAAAATCCCAGGAGACATTCTACAAAGAATGTCTACAAAGAACCCACTTGAATTTAATAATCCACCAGGTGGGTTCACCAATGAAGTAAATATATGTGAAAATAAGATTAGCTGAAAGGTTAAAAAAAAAAAAAAATGCCCTAATTGGGTCTCAGAAGAAATAGAGCTGAAGAAATTTAGATAGAGTATAAGTAAGGAGAATCCTCAAAAGGCCAAATCCTGTGCAACCCATCCACGGGGGACAGGTGCAGAGAACAGCTGTACTTGGGGAAAAAATGACTAGGGTTTTTCCCCAAGACCTTCATGATATCAACACACAGATTCAAGAAAATCAATAAACAGGGCGTGGTGGTGCACACCTTAAATCCCAGCACTAGAGGGTGCAGAGGCAGGCAGATCTTTGTGAGTTCTGGGTCAGGCTTGTCTACTGAAATGAGTGAGTTCCAGGGCAGCTGGGGCTATACAGGAAGATGCTACAAGGAAGGAAGGAAGAAAGGAAGGAAGGAAGAAAGGAAGGAAGGAAGGAAGGAAGGAAGGAAGGAGGGAAGGAGGAAGGGAAGGAGGACATCAATAAACACAAGAAGAATAAGACAAAGAGTATCTTGACATTAACCAGAGAAAAATCACAGGTGGCCTTCAAAGGATACCAGGACAAAAAAAAAAAAGAATGACTTTCAACACAAACTACTATGGGAATCAAAGGACAACAGAAGGCTGCCCTTAATTAATGAAGAAAAAGAAAGACACTAGCCTGGAACTCATAGCTGACAAGATATTAAGTGTACCGCGCCCACCCCTGCCAGCAAGGAAGACGCGACTCTGGGAAGATCTTCTTCATGCAGTTTTAATCAGGATCCTTGAAACATGTTTCCTCTGACCCACGGGGGACCCGGGGGACCACTGCACAGGCTTAAATACCCTTGAGCTAACCAACCCCAGTGAGCTACGTGGACCCTGCAGATAGGCTACTCTAACAGGGAAGCAGACAGGCTGAACAGACTTAACCAAATAAAGGCTTGTTTACGCCAGAGAGCCCTCACCAACAGGAAGGTGTAAGGCGGAAGCCAGCACCACTTTAGCCAGCGCCACTTTAAGGCGTGGCACTTCGAGGCTCTCTACAATTAAGTCCATGGAGGCACCATGAAAACAGTGGACAAAGAGCTGAGCAAATTCATCTCACCGCCATGACGTGCATACATTTCAGTGTACAAAGGCGTTATGGCGGGCATGTCAGCCATGGAAAACTAGTGGGAAAGGGAACCTCCAGGGCAGGGTTGGGATATTGGCTGCTTAGAATGAACTTGAGATAGTTTACAGTGGTAAGAAAAATATCAGGAAGAAGTTAGAAAGCAAAAAGGGGCAAGGGGCTGAAGCAACGCACCAACCCAGTGACCCAAATCCCAACCTCTCAACAGTGTCTGAGACAGACCTTAGATATGAATGAAAAACTACAACAACAGCACTACAGGGCAGGAGAAGAACACCTTTGTCTCTTTGGGACAGTGTAGGAAGACATAATTATTCAAAACTGACCACTAGATAGCATCCAAATGAAAACCTCGTGCATTCTCCTTTTGGTGCTAGGGACTGAGCCCAGGGCCTCATGTACCCTATAGGTATGCTAAATAAATGCTCTACTATCTAGCTACAATGCTAGCCCCAAATGAAAAGCTTTTAACTGAATACTCAAATCATATTGGGAGAGAAAATAATTTTTTTAAAGTTATTTGGCAAGGAATTAATATTCAAAACACATAAAAGTTAAATTTCTGTAGCGAATAGAAGTGAAGACCTCAAAGTGGGTTGAAGTGTAGCTCATTGGCACAGTGACTGTCCCATTTGCATCAGACATTGAGTTTGATTCTTAGCACTAAAAAAAAAGAAGGTTCCCAATGTCACACAGTGGAGCATGTGTTACAGTGAAGAATGGGACAGTGGATGCTAAGCATATGACACTCTTCCACTGTTATTCTCCACAGAAATTTAAACCACAATCGTAGCATCACTCACTCTACAGGATAGCTAAACGAACATGGCTGTCAACATAGACTGTTCCTGATAAAGAACGGTGATGGAAATGGGTAGTTTAGATGATACCATGTCAGAATTCTCATATTTATCTTATGGGGCGGGGGGAGCACACAATTCCCTTCACCTAGGAATTCCCACCTACACAGTTCACTGAGAAAAGGCAGTGAATTTCCCCAGGAAGCTGTCTGTAATCAAGAAATTCGTTCTTGATGACAAGGGGTTAAGAATTCTTGATGAATCAATAAGGAAATTCACAGCTCAGATAATAAAAACTGATCATAAACAGAGAGGAATAAACTGCTGATAAGCTAAAGAAGAGCTCCCAAACCACTCACAGAGTGGGTGCAGCAAACCCAGGAGGCTGTGAGATGCCACAACAGTGCTTAGCTGAGGATTAGAGAAAGCTGTGGGGAAAACAAGCCAGGGCATTTGCCACCTGGAACTTGAACCTTGCAATCAATCCCCTGACTCTTGATGGTGTTCTCATTACACAGATAAATGTGTTTGCCAAACTGTTGCAAATGGTACACTTAACATCTGTACATTTAAAGGCTGGAGAATAGCTCAGCTGGTAAAGAGTTTTCTCTGCAAGCACAAGGACCTGAGTTCAATACCCAGAATCCACATTAAAAAGCCAGGCATGGTGCTATGGGTTCCCACAAGAGGACCCCTGGGACTTGCTGGCCAGCCATCCTAGTCCCGTTGGTGAGCTGTAGAGGATGGATTGTACCTGAGGAACAACAGCCAAGGTTGTCCTCTTGGACATGCATCCTTAGCTGCACACACATGCACACAGAGAAATAAGATTTATGCATTTTAGCCAGTTGGTGGTGATGCACACTTTAATCCTAGCACTTGGGGGGCAGAGGCAGGGGATTTTCTGTGAGTTTGAGACCAGCCTAGGTCTGTAAGAGCTAGTTCCAGGATAGCCTCCAAAGCCAGAGAGAAACCCTGTCTCAGAAAACAAAAACAAAACAAACAAACAAAAAATTGACTTATGCGTTTTTATTCAAAATAATATAGATGCGCATCAACTCTCAGTTTTCTAGTGGTACATAAACTTAAGTGGTGAAAGGTCAGGTAAACTGGTGTCACCTCACTTTGAAGGAGGTGTGGATATGCTTAGGACAGGTTGGGAATAAAGAGTAACCTTGACAATGTACAATGTCTTCCTCCTGTGCTTGAATACTTTCGCTATGGATGCTGGGAGAATAAACCAAATACTCTTGTGTGGACAAAACTCAGGTAGAACACCATAGCCATCTCAACAGATGAACAGGGTAAAACCTCTGACTTCACATTGGAAACGTCAGAAAACCAGGAATACACAGAGCGACAGTTACTGTCAGAATTAACAGTGGCATACAGAATTTCTTTCCCCAGGTCAGAGCAGGACAAAGTTGTTTGCTTTCTCCACAGCCACTAAAACTTATTCTGCAGAGCCAGTGCAGGACAAAATACAAATGTAAATAAATCTATACGTAAATAATGTAAAGCTGGAATGCAAGCAGAACTGCCATTATTTTTTTGTGTAACTTATTAACATAAAGTCTAAAATAGTCTTTAAATTTTTTTAATTTAACAAATTTACAAAGCCAGTGTACTTCGTTACATTGATATTTCTCTTTGCAAGCAATGAAATAATTGGAAAGTGAAATTAAAACAATACCAATAACATCAAGACGTATGGCACGTGTGCAGAGTACACACATTTAAAATAACACGCACCGCTGAGGGACATCAAAGACCTATCGGATGGAGCCATGTGACGCATTTGTGGACTGGAAATGCAAAGAAGTTAAGATGTTGATTTTCCTCTGAATTTCTCTATAGATTTAATGACATTTCAATCACTCAGCAGAGACTGGCATACCGGCTCTGTAATCAAGGTGGCAAAGCAAAGCACCTGGAAATCTCAATTGCCAAAGTGTTGGGCTGTTAAGAGGGTCAGGATGAACCCCCGGCGACAAATCCATCATGGGGCTTACACAAAGATTGATGAGGGCTCCGACACAGCATGGAGAACTCTGAAGCAGTTGTCTGTAGTGTCCCCTCACTGCCCTGCCAATCTCTGTAATGCCTGTAGTGGTGTCACTTGGTTCCTGACAGTTAGGTGTGTCTTATTGCCTCTCGAAGTTTGCCCGAACGTGGAGAGCCAGCATAGACTTTAATGGACACGGGGTTAGTGATCGTGGTTCCTGAAGTCACCTACACAAACAAACAAATATCGCAGTTCCTAATACACTGGCTAGAGTTTCATTTTGCTTTTTTTCTTCTGACTGGAAAATATTAAAAAAAAAAAAAAAAAAAAAAAAAAAAAAACCCTGAAGCCAAGAAGCTACCAATGAGGTGAATTCCAGGAGGCCAGGGCCCTTCCCGAACACTGGCAAACAGACCAGAGCTGCTGCGGTTCTTCTGAAGAGAGTGGGGAGTGGAGTTCATGCGGCAGAGAAGCTGGCTGCATCTCAGCACAGGGCTGGGCTGTGGGCGCTTGGGCGTGGCCCGCCACAGTACCACCTGGAAATCCCTGAGGGGTTGTGGGTTCCAGGTTGCCCGACCTTGGTGGCCTGGACCTGGACCAGGAAAGGCTTCCTGCTGCAGTCCAAGTGTCAGTGTCCCCTGTTTTCCTTTCCCAGCTGGGCTGGGGTGCTGAAGCAGAAGAGACAGCTGTGGATTATTTATAAGACGAGGCTTCATGTCAGAATGGTGGGAGAATGCCATCCTCAGTGAAGGGCTCCCCGGAGGAAAGTGCAGAGTGGAGATGCTCACTCCATTGTGGCATCCAGCATCTGCTACACGGCTCTCAGACATGGCAATTGCCCTCCCTGTGTATTGACCATTTAGAGTGCTCTGGGGCCAGGGGAGCCCTAGAAGTGAGCTCAGGGGGTTGACTGAGTGTGGGCTCACCCCTCCATGGCCTTGACAGCAGGATCAGCTGAACCTCACCATTGCCCCCACCTTAACTCAAACTGGAGTACCAGCCCTAGCACCGCCACCTTAGCCAGGCAAAATAGACCTAAGACTTTCTTCCCAGTGGGACCATCTTCGGACATGTGGGGCTTACAATCCTTGTCCTAGGACAGATTCCCTGCGGGGATGTTGACTCCTTCCTCTCACACCCTCTAACACCTTGGAGTAGCTACCCTCCAAGGCTCTCTCCAGCCCAGGAATTCCACATGGTTCTCACTGAGTCTGACCTGTCAGGTAAAAGGGTGACTATTACAGCTTTCCTAAAGCCTGGCTGCTTATATTTGCTGGTGTTATTCAAGTATCCCTCAGCAGAGCAGGAGAAAGACCCAGGTCAGTGAGCTTCGTTCTCAGAGTTCAGCCAATGTTTGCTCTTCCTTGTGGCATGGAAACAGCAGAAGGATTTAACTAGCCAGTCATGCCATAGGCCAGCGAGAAATCACCTCCCAAATTTGGGTAGGCCCCAAGGAATTACAAAAAGTGATGCCATGTGCATTCATATGCCTTTCTACAGAGCATATACATCAACATCATCACCACAGTCTGGGAGCTGGGCTGCTTGGACGGTAGGAGGACTCAAGCATGACAATTGAGGCATTCCATAAGGCCTCCACCAAATTGTATATTTGATCACTTTTCTTGTTTCCACCCCCCTGATGGAGGCAAGTTTACTTTAAATTCTTATTCTTGGTTGTGCACTGAAACTTAAGATATATGTGTATATCACACCCATAGGCATGCACACACACACACACATGAAGGCTCACACAGACACTTTGAGGATGCTAGGGCTGAGCATGTCCTGAGATAATATTCTATTCGTTGCAGCACATCTTTCTTCTGGTTGGAAATTTTCTTAGTTGCTTTTGTACAGTACTTCAAGAAAGTGGAATTTTGGGGGACCTGAAGGGTAGTGACACAGAGCTAGCTGCAGCGAAAGTTGTCAGGGGAGGCCCCAGGTGCACTCAAGTTCAAGGGAGGCAAATCTAATTAAGACTGACAGCTTTACCTTCCTGTGGATGGCCCAGGCTGTCCTGTGCAAACCCACTGTCCCCAAGTGGACTGCTGCTCAGCGCTACCCCTCTTAGCGCTCACAAAAACAAGAGAAAACGCCTTTGCAAGGAGAAGAAAGGAAGGAAGTGTAAAGTGAAACCTGAGGACAAAGGGACCTGTCCCCAGGCCCTCACCTGCAGTGCATGCAGCTGATGTGAACGGAATGCTCTCAGCCAGGGGCATTGGGGAACTCGCCTTTGCATTTGCACCTGAGTTTCCACAGACTGGCTCGTTACCTGCGAGGGTGAACTTTATCATCTGCATTTAATGTTCTCATCAAGGGGTTGGTGGGGGGGGGTGTCTCGCTCCATCTTTCCTGTTTTACCCCCCAACCCACCCCATCTTTCAGGCTGTAAAAAACTGTGACAGATGAAATCATCAGAAGAACAGGGCTGCGCTGTCATTTTCCTAGCTGTCCCTTGCAGCCTGGTGCTCTCTGCTGGAGAGCCCCCAGGAGTCTGGCTGTTAGGAAAGCATGCTGGCTTTTTTTTGGCTCACCCAGACATTGTTCAAAGTTAACTTCTGAGATCACCGATATCAGCAACTTGGAAAAGAAGGTGCACTTTGGTCAAATCTTGTGGGAGAGCCTCCAGCTGACAGATTCAAGTGAATGTAATTGAGGATTATATTGAGCAGAGGATCTTAGCTATAAATCAAGATTCAGACAAATGAGAAATACTGGCATGAGGCAGCTTGCATCTGATTTTAAATAGAAAAGTCACACGAGGGTGCTAATTCCTGTAGCGGCATGAAGGAGGGAAGCAAAAATCGCAGGTTGCAATAAAACACCTTACAAAGCACACATGGATCGTGTTTCTATGCTGGGAAGGAAACCTGAGGCCTCACACACAGGACACCAGTACTCGGCCACTGTGTTACCTACATCCCAGCCCCACATTTTATCCTTTTTCCCTTTGACAGCTCTGGTAATTTGTGATTTGGAAATGAATTTGCTTGTTTTATCTAAGTTGTAGAATTTGCTGCCATAGTTTTTTCAAAACATTCATCACATAAATGCCTGTAGTGGTGTTCCCTCTGTGTCCTGGGGTTGTTAATGAATGTTTTCCACCTTTTCCTTGATCCGTTTAACTGTATTGCTTATTTCACGGGAAATAAGTGTTGCTGTATTTAAAATGTCTACCTTTTGTTATGGTTTGGACATGAAATGTCTTCCCCAAAAAAGCATCTGTGTAAAGCCTTGATGCCAAATCAATAAAGTAAGGGTCTTTGGAAAGTGGCCTGATCATAAGGGCTATGACATCATCAGTAAACTACCCCCCCCAGTTTAAAATATTTCCCAGTGTCCCTTATTATTTCTCCATGAAAACAATCACTTAGAAATGTGGCGTTTGAATTCCAAATAATTTGGGATTTCCCCATATCTACTTGTTGATGATTTCTAGTTTAATTCTTTTGCAGTCAGACATGTACAGGATAATTCCCACCCATTCAAATGCATGCGTCTTAAAGTTTCTGTTACTGGGTTAAGACACCTTGACCAAAGGCAACTCAGGGAGGAAAGTTTACTTACTACTCGTAGTTTATCATCTAGGAAAGTCAGGGCAGGAAGTCAAGGCAGGAACTTGTGGGAAAGGAGTGCTGCTATTGGCTTGCTCGTCCATGGCTTACTAAGTCTGCTTTCTTCTTCGCCTAGAACCACCTGCCCAGAGGTGGCCCCACACATAATGTGCTGGGCTCTCCCACATCTATCCCTAACTAAATATTAAGCAGTAGACACGTTGAGGTGATGGCATCACAGGAATTAAGCAGCCTCACAAAGACCCGACTCATGAAGCTGTTTCTTCCCTACCTCCACGTTCTCCCATGTGAGGAGAACCACCTAGAAAGCAGAGAACATCGTGCCCCAGACACTGGCTCTTCCACGGCTTTGATCTTGGACTCCACCCCTAGAACTGTAAGAAGTGAATTTCTGCTCTTTGTAAACGATCTGGTCTCGAGTGTGTTAAAGCAACACAAATGGACTTGAACTTCTACTCTAGCAACAGATCCCAAAAGGTGACTGCATATGTCTAATGCCTCAAGGAAGCAAGGGTGACTCTGGCTTTCCTGGCTCCTTTTAAGGTTTCTACACTGTCTTTCTCACTCGTTCAGCACCACGTCCTCTACAAGTAGGTCCCACTTGTTGAATGCTGTGATTCATTGTGAGTCTTACGTTTCTAAATTCATGTCTCTAAACAGTTGGAGAGTTATCAACATGTGCTTTAGACTTCCCTGGTCTCTACAAATATTACCAACTGCCGTGATATCTTGCTTGTACAAATAAAGCCTGTCTGGAGGTCAGAAAGTGGAGCTTGCCACTAGCTAACCATAGAGGTCTGGATGTCTGTACAGAAAGACAGGAAGTGAGGTAGTTGAGCAGAAACAGGACAGAAGCAGGGAGAACAGGAACTCACTCTCTTGTCTGCTGAGATGCGAAGGAGGTAAAGTGTGCTGTGGCTTGCTCCTTCTCTCTGATCTCTCAGCATTTTCCTCTATATCTGACTCCAGGTTTTTATTACTTAGACCAATTAAGAACTCCATTTACAGCCAACCCTGTTCTCATCATGCTATTTTATTCAGTGTATTTAAGCGCTCTTGCCTCTATATTCTTGCCAATGTTTTCTATGAAAGCGTGCCTGTACAGACCTGAATAATCTCACCTAACAGAGAATCATGATAGTGAACACAAAAGGAAATTCTGTCTCTGGTTCCGAAGTACTGCACAGGAATTAAATTTATAAATAGGTGTTTGTAGTATAAAATGGCCAAGACCCACCCCTAGTTAAGGAGTTATTAGCAGTTGAGAAGTACTGGGAGACAAAGAGCCATTTTTCTTTAAAAAGTGAAGTCGTTTGGGATTGGAGAGATAGCTCAGTAGTTAAAAACATTGGCTATTCCTCCAGAGGCCCTGGGTTCAATTCCCAGCAACCACATGGCAGCTCACAATTACCTGTAACTCCAGTTCCAGGGGATCTAACATCCTCATACAGATAAATATGTAGGCAAACACCAATGCACATAAATAAAAAAATTTTAAAAAGTGCAGTCCCTGGTAGATTAAAGCCCACACAGCCAAGAAAGAGTACATGGGCAGCACCAACTATATTTGATGGATAAATAAATAAATAAATAAATAAATAAATAAATAAATAAATAGCAAAAAGGTTGGTGGATAAGGAAGAGAGGCTTGATTTTGGGAAAGTAGGGGAGTGAATATAATCAAAATGAATACAAATAAGAAAAAAATCAAAATAGTAATTAGTATTTATGTTGCAGGTTTTAAATCTATATAATCATTTTAAACTTCTGATTCCCATAAAACACCCCACAAGTTAAAGAGTCCCCACTCCTAGATGAGGGGCAGATTTGAACTTGTCACTAAACTCTGACAATAGGAAGGAAGGACACCCAACTGCAGCTTTTCCACCCACTTGGCATTGTGTGATATCTAGAAGCATTACTGAAAGTCAGGAAAGAGAGATGGCCAGAAAGGCTGAGGAGAGAAGGAGAGGTAAGTAGCCATGAGGAGGGAACTCACAGCTGCTTGTCTCCTTCTAACCATGCACTGGGGAAACTGGGTAATGCAATAAAAGTACTTTGGTCAATCACACCAAAGCCAGAGCTCTCCTGGACCATTGCAAGCTGGGATGTGGACCAAAGCTAATTAGTCATTTTCCCCAGTTCCCTCCATCTCTTGTGACTCAGTGTACCGACCAAGAAAATACTGACACCCCAATGGCACATGGGATATACTCAGGTGATGGGAGATGTTATTCTGTAAATATGTTTCTCATACTGGTTAATTAATAAAGCCCCGTTGGCCAATAGGAAACTAGATAGGCAGGGCTAGGAGACCAGGAGGAGGAAAGAGGAAGTAGTTGGGAGGAGTCAAGATGTAGACTGGGGAGGAAGAAAGATGCTGGCCGCTGCTCCCTGATAAGATGAGCCACGTGGAAATAATTAGATAAGTAGAAATGGGTTAATAATTAAGACAGAGCTAGCCCATAAACAATAATAGTAACTGGCCAACAGGATTGTATAAAATACAGAGTCTCAGAGTGTTATTTGGGGCTGGTGCAGCTGTGGGCCCAGACCGGCGGCAGGCGGGCTGGCAGAAAACAGATGTTACATTCAGGTAGGGTGACATACAGTTCTTTCAGATCTGAAAAGAGCCCTCTGTCCACTGGCATTTGGAAAACAGTCCTCTACATACATGCCAAGATCTCTTACAGAACGTTGCTGTCTTTTCTAAATAGATCAAGCAAAGCTGCTCTTCCCTCAGTTAATAATCTCCTCGTTAATTATGCAATTGATGGCAATAGATATGGAAACATAGACTGGACTGTTTGAGCTTCACCAGCTCTCGGAGGATCCATTGTCACCTGAGTCTACTGTTCTGACAAATGGAACTTGGTCGTAGACTGGACTCTGAGTGTTTGCATCCACATTTCTCTGTTTAGGGGTAGCTGTAGCAAGGAGCGACAGCTGCCCTCACCCACTCCCGCTTCTCTTCTGCTACAAGCTCTCCAGTGTCTGTTTAAACAGGGCTGTGATAGCAGAATCCCCGCTGAGCAGACCTCCACTCTTCCCTTTTCTGGCTGTTGTTTGTTCTTTTTTTGAGACAAGGTCACACTATGTAGTCCTGGCTAGCATGCAACTCACTATGTAGACCAGACTATTGAACCTGCCTCTGCCTCCGGAGAGATGGCATTATAGATATACGCGGCCACACTTAGTTGTCTTTTGCACTAGAGTCTGGACACAACTCTAGTCCAGAGGAAAAGGCCACCCTTGTTTTCAATGAGTAGAAACCAGATGGAGATTTCTCCAGTCTACTTCCGTGCAGGTCTCATCTGATTAACCACAGGTTCCTCAGCCTCTGTCCCAGGCCGTGCAACATCACACAGAGGGATGGTCCTATACCAGTGCCAGCTTTGGTGATCAAGGAGGACACCTGTGCGACCTAAGCATGCAAGGCAAAAGAAGTCCAGGACCAGGGGACATTCAAGTAACTAGAGCCACCCCTGACAACTCACCAGCCCTTGGTGGCAGGGTCCTAGTGAACCTACTGAGGCCTGGGCTTCCGCTATGCTGCTGAGAGGGAGGGGCTTGCCTGAAGGGCCCAGGTGTGTAGTGAAGCAAAGATGCAAGACAGGTGGTGATTGTTAGACCCAGGTAGGAGCCTGGACATCTTTATCCCAAAGTTTGCAGGAAAGTGGTTCTCAGCTTTCTCAATACTTTGTTTGACCCTTTAATACAGTTCCTCATGTTGTGGTGACCCCCCCCACCTATAAAATTATTTTTGTTGCTACTTCATAAATGTAATTGTGCTATTGTTATATATCATAATCTAAGTATTTGATATGCAACCCCCTCCCCCAGTAGGATCGCGACCCACAGGTTGAGAATCCCTGCTGTAGGTTCCAATGGGCTGAGAGTGGAGACGTTTTCATAATAGTCTGTCTACAAGAAGCCCCCAGTTACATGCCCACTCCGGTAAGAAACTGTCTTGGGATATGGGTTGGAATCTGTTTTACCCATTTCCAGGTCTTCGATCAGGCTGAGAAATGGAAGGAATGGCAGAATTGCCTGTGGGAAGTGACCAGGTTCCCTTTGACAGGGTCCTGTCCAGCCTCAGAGAGGTGGCTCTTCACACCACTGAAAAACTCCCTACATCCTCCTCCACAGGCCTCCAGGCTCCTACTGCCTGACACCTAGGGTCGTCCCAGGGCTGGAGCCAGAGCCACGGGGTTCCGCGTTCCCAGGGCAATGGCGCCACCACTGGGCGAGCGAAGGAAGGGCAGCCGGTAGGCAGATAGAGGGGAAGCAATGTGTGTAGTGGGCATGCTGGAAAATGGAGGAGACTGTCTCAGAATCCCTTGCAGAGGTGAGTGCACCAAGTCACGACCATAGGGACGGGGTGGGGCGGGGCGGGGCGGGGCGGGGCGGGGGAGGGGCAGTCCAGCTACTGTCTGCCAGGAAGGAGAGGACCATTGTGGACGGGATTCGGGCCAGTGGTTTCAGAACCTGCATGGAGCAGAGCCAGGTCTCCGCCAACTTTTGATCCTTGGCTCTATCGCTTGAGGCACTGGTCAGGTGGACGTGGTCCCTCAGTTCCCTACCTGGGCTGCTAAAAGACTGGGGAGCAGAAAGGCTTCCCTGCCTGAATTTCAGGGAGTTCACAAGTCTCCCAAGGTTTTCCACACCAACTGTCTGGGTCCCAGCCTACCTTAGACACCTGTCTCAGGCCTGCAGTGGCGTCCTGTGACAGCTGTTGTGGCCCACTGCCCGCCCTTCCACTTCCCTCTCTCCCCTGCTTCCCACCCCCTTTTGCCTGGAGTCACCACCTGCTTCTGTCACGCTGTCTTTCTAAGAAGTCCTCATTTGCTGGCTGTTGGTAGATGTTGCTGTCCTCCCAGGTCTAACCAGAGTGCTAAACCACTCTCTGCTCCCCACTTCCTCCTGAATCCCCTGCTGACCTTTTCTTATCCTCCCAGACCTCTCAGGCTCTGAGCTCTGTCCCTACACCTGACAGGTAGCCACAAGCATACAAGCAAGTTTCTCTTTGGAGCCAGGAGGTTCCCAGGCCTGCCTGTGGACACTGTCCCAGGACTGGCTGGCTGGCTGACTGGATGGATGGATGGATGGATGGATGGATGGATGGATGGATGGATGGATGGATGGGAGGGTGAATGAATAAGCATCTTTCCTCCCTGGCACTGTCACTGTTTGGGAGAGGACTGGACTGAGCTTATTTGATTACAATTGTCAGTTAGACCCAGGCATGTCCCCTGCTAGTCTACAACACCCAGAAATGAAGCAGAGTTAAGAACCTGTTATTGCTGAAGAGAGAAAAGCCTTACACAGTCCTCACTATCCCCCTCTGAAACCCCTGGATGGGGTATTTGGCTCCACACCAAGTTCCTTGCCTTCCAGCAAGGCAGAAACTATTTCAGGAAAAGCTAGTCAGCAGCTGGCCATCATAGGTGCCCACTGGACTTCAGCCTGGCCCTGAAATCCTGCAGACACCAGACACCCTTGTCCTCAGTGACAGCAAGGGCTCCCCAGAGCTGCAGAGCCAGCTGGGTTAGGGTAGAGATGCACAGAAACGCCCATGGTTTTCCTCCACCTCAGAAGACACTGGTCTGAGCACATCCTCCAAAAGTCCATCAGGCATCATGGCACACATACATAAGCCCAGTATTCCAGGGGCTGAAGCAGAATAATTGAGAATTCAAAGCCAGGCCAGGCTATACACATTCTCAAAACTTAAATCCCGTCAACAAAGAGCAGAGGAATCTGATAATGAAGCCACAGATTCAGCATCAATTGTTTACACACTTTCCCTCTCTGGCTCCCACAATTGAGCCATCTCAGGTTGACAAAGTGCCAGTGCCATCTCACTGCTGTGGGGAGCATGCAAAGCTACATCCATTCATCCACTCATCTTCAAATGTTTCAGCATCCCTCACCTAATGAGAATTAAACTTCTGTACGCAGTACAACACCAGTAAGCTAAGGAAAAGAAGCCCCTGGCGTTGGGACTTTTAGGATAACTACTGTCAAGGACCAGCATGGTACGGTGGCTCTGGGGCCATTCTCTTTGGCCAGCCTGACTTTTGTCATCACAACGGCTAATCAAGGCCAAATGAGGTAGGTTCTCCAGTCTCTGTCTCTCTTGGGTAGGGGTGAACTCACTAATTACTAGTTGAGTGAAAGGCTCAGAAAACGCATATCTTTTGAGGATAGTGAAAACAACACTACTCTACCACATGATTCTATCTTGGGAAATGTCTATTATAAAATTCAGTAGTTTCTCATGGGGCTGGAGAAATGGTTCAGTGGTTAAGAGCACTAACTGCTCTTCCAGAGGTCCTGGGTTCAGTTTCTAGCAACCCCATCAATGGTGGCTCACAATCACCTGTAACGGGATCTGATGCCCTCTTCTGGCATGTAGGGATACATGAAGATGGAGCACTCATACCTAAAAATAGAGCTAAACAAATAAAAATTAAAAGAAAAAAGATTCACTCTGGGAATAGTGACCATGTCCTTTGAACACAGATGTAGAGCAGAGGGCCTTATCGACACATTGAAGTCATCCTCTCTAGTCTGGATAGTAAGATATCAATGTAGGCCTGGATCCCACAAATAAGAGGGGCATTTGGAGGGATCTGTGGAAGAGGAAGTGACTCAGATCTGCTGGGAGTCAGTGAGAACTCAGTGTCAGAGGCAGGGACTCTGTTGGTAGTTACATGTCTGCCTGCCTTGCAGAAATAAGGCCCTGCAAGTCAGCTTGAAATGATGCTTCATTAGTCATGAAAGCTCATAATTTTTCAAGTTTTCTGAGCTTGGAGGCTGTCTCATTGTAACCTTGTATCCCAGCCTACCAGCAGAGCGAGGTGACATAACAGTAGACAGGACGTGATGGCGAAAAACCATAGAACTTAACATAGTACAATGCAAGAGCTTACAGCATAACTGACTGTCACATTATAGTAAAGGTGTTACAGAAAACATAGTGTGTCCATCTCTTCAAATGCCATGCTGTGTGACTGTTCAACCCTCTTGCCAGAACACCAGTCCAAGGTCAGCCTGCTGACACCCTTCTGCCTAGGACACTAGAACTCCAAGCACCCCTCTGCCAGTACTACACTCTGTCCCTAGACCTAGAGAACACCTGCCTCTAGGATTCTGTCTGTATTGTCCCTCAGTCTATCCAGATGTGTTCACCCTATAGAATGGATCCCGGTGACACTGAGGCACCATTCAGGCTGTTCTGAGTAACAGAACAATTTCTTGTGAGTGAAGGTGGCTGTATCTGCTTCCCAGAAGTCCTGAGGACTGCTACCTCCTGATAACAGGCTGAGGGGACCTGTCTGTATACATGGGTACGGGCAGGCTAGCAAGCTCGATCCAGGATAGAATTTCTCTCTTCCCATAACCTGTCTATTACATCTTCATTTTCTTCCCATGTCCCATGGAATTGGGGCAGGATCCTGGACACTGCCATGGTAGAGCTCTTTCATGGGGATACTGCTCTCCAAAACTACCTGGAACATGCTGTAATTTTACCAGCATGGTTAGAGTATGAGCACTCAGTGATCATAGGATGGCTACTCCACTTCTGGACCCGAGTAAGACTCTAGAAGATAGAAAGAATCCCATCCTAATGGGTTGGCGTAAGTGATATAGTCGAGCATTTTATCACAATGGAAACAGTGAGTAACACAATAACTGTGTTGCTAGAAAGCAGTTTACTAATTTGGGGAACTCCACACCAAAATTCCAGTCACATCACTCACAGAAATGGGGGAGCACAGAATACTCCAAATATCCAAGACAATCATAGGCAGAGCACCGCCAGTGGTTTTGCAATACTTGATCTCAAATTTCACCACAGTCAAAGTGACAAAAGTGGTAAAAACAAGACAAAACTGGTGCGTAGACCAGTACGGCATGACAGAAGGCCCAGAAATCAACCTGCACAGTAGCAGCCACCTGACTTTTTACAACACTGCCAAAAATCCCCGTAAGAGAAAATACAGTCTCCTCAACAAATGGTATCAGGAAAATAGGACATCCACAAGCAGAAGGATAAACAGACACCCCTAGCTCTTTCACCTAGAACACAAGAGGATTGAAGACCTTTGTGTAATGCCTGCAACTGGAACCACAGCAAAACAGGTCAAGACACAGCCACACGGGCAAGGACTGTGGAAAGCGAACCCCGGTTGGAGGAAGCAGGTCACTGAGAATACACGTTTGAAGGGTATGTCCCCTTCCTCTTCTTTGTGCATCCTGACCACCACGAAGCAACCAGCTCCGCTTCACATGCTCTCCTCCCATGATGCTCTGCCTTACCACAGGCTCACAGCCCAGGAGCCGAACAAGCAGGCACTCTGTCTTCTAAGAGGCTGAGCCAAGATGAAATCCTTCCTCTTTCAATCCGTTTCTCTCAGGGTTTTGTCATGGTTATGAAAAGTCAGGGAGGAGAGTCTCTTTCCCATCTGTGCATGCAGTGCACAGCCCAGACCCAGCAGATCTAGAATCTGAACAAACAAAATGGGTGCAGAGCTGAGAGCCAGATGAACAGAACATCAGAATCCACTCAAGTCCCAAGAGAGCGTGACCCCAAACTGGAGACATGGACAGCATTCAGCTAATATGCATGCCTATGGCCTGAGTGTTCAGGTATTGAAGGACCTAGAACACTCCTATCTGGACCCTGTGGCCTGAATGTCCAGGTATTGAAGGACCTAGAACACTCTTGACCGGCCCCTAAGCCCATAGCATCTACAGTTGTCTGTACATGAATTTATTACCTACTGCAAATTAGCACATGTGAGTATAAACATTAAAAACGGCAGTTTTTTGTAAGCCAACATCTATAAAACACACAGCATATTCCACATGCTTCTATCTTCTTGTTTCCTACAGTGCTGTCATTTCAGCCACAAGCAGGTGCCCATTTGGGCTGAGAGTCCTGTACAGACGACATGGAGTTTGTTGGCATCTTTAGGAGGCAGGGAGCTCCCCAGCCAAGCAGGGCTTGTGATTATTAGTCTTCCATACTTCACTATTGGCTGGTTCTTTTTCAAAGCAGGCGCTGTTTTAACTGTCCTTGAAAAGCAGTGTTGGGCCTGGGGAAACAAAAACATGGGGAAGAGAGATGGGTGACTCTTATTCTAGGGTTCTTTGTCCACTGTTGGCCCAGGACTGGCCCAAATGCAAGTCCCATTACTGACAGCCTCCCTGGGACTTCCCAGAGTGTCTGGGTAATGGCAGGTGAGGTGGTCACTGCTATGTCTCATTTCACCACTTTATGTGCATCCAGGAGGAGAGCCCTGTCAATAGTCTGTATTGCAGAGAGCACTTGAGGAATTTTTTATTTTATTTATTTATATTATTATTGTTGGTTTGTTTGTTTGTTTTTCGAGGCAGGAAATTTTATACCTTAAAAGTTCTAGCAGGGTGAGCCAGCTCTTTGGAGCCCATCCCCTATGATGGAATGCCTTGCACAACCTTGATACAGAGGGAAGGGGTTTGGTCATTCCTCAACTAGGCTTTGTTGACTCCCCATGGGAGGCCTTACCCAACTGAGAAGTGGATGGGGATGGATTGAAGAGAAGTGGGGGAGGGGGAGTAGGGGGAACTGGTTGATAGTAAAATGAATATAATATATTAAAAAAAAAGAGAAAAAAAGAAAAACTCTAGCAGGACTGTGGTCCATGAAGTCAAAGCCTTTAAGAACAGCACTGGAAACCGGGCATTGGTGGCTCACACCTTTAATCCCAGCACTTGGGAGGCAGAGGCAGGCAGATCTCTGTGAGTTCGAGACCAGCCTGGTCTACAGAGTAAGTTCAGGCTCCAAAGCAATAGAGAAACCCTGTCTGGAAAAACAAACAAACAAACAAACAAAAACAAAACAGAAAAGCCAAACAAACAAACAGAACCCATAAAAACAAAAACAAAAAAGCCCTGGAAGCCTTAAGGAAGCAGCTTTCCTCATGGCAAGGAGCTCAGAGGAGCAAGGTCTGAAAATGCAGGTACCACATAGCTCAGTAGTACCCAATCCTTCGCTTCTGTCACATCCCTGCCTCTTCAGGGCATCACCCTCAATTAGCCAAAGCCAACCTGCTTTATCAGGCCCTTCTGGAGGGTGGGTCTGGAGAGGAAGACTTTCAGTAGGCCAGTGTTCTCAGACCAGGCTCTGCCGATGGCTATCTGGTTTCAAAGGCTATTTTCAGTGCTAGGCAGTCTAGACAGCATCTGCCGTACCACAGCACAGGGACATTACTGTCAAATCCCGACTGTCAGCCTCTGTTCTTCCTAAATGACTTTACCAACATGAGAACAATAAGAGCATGTTACCTTGATGTCACTAAGGCCTGCCTCTTTCTTTACGAGGTGGGGATGATGACATGTATATAGTAAGTGCTATACAGCAAAGCAAGTCTTTACTCTGTATGGCCCAGGCCCCAAGCTAAAGTATGCCAGTTGCTACATGAACGTCCTGGAGCCCGCACTTCCTCAGGGGGAAAGAATGTGCTGTCTACACTCTCTGAAGTGGGTGGAAACTACTCTGGGCTGAAACAGTGTCTCCTATGCTGAGACCCTAGTTGGAGGGGGACTTAGGAGACACCCATGGTAACTCAAGTCAGAAGAGTGAAAGCCCCATGAAAGACATCAATCTTTCTTCTCTCTACAGACACTGGGAGAAAGCACCATCTGCAAATGAGGACTTGACCATACCAGGGCCAGTTAGATGGAGATGGTCCTCCAGAGGACACTATGTATGGTCTTCCTCACCTCTCTGCTGGGACAGGCAATTTGTGGGCCCCAAATTAAAAACTGAGAGCGCAGAACAGGGGAAGAGTGTGATGTAGAGCCACAGTGAGTTATCCTATCCCTACATGCTCTGCAGTCAGTGGCAGTCACACAAGAAGGCCCTGTCCAGAGGCCAGGGTGACAATGTGCTGACTGCTGTCCCACACAGGGAAATGTCCTTCTCACAGACTTCAGTGCTACGTGGCTGTCCGTAACCTGCAGCAGCTCTGATTGGGGCTCAGCTATACCTCCTTCCACCAGGAGAGAAGCCAGAAACTTCGGTTGCTGGACAACTCTCTAATGGCCGAGTCAGCCCCTCCTGCCTAGAAACAATCAAACATATCTTTCAAAGACAATGAATGCAACAGGAAGCTGAGATTCTCGAGGAGAAAGCATGGTTCCTGCTTTCCCGAGAATTTCAAAGATTAAAGATAATTCTCTTTGTTTCTAAGATTCCAGGATGTCTGAGAGATTTCGTTTTTTTTTTTTTTTTTTTTTTTTTTTTAAGTGTGTTGCCTTTGTGATGATCACTACAGATCCATTGTTAAAATGCAGTGCCCTTGAGCAATAGAGAAAATTAGCCGCCCTCCTTTACGTGGACAACGGAGGGAAGAGAGCAGGTGGCTGGCTTTGTGTTGGTAAATTGCATTTCTCTTCTTAAAAAATTCCACTGTTGTGATGTGCCCTGATTAGATGGGGCTTGCCATTAACCTGCCGCCCTGGGGCCTGAGCCTTCCGCGCCCGCTTGCCTCCCCACCTGCCGGTCCGGCCGGCTGCGAGCACCATACAGTTATCTCTGTCTAAATTAAAATTGTAAGTCTCCCAGTCCCAGTTACACAAAGCCTCAGCTTTGACACATGCAATTACTACGGACATCGGGGCAACAGGATTGCTAAGGGCCCAGAAAAAGGCTTTAATCAGAAAACATGGTCCTGTTCCGGCCCATTTATAATTTCACTACTTGCTATTCCTTTATGTTCTTATGTGTTCTGATAATTAGATACACCAGTTCTTGCTTCCCAAGAGGCCAGAAAGGGCAAAATTCCTATTCTTTTTACATTAAAAAGATTAAATTATAATATAGAAAATCTGTAACGTGGGGTAGAAATGACAAATTCACACTACATTAATTTCAGTGCTTACAAAATGTTACAAATAATTTGTCCATTCTTTCCCCCTCTCTTGTAGGCTTGTGTGAATTAATTACCTATCCAATTTCAACATCTTTCAAGTCAGCTTGCCACAGACAACTCTGAAATTAAAAGAAAATAAGGTCTGATTTCCATTCGCAGAGTGTATTTGCTTTAGATGTTTAACCATTTAAGTCTTCGCCCATGTACATAAGTACATGGACATTAGCGGACATGTTCACTATGCAAACATCATGTGAGACAACAAAGCCCACAGGGTGGTAATTACGGAGCAAAGGGGGTGAATCTCGGTGTAGGGACATTACTTAGAGGACATGCTGCCAGGGTGTGCACAGCTAGCTTTGCATCCCAGGTCAGGGATTCTGATTCATTCATGGCGGGGCTCTGCTGTTGTAGGGGTTAAGAAGTAGTGGATAGATGCCCCACTACAACAAGGCAAGCAGAGTGAAGAGGAAGGTCCGGGCCTCCGTGTGGCACAGAGAGAACAGCGCCTGGACAAAGCCACTGACTCAGAGGCCTTCAGGTAGGACAGGCGCTGTGCTGGGGAAACAACAGGGCAATGGTGGTGAACAGTGGCACTGGCTGAAGACTACCAGGCAGCCTCAGGCTGCATCTCTTCTTGGAATGGCCTTTGAAGTGTGATGGCGTCATAGTGACAGCACCTAGTCCAGGAACTCGACTGGACACCAGAAGCCCGAGGAAACAAGGGATCCCTACCCAGAGCCTGCAGCGGGAACCAGTTGTCCAGCCCATGGGCTCAGACTACAGTTTCCAGGGGTGCAAGGTAAATCCTGCTGTTCTGGAGAAATGGCCAAATGGTGCTCTGTGGCAGGAAGCTACTACAGCTGATACCTGGTGAGAAGAAGTAGAGGCAGACAGACAGACAGATGTGCATGGGGAAGATGGTGTAAGAGGCACAGGGAGAGTGCCACCGTGAATCTTACTCCTTAGGCTAATGTAAAAAAAAAAAAAAAGTTTAGAAAATTGAAGTTTAAAAAAGTGTGGGATTGTGGCAGCACAGAAAATTGGGAAGAGCGGCCATAAAGGGAACAGAGATAGGAGGATGCCCCATCGACAGGACTAGGAGCTACACAGGTTGACAGCACCACACCCTGGAGCATGACAGAGCATCAACAAAGGGGCCATTTGTGTTCCTGTCACTGAGAGCAATTACCTCCAACCTCTCACTCTCTATACCTTCTGGGGAAGGTCCTGGCATTGCCCTGGGAGGCTGGATACACACACCTGCCTGTGTTTAGATATGTGACTAGCCATATAGCATGCATTCAGCGAGTGTGCACCTATTTGTGCCACAGATGTGTGCCAGAGAATCCTATTCAGAGACATTGACACTGATAACCAAGGTGGAGGCCACCCAAGGGCTGTCAGGTATATTATTTCCCCTATCTTGACTCTGCCTGGCCAGGTTTACATGGCCAAGTGAAACCAGAATTAGGTGTCCCTCGGCTTGTGCTTCCCAGGTAGGGATCATGGCTCCTTGCTTATCCTGTCGGAAAGGGGGGCCTGTTGGATATTTATGGAGATCCTGGGGAAATAGCTACAAGATTATGGCTCCATGCTAACCCTGTGGGTGAAGGGCATCTCTTCCTTTATCTATAGAGACTCTGAAGATATCATTGATTCCCTGAAGTGATTCCTCTGAAGGGATGTCGATCACTCAGGAGCTGCCTGGGCCCATGAATGACATCTTTTGGGGACATGTGGTCCAGAACCTGGACCGATGGTACCTTCCAGATAGGTTGTACATGGTTCCCCCGCTAGTGTGTGGGGCTGACCATGGAGGTCCAGGAAAGGGAAAAGAGTAGGCCCACTAATGGCCTTCCCTCCGTTCCTTCCTTCATCCCTGTCTCCCTCCCTCCCTCCCTCCCTCCCTCCCTCCCTCCCTCCCTCCCTCCCTCCCTTCATCCATCCACCCCTCTTTATCTCTCCTGCGTTCTACCCTCTGTGTTGAAATGTGTTGGAGCCAGTCTTGTGCTGGGTGGTGGAGTTCCACAATAGCTCTTGTTCTTAGATGGGGACCTCAAGGAACCCCACAGGGAGCCTGACCTCCGTCCTAAGTTGCTTCTTCCTACCTAAAAAGGCTGAAGGAACAGGAGAAGGCTGTGGTAACAACACCCCATGGTCCTTGCACTAAGCAAGGGCACGAATCACTGAAGGTATGGCTAAGCATAGCAACAGCCCTATGGTCAGGGTGGATGCCTATCCCAGCCATCACTGGATGGTTCAGGAACAGCCTCCAGCCTCTCCCATGCTACTGAATGCCTTTAGGCCACAAAGAAATGTCTTCGAAAAACAAATCTGCCTGTAGGTTATCCATATGGAGTATGGACATGGAATAATCTGCTTTCTGTCAGGTGCTTGCTCAGTGAGACACAACTTCTGACCTCCATGGACCACCATGGAAAGAGGACAAAATGGAGAGACAACAGCAGTAAAGTACATTCTGCCTGGAGCATAGGAAAGTATAGGAACTGTACACCATCCATCTCCCTCCAACACCCACATGCCACACCCGCATGCCACACCCACATATAATAAACTCATTTACACACAGGCACACACACACACACACACACACTGTACAGCTACATGTGAGCACATTTGCACACATACACAAAAAAGTACAGGCTATTGCACCTAACCGGGAAGATTTTTAAATACCAGATGCAAATTTGTCACCAAAGAAAGACCCGGAGAGGAGAAAAGATCTCCAATACCAATGCCCATCGCAAAGAATTGCTTTCATTGCATTTTTACAAAATGAACAAGCAACATAAATACATCACAGCTCACCAGCCATTTCAGAGCAGTGTGATGAGACAACTATTCCTTCCCATGTGAGGGGTCCAGGTTAATGACCCACGGGTATCTGCAACCTGTATCTCCAGATCTTTGCAATATGCACAAGCATCTGTAAGGGGTAACATCCTCACATCTGGCCTCTCTTCTTCCCCATGCCACAGCCAGGGGAACACACACTTCAATTTCTCATGGGGGTGTGTCTAAGGCAGAAAGAACAGAGTCTAGCCCAGAAACCAGTGGCAGAAAAGTTGAACAGAGCCCAGACTGGCCATCAGGCTCTGTGCAGCCTGCCATAACTAATTGAGTGGAATTCTTTAAATACATGCCTGAATTTGATCTTTGATAGTTTTGTTAAGACTTATTGAATCAATATTGAGATCCATATTCACATTGATCTAGGGTCATGCTCAAATAAATAAACGGCTCACCTGACATCGGGCACTTTCTAAGATGTGATGCCCCAGATTACACCTGTACATGAAAGAGAACACTGTGTCTTTGTCTACTGTTGCCCCCCGTCCCCAAGTCCTCTTAGGAAAAGTTCACTAAAGCAAATGTGTTTGCTGATGTTAACTTCGAAAAAAGAAAAAGCAGCAGCAGTGCAAAGTCCTGCGTGTGCATCCTAGTCCTGGTGTGTTTACTGGGACTGCCCACCTGCATTTACTGGTGGAAAAAAATTATTTCCTTTTTATTTATTCTTTTTGTCTTTTACGTCATGTGTCTTGATCTCATTCATTTCCCTGTCCCTTCACATTGGCCCTCCAGCCCTGCAACCCCCTCCCAAATAAAACAAAATTTAAGTTAAAAAGGGATGAAAAAAATCAAAAATCTTGTCAATGAAGCGGTAGTGTGACCCAATGAGTCACACAGCAAACCCCTTTATCCATATATCTTTACTTGCAAGTATTCATCCAAGAGACATTCATTGATCTGGTTCGAGGCCTCTGGTTTCTATTACACCATCGACGCTGGGCTCTCTCTAGGGCTCTCCTTGGCTATCCTGTTGTTGCCCTGTGTTGTGGACATTCTGCAGCTTTGGGTCTGCAGGTCAGGTCCCTTCACATACTCCAGCAGAGCATAGATGGGGTCAGGGTTGGGGCAGGTCAAGTCTTAACCCTGGCTCTGGGCCTGGGCAGCTGTAGGGTTGATCAGCCAACCAGCAATTCCCTGTCCTCACCACCAGGGTGAGCTCTCCAGCATGGCCCAGGCTAATTCACCCCTTGCAGCAATGAGCAAGCAAGAGATGGGGCTTGTTCTGCTTTCACCACAGTGAGCAGTAGTGCCCTTTGATGTATTAACATTTTGTCTTTGTAATCAAACATCAGTTTCCTCCTTATTTTCCTTCCAGCAGGGATGTCAGACATGTCCCTCTGGGTGTACTCCAGGCATGCGGTGGAAGATTCTGACTGCTGCAGAGTTCGAAAGAGAACAGAAGCTCTTCTGCCCCTGCAACGCACAGGGTCCATAGCAAAGGCAAATCCAGAGATCTGCCTGTTTCACTGTGGATTTTGTTACTAGCTCGCCAGTCTGCTTGGCAGTTGTTGTTGTGTGGGGTGGGCTGTGGCTAGAACACTGAGAAGTGGACCTCGTATGGCCATGGGATAGCAAGGAGGGGTTTGAACACCCCTTGGACCACTCAGGTTAGCATAACAGAAGCTAGGAAATGTAAATATAGATCTCAGAGCTTTTCTTAACGTCATCCAACAAGAATGGGACACTGAAATACGATCATGTATACCTCTGACCAGGGACCCCCACTTACAGCTTTATTGACTGATACATTTCCTATCCCTTCCTTGAGAAGAGTCAATTTTCTTTCATTATGGTTGAATTTGGCCAAGGGCTGGTTGCTAACTTACTGATGAGTTCTTTTTGAAGGCCATTTCTTATGAGTTCTTTAGTTTCCTAGGATTTTTCTCACAGCTCTAGACTCCTTCCTTCTCACACATGCTAGCTACGTAACTGAAGGTCTTAACTGGCTTAGCTATCAAGAGAAATTTCTGGAGCGGCTACAGGCCACAGGACAGGTTGTCAGAGCTTGCTTGTGAGGGCTGAGCTCTTTGCAACTAAGCATGAAAAAGAGGCTCCAGATTGTCACATGCTCAGGACCACAAAGAGGGAGTGAACTCCGGTTAGGGAGGAGCCTGGCTCAGTTGCTGGGAGTGTAGCCCCTGTTTGCTAAAAAGGCTCCTCTGGCTGTGAGCTGAGCCCTGGCCTGCTTTCCATCTTGACCTCACGGCCACACGGTGGCACTGTGGGCAGGGTTTTCCCTGATGTGTGTGTAAGTTAATTCATGAGCTTTATTTATCACCCCACCCCACCCCTGCGCGCTCCTCCTCCTCATTCCCCCCCCCCGAGATTTCAAGCTGCAATCAGTTAGCACTCACTAAACCCCACAAAGAAAAGGAAGATAGAAGAGTGAGGGTCAGTAAACTACCTGTTCAAACTTCATTCCTAACTCCACACAAACATGGGGAAACGGTGTCCCGTGTACATATGCAGCAGCACAGAAAGGCTCTGTGATACCTCAGTAAGGCAAAACAGAAAAGGATTAAACAGCAAGATCACCAGGAAACAAACACACAGTACCTACTAGTGCTCTTAAATGGGACAATGTGGATTTATTGATTTTTTTGCATACGTGTGTGTGTGTGTGTGTGTGTGTGTGTGTGTGTGTGTGTGTGTGTGTGTGTTCAGTTTTAACAAAAGCAATATCCCTTGACCATCAGGTAGGCCGGTAGGACTCCAAAGGGAAGCTGGTCTTGGCAAAGAGGTCTGTGTGGGCATGAGGAGGAGGGGAGATAGGAGACCTCCCCAGAAGAAAGCGTTTTACCACAACTCTGGACCCTCTGCCTGGTGTAGCCAGATAACCTGGCCCCTTGTTCCCAAGGAGTATTTCTACATTCTTGAACTTGGAGCAAGCAGTCTTCCCCAGTGGGCCCTCTGCACCTGCTGAGTTAGAATCTCCACGCCAGGTCTAATTTAACCCTGATGATGACTCAGCCACAAGGAGTCTGAGAAGGAAGCACTGCCTCTAGGCTAGGGGTGTCCAAGGGATACCTCCCATTCCTGTGAGCTGAAGGTGGTGCTATCTTGGTTACAGGGTCTGCGTGGGAGGACCTAACCCCCTACCCGTCATCTGCAGCACCAAAAAGAGCTGTTAATTACTTTTTTTTTTTTTTTTTTTTTTGGTCACAGAGCAAATCTATTTATGACCACTTGAAATTTCTACTAAATAAATGTTCTAGTTTCTTCAAAGATTCTGTTACGTCCCAGGCCTGTCTGTTGGGCTATTCCTTTAAGCATGGTGGGCCTGTCCTCAGAAGGTGTGGGACTCAGGCCGAGGGGAAGCACACAGAAGGCAGTTCTTAGGGATCTGAGAATTCACTTTGTGTTTCAGAGGACAAGGTCCTCTAGAATCTGAAGCAGCAGCAGCCTCGGTGTTGGGGACTGAAGGCAGGCTTTAAATGAGTTCACCAGACCCAAGATAAATGATAAATAGGTGTTTATTAGGGAAGCACTTACACAGTAAATGACTGCTGCCGTCTTCCTGCTCCAGAAAATGCAGTCTCGGCTCTCCCAATGCTCTCTGCCACCCAGGAAAGCAAGAGCCAGCCCATCCTCTACCTTACTGGGTCACATCTGCACCTGAAACCACGCCCAAAGGGTGTGGCCACTACTACGAGTTCATTGGCAAGGCAAGATGTTACTTAAGATGTCACTACAAGGGACAGTCCTGATTTCAGCAAAGAAAACTATATGGAACTCTACCAAAATTATGTCTTCCCAGGCCCTGCATCCCACCACACAGCCCTCCGTGAACTCCTAGAGCCCCTGTCTCATCATGACCTGGGTTATGGGTGAGTGGCAGCCTCCAGTGTCCTTACCTCGTGTGTCTGTGAGGGCGAACTTATTTAGGGACAGAGTCTTAGACAATTGACTATTTAAAATGAAACTTGGAGTAACACAGATCCAATATTGTTGTCCTTTTAGCAAGGGGAGTTTTAGGAGCAGACATACAGACAGAGAAAAAAGAGGGTAAACACTGAGCCTACTCATATTGAATTATCATCCCAAGAGGGCAGGCAGACCCTCCCTCATCCTCAGAAGGAGTAGCATCTATCCTGACCTCAGACTCTAGTAGAGGTCTAGAGAAAGGGAATCATGTTGTGCCATATTTCTGAGTAATTCTCATCTCTGTGTGGGGCTGTTCCTGGGCTATCTCAGGTGGCACCATGCTGTGCCATACCGTGTGGGCCACTAGATGCTCTTGGCCTGTCAAGAGCTGTCCCTGGAGCCCACCCTGTCTGCATCCCAGCACTATGGTACAGCCTAAAGTCATGGGGATTACCCTAGATGCCCACTATCTTGTACTGCCTGTACTGCCTATAGGTTGTGTAGCAGAAACAGGGGCCTAGGGAATTCCTCGGGTGAAATGAAACACAAGGTGCTGGCAATCAGAGCTAGCCACCATCTCATTAAGGGTTTCCATGGGCTGGGGAGCTCCGCCCTGGTGCTTCTTGAACTTAATCCATGGGAGGGGACCACTACAGCTTTGGAGCCATCCAGCCCAGAGCACCAGTATAACTGGGGTACAATGGCTTCAGCACAGAAAGGCTAACCTGGGCCATACACACCTTCTTCTGTCAGGAGGTCTGCAGCAAACGCGAAAGGAGGTTCAAAGCGGTTTGTGTTCAAAAGGGAGGTGGAGACATGACTCAGGAAAGGAGGGACAGTGACTGAGATGCTCTTCTGTGCATATGTTTCTCTTATTGGTTGAATAATAAAACACTGATTGGCCAGTGAGACGAGAAGATAGGCGGGGCTAGGAGACAAGGAGAATGCTGGGGAGAGAGGTCTCGAAGAGACGCCATGTAGAGACCGGGAAGATGGGATGTGCCAGGTGTTCTCTGGTAAGATAAGGCCATGTAGAAATGCATAGCTTAGTAGTTATGGGTTAGTAATTAAGAGAGGGCTAGCCAACAAGAAGCCCCACCCGCCAGCCAACAGTTTAATAATTAATATTTGGGACTGAAGGGACAGAAACCTCCATTTTCAGGACAGGAGAGACACAAGATGCCCTGCTTGACTCAGGACCAGCAAGGATCTGACTTCACAAAGGATATCCCCCACTATCAATGCCAGGCTGGCACAAGCTGTGTAGGAGCAGCACTAGCCCTTGTAGGAGCCTCCTGGTTGGCATCCTCCCTGGTTCCTTTTGGGTTTCCCTATACGATTCCTCTAAGGTCAAGAATCCCCAGGCAGAAAGCAGAACTGGTTTCTGTATTTGTTGTCCTTCTTTCATGTATTACATCCTGACAGCCGTTTCCCTCCCCTCTCCCGTTTCTCCCCACACCTCCCATCTCCCCCAGGTCAACCCCCACCTCCCCTCAGAAAAGAACAGGCCTCCCAAACACAGCATAACAAGCTACAATAAGACCAGGCACATACCATCACATCAAGGCTGGATGAGACAACCCAATAGGAAGAAAAGAGTTCCACAAGCAAAAGAGTCAGAGACAGCCCCCACTCTGACTGTTAGGAACCCCACAAGAACACCAAACTACACAACCATAGCGTATATGCAGAAGGCCTTGGTCATACCCATACAGGCTCCCTGATCTCTTCAAGCTCCCTTCAAGTAACAAGGGGCCAGTTGATTGTGTGAGCCTTATTCTTGTGGTGTTCCTGACCCTTTTGGTTCCTCCCATCCTTCCTTCTCCTCCTCCACAGGACCCCTTCGGATCCACCTGATGTTCAGTTGTGAGACTCTGCATCTACTTCCATCAGTTGCTGGATAGAATCTCTCTTAAGACAATGCTAGGCTATAGTCCCAAAACACTCTACAGGTAGGACAAACTGTGGGTGTAAGTTTTTGAGGCTGGGTTGGTAACCAAATCCCTCTAATTCAGGCCTTGCTTAGTTACAGAAGATGGACAGTTCAGGCTCCATGTCACCCATTACTAGGAGTCTTTGCTAGGGTTACTCTTGTAGATTCTATTGAGTTCCCACGCACTAGGTTTCTACCTAACCCCTGAAATGCCTCAAATTCTAGTCATTTCTTCCAGCGCCTTCTCCCTCCCTCCCTGAAATACCTGATCCCATCTGTTCCTAACCCCACCCGCCCCCCAGTCCACTAGAAAAAAGAAAGTATCTTCAACAAATGGTACTGGTCTAACTGGATTTTGGTATGTAAAAAATGCAAATAGGTCCATTTCTAATACCCTAATACCCTAATGCCAAAACTCAAGTCCAATGGATCAAAGACCTCTACATGAATCCAGATAGACTGAACACGATAGAAAAGAAAGTGGAAAATAGACTTGAATGCATTGGCACAGAAGACAACTTCCTGAACAGAACACAAATAGCAAACACTAAGATCAACAATTAATACATGGGACCTCCTGAAACTGAAAAGCTTCTGTAAGGCAAAGAACATCATCAATAGAACAAAATTGTAGTTCACAGATGGGAAAAGATCTTCACCAACCCTGTATCTGACAGAGGGCTATTTTCCAAAATACATAGAGAAACTAAACATAAAAAAAGCCAAATAACTCAATTTAAAAACAGGGTACAGATCGAAATAGAGGAATCTCAAATAGCCAAGAATCACTTAAGGAAATGTTCAACATCCTGAGCCATCAGGGAAATGCAAATTAAATGACTCTGAAATTCCATCTTACACCTGTCAGAATGGCTAAGATCAAAACCACAGATGACAGCTCCTGCTGGAGAGGATGTAGAGCAAAGGGAACCCCTCCTCCATCGTCCATGGGAGTGCAATCTTGGACAGCCACTTTGGAAATCAGTACGACTGTTCCTCAGAAAACTGGGAATCAACCTACCTCAAGACTCAGTTATACCACTCCTGTGGACACACCCAAAGGATGCTTCATCATACCATAAGACACTTGCTCAACTATGCTCATAGCAGTTTTATTCATAATAATCAGAAACCTAGAGGTCCCTCAACCAAATAACAGATAAAGAAAATGTGGCACATTTACACAAAGGAGTATTACTCAGCTCTTAAAAACAATAGCATCGTGAAATTTAAAGGCAAATGGATGGAAGTAGAAAAAAAAAAAATCCTGAGTGAGGTAACCCAGACCCAGAAAGGCAAACATGGTATGTACTCACTTACATGTATATAATAGCTATAAAACAAAAGATAGCCATGCTACAATCCACAGACCCAGAGAAGCCAAGTAACAAGTAGGGTTTTGTGGGGGAATGCATGACTCTCCCTGGGAAGGGGAAATACCATAGATTTCACCGGTGGCTTTAAAAAAAAAAATAAACAAACAGGCTTTAGAAAGTGAAAAAGAAAAATTAATCTGACTACATGTGAATAATTTTAAAATAGTATGGCAAGAAGGAACAAAAATCAAAATTAAAGGCAGGCAAAAGATGGTGCTTATACTGTGGTGGAAGGCATGGCACTAACACTGTCTATTTTTAAATCTCCCACAGAGCCATAAAACATGAAAATCTGAGACAGGGCGCGAATAAATAATTCAAGGAGCAGACATATGAGTGACTAATAGCAATGCTATTAACCCAAGGGAAAGCCCAGAATCCTGCTGTAGCCAGGTGGGCAGGTAGGACTGACAGCTCCAGAATGCATCGTGGCGCTTTCAGGCAAGCTGTGCACCTCTCTCTTAGGCTCCATGGAGAATGTTTGAGTCCACACACCAAACCCATCACAGCGGACACCACCCCATCATGAGATGTGACAGGATGGAAAGGCTGAGGAGGCCGCAGAACCTCCACTGGGGCCTGAGCAGGAGTCAAGTTTCCCGATTCCCCAACTAAGTCACTGGCCAGGCAGGCCCACATGCCCTGGGAGAGGTGAGTCACAGACCACTCTGCACATGGCAGCTCTTGGGAAGAACCTCAGGCTAGCTCCCCATCACCCCCAACTGCAGCCTTCCCTTCCCTCAAGAGTCCCTCCTGTGACATCAGGTGTGCCGGCACCATGACCCTGAGCTACAAGCCCCCAGAATGACAAAAAGTGAATGCTGTTCACAAGCTATGGTGCTGAGCAGGCTGAGGCGGGTTTCCACACACTGTTTCCTTCATATGGAAGGGAAGGGACACAATTCAGCCCATAGGCTGCCGTCCCAGGACTCCCCCTCTGTACTCTCCTATGATTCATTCAGGACATTTCCTTATGACTTTTCTGACTACTAATTCTTTTTCCAGTCACATGTAAACTACTGTGAAAGCCATGCACTGAGTTTTAAGTATTTGCCTATTGAGTCTTTTGAGCAGGACAACCTCTGAGTTGTATTTACAAAGACACAGGCATGTGAGAAGATGCAGCATCTGGAGCCAGGGAATCTCTAGGAAAAGAAGATGGGGGAAAGCAAATGCCTACAGAAATACAGTGCAAATACTTCCAAGCAAAGATTGCCTTTTGATATAATTTTTGTTTTCCCACAGAGGCCCTTGTCTTTCGTTTCCTCGCTGAATGAGGTCATAAGGTTGTCTGAAATCTGAAGTCTCACTGAGCGGGCAGCTGGAATCTTCCCACAGGTGTCCCATTCTTCATTGTTTTCACCCCTTTCATTCATGCCGTTTCTCTCTGTGGAGCCTTGTGATTGTCTATTTTGATGAGCCATGTTCTCTCTCTCTCTCTCTCTCTCTCTCTCTCTCTCTCTCTCTCTCTCTCTCTCTCTCTCTCTCTCTCTCCCTCCCTCCCTCCCTCCCTCCCTCCCTCCCTCCCTCTTTCCTGTGTGCACCTGTGGGTGCATGCATGTGTGTGTAGGTGTTCATGCTTTGTGTGCATACATACCCATGGAGACCAGGAAGACCAAAGATCAATTGTCAGGTGGCATTCCTCAACCCCCTCCATCTTTTCTTTTCTCTCTCTCTCTCTCTCTCTCTCTCTCTCTCTCTCTCTCTCTCTCTCTCTCTCTCTCTTTTTCTTTTTTCTTTTTTCCTTTTCTTTTCTTTTCTTTTTTTTTTTGAGACAGAGTCCCTCACTAATGAGGAATTCATCATTTAGCAGTCTAGCCAGTTAGCTTCAAGTATCCACTTGTCTTTGCCCTATGCCCAGCATTGGTTTTACAATATTCCCCACCACACCTAGTTTTTTATATGGGTCTAGAGGCTCAAGCTCCGGTCCTCGTGCTTGCACAACAAACGTTTAACCAACTGAAGCATTTATCCACCTTATGCCCCACATTCTATTTTCAATATTTTTTAAAGGAAAATCTGAGGTCATAGTGATGTGACACTCCTCCAGACAGGAGATGCCAGCAGCTGTAAAGCACAGGGCAGGTGATGACATGTGTTCTTTGCTGATGCAACCCTTCCATGCTGCAGCCATTGTAGTTAAAATGCTCTACTGGCCTCAGAACACAGTGCTGTAAGCCTGTATTGAACGGCCACCTGTGGACCTCAGACCACAGAGTAGGAGGTGGAAATAGAACCCCCAGTTGCAGATAGCCTACTTTCTCTGGTTCCTACATCCTAAGGAGAGTCCAAGATGCCTTCCAAAGACACTAGGCTCTGGGAGCCCCAGAATCATGTCCACTCATTCTGCTGAAGAACTCCCCTGAACTAGCACCACAGACATTCACAGATAGCTAAGGCTCTCACAGGCACCTTGGAGCCCTCAAGGCTCTCACATGTACCCTAAGGCTCTCAGGGCACCCTGGGGTTCTCATAGGCACACTCAGGCTCTTACAGGCACCCTAAGGCTCTCAGGGCACCCTGGGGCTCTCATAGGTACCCATGGACCCTCACAGGCACCCAGGACTCTCACAGGCACCCTGGGGCCCTCAAAAGCACACTAGGATTCTCACAGGCACCCTGGGGCTCTCATAGGTTCCCTGGATCAAAACCCAGAATGCACAACTCTGCTGAGAGACACAAAAGACTTCCAGATGAGATTTTACTGTACAAAATGTGTCAGTATACAAAAGCCTCCCTTACTCAAATGCAGACCATAATCCGTAAGAACTGCCTCCGCTGTTCCCTGATAGATCATTCACTTGAGTTTTATCTTAGGAAGCAATCTGAAATGCCTCGGTGATCTACATGGCACGATACTCACTGCACAGCTCTCTGTACTACAGAAAGCTACATCACTACCGCAGTGGGCATGCCACTGCAGTCAGAGGCACACGGTGAAATACCACACGTTAGTGCTTATTAAACTTCATGGGCCCCTTAAAAGCACTATAAACAATTTTGGAAGAAGTCGTTTTGTTTGTGTAGTTGGTCATGATTAAAGAATGAGCGATTGAAACAGCCGGTAGTTAAAAATCTTCTTGACTGTCACACCAATCACTACCAGCAGGTCAGGCTTTCTACCTTCTGAGACAGGTCTGTCCCCACACCACCCATCGATTGGAATGTTGTGTATTGCTCCCAGCCACTGCTGGAAACATTTGCAACCAAGATCCAAGTCTCTTGCTCTCAATAAGGTCACCGCATGCTTTCTTGGCTACCTTGGCCTTCCCAAGCCATGGGAAGAGGGTTGGGATCATCAGAGCCAACTTGTCACTACCCATCTTCAGGGCATCTTGGAGACTAAATCCCATCACACCCATACCTAGCCTTGTTTAGAACCTGAAGAGGCTCCAAGGCTACAGGTGAACTCTGTGTCACCTCCAGGAAGCTTGGCCTAGAGATCCTAGAGCTTTCATGCATAAAATTCCATGCTTTACCTTGGTCTTCCTAATCCTAGCAGTTCCTCAATGCAACAGTCCATTGTCCCTACAGCGTCTCTCTCAGGGACAGCCATTTGGAAGGCCACAGGATCACTTTCAGGCTTAGGTTCAGCAAGAGTCCTGCCTCAGGGTTTGCGTTGAAGAAGCACCATGTCCACTCTTAGAAAGGAAAACATTTAATTGGGTGGCAGCTTACAGTTCAGAGGTTCAGTCCATTATCATCATGGTGGGACACGGTACTGGAGAAGTAGCTGAGAGTCCTACATGTCGCAGGCAACAGGAAGTGGTCTGAGATATTAGGCATGGCTTAAGCACATGTGAGACATCAAAGCCCACCTGCACAGTGACAGACTTCCTCCAACAAGGCCATACCTATCCCAACAAAGCCTCACTTCCTAATAGTGCCACTCCCTTTGGGTACCATGTTCTTTCAGACCACTACAAGCCCTTTATTAGAGCATCTCTGGCCACAGAGACCAATACCCAACAGCATCAGCAGCCTCCAGCTTCCTCCCTAGAGCATCCCTGCCCTCACACACCTGCCCTGCAGAGGGAGCAGCAGTAGTGAATAAAGCTGCACAGGAGAGGAAACAGAACCATGCCCCTATGCCCTTGTTCTAAGGATTTCAGTGGGCGTCCCTCCACGCCAGTGGGGGTTAGGACAAAGATGCCCCACTCTGCCTTCACTGTCCTCCCAAGATCCTGCGCTCCAAGGGCTCACTGATCCCCACAGAAAGCAGTCTCTGGAAGCTTCTGACAGTACTCACTTTGGAAAGAGATCTTGGGAGCATCTTGTAGAACCACATGTATGCCCTGTGACTCAGCAAGTCTGCTCACAGGTTTTGTTCCAAGAGGACAGAAAACTGGGTCTTGCTTAGACTTGGAGAGCAAATGTTAGCCACATCGCAACACCCAAAGCCAAAAGCGATCCAGTCATCCACTAGAGAGGCAGAGGTTGGAGAATGACGAGCTTACACTACAGCAATTCTGTAGTGGGGCTGTGGACACTCCCAGACAGGTCTTGGGAGTTTTCATTGTTACTCAGCCAATTGCCCCGAGGCTTAGACTTAAAACAATAGCACATACCTGAGGTCAGCACAGTATCTGTGGCCTGGGAATTTGGGATAGGCTTAAAGGGGGTGGGCTCTAGCTTGCTGTGCTCAGGAGGTTGTAAATGGGACTGCAGGCGGGCGTGGTGACCTATGCCCTAGGCAGGAGGTCTGGGTTCCTGCTCTCAGCACTGCTGGATTGTCCTCAGGATGGGTCAGTGACGCATGGTGACTCAATAAAAAGCAAAGAGAAAGCCACATCCCTTTCAGGAATGAATCTCTCTACCTGTATCTATGTATAGCTGGGGCTGTGTTCCTTCCTGGCTGCCTAAGACATACACCACCCTTTCCACCTTTCCCAGCAGCCCTGGGGTATCTGCTTAAGTCAGCCTGCACAAAACTGTTGGGTGTTCTTTCCAGCAGACACACAATTCTGCTTGGGGCCACAGTGACCTGGGGCTACAACCCCAAACTGCCTAGCAACTGAAATCTTCCTCACAGCTGAGGCTGCACAGTACATCCGGTGGGGGGAGGAAAAGAGAAGTGATTGTTTTTTTTTTTTTTTTCCTTTTTGAGGAACTCTAATTGGCTTTGTGCTCTGTATAAAATGGGGGTAAAAATGAAAAAGTCGGATGAATGTTGCTGCACACAGCATACTAACTGCTGGCCGCTGCTTATACTAACCTCACCTCCACCTCCCCTGCTCACACTGTAAGTAGAGAGGACACCTGTGAGGAACACACACACCGTCCATCTGTGGGCATGTGGCCGTGAGTAACAGCATGTTCTCACCAGCCTTCCCCAGACATACAGGAAGCTCCTCCAAGCAAAGGAGAAACATGATTCAGAGCCTATTGAATATGCCAGTCACCAGCCTTACAATCGCTGAGGAGTCTTCAAAGGGCAGGGATTTAAAAATACTAGCTGGTTTTAACTGTCATGAGTGAATTTAGGTGGGTCTGTTTTTTTTTTTTTTTTTATAGCACTACTATGTTTCAAGAAAATTGTTTCTTCCAGAGGTCTTGGGTTCAATTCCCAGCACCCACAAGGCAGCTCACAATGGCATGTGATTCAGCCCCAAATGATTTGACAACCTCACACAGTGACACATGCAGGCAAAACACCAATGCATAAAGGAAAAATAAATAAATCATTTAAAAACTTAAGGAAAAAAAGAAAATTGTTTATACCATTTATACCAGTAGCACACAATTCAAATTTTATGGACACAGTTGTGGGGCCAGCACTGAAATCTGAAGAAGATGCTATGAGATGCTGTGAATGAGTTTCCATCTGAGCACTTATACTCTAACCCACAACAGTGTGCCAAGTGCCTCAGCTCAGCTTTGGTTGATGTGACTTCATCAGACCCATCACCTCCTTCTCCAGCTGTTGTCGCAGAGCTCCAGGGCACCTGGAATTGCCTCTTGTCAAGCACAGCTGGCCTGAGCTGATCATAACTATAGGTTTTCCGCCTGTGCTGATGGAGGCGTTGAGAACTGGCAGGGTTGACACCTATTTATAAAGCTGAAAGTGGTTTCAATTTTTAAAGAACCTGTTTTGAGTAAATACGACAGACGATCAACTCCTATTAGGGAGAAGCCACATTGTGGGACTTCTTAGAAACTCTTGCTCACCATCTGTCCTTTATTGTAATAAAACTGGTCTTTGTCTCTTCAGAGGGACTCTCCAACCCAGACTCTTTGGTAGTGCCCAGAAATCCTCAGAGAAGGAATTTCAGAGGGACCTGGAGTGATCTCACAAGCAATGGGTGACCTGCATCAATGCCTGTCTCTCTCTGCTTGTCCTGTCTCTCTCTGTGTGTCCTGTCTTGCATCTAGAGCCACGTTCTACACCAGCAAGTAGTCTGTGTCTCCATGAAAAGGCAGCAAGTGAGGGAGTAAAGTACACAGAGCAAACCAGATGAGTATGCAGGTGCAGGGACTACAGAGGCATGAGAGAGTGAGCAGGGAGGGCAGTGAGGGGGTGTGCTAACACCTCAGAAGTGACGGCATTTGCTCCAACTCATGTGTGTTAGCTACAGACTGACCAGGACATCACATGCATGCTGTCTCATCCAGGGATGCGTGTGCTGGGGAAAAAACATGTGCCTTCATTCCACCTTTAGAGTCATCTCTCACTGTCACAGAGGGAAAGGAGCCAGAGAAAAACCCAGTATGGCTCCCTGAAAGGAACTCCTGGCCTCTTGATGGGCAGCGCCTTCTGGGGAGGATGCTTTGCATACATACACCAGTGTGAGTGACTAGATGATACTGCGGTTGTTATCTGGCTTCTTGTTTCCATCCAAGCGGCCAGCTGCAGCAGTGTTTGGTTAGCTGCTACATCTAATGTCTCACCCACCTGATGTGTGAACTGCTACACTGGCTATGATCCACAGGTCCAATGTTATCTGCCCTTAGTTTTGAGTGCAAATCTTTTTGCATGAGCTGAGGAAATTGGTGCAGGTGGTTTGTGGCCAGTGTGAAACAGAGCTGACATGATGCTGACATAGCTACATAAACTAGTAGCTCTGAAGGCATCTAGGAACAAGGGCTGTGGCATCCTGCCTGAAGTTCTCTATTGCTGGGGCACGCAGGTCCTTCTTTGGCATCTAAAGACTGTGTGCAGGCCTGACCTGTGACTCCCTCAGACCCTTTGGAGCTGGGTCTGGCCTATGGCTGCTCTGTCCAGGCAGGGCAATAGCCACTGTGAGGGCCTGATCACCTATTGCTAACCTAAGTGGTCAGAGAGGCTCTGCTGACTGGAGCACTGGCTGCTCTATTGTGACTATACTGACCAGGACCATCTTCTGGGCCATGGGTGGCCTCTTCCTGGTACAAATAGGGATCCTCCCTTCTATTTTCTGTTTGCTGAGAGCTTGTAGCATTGACAGACGTCTTAGTGTGTCCATCCTGCCATTGTGGCCCTGAAGGACATAGCACTCTTTGTGCCCCCTGGACTCAGGGCAGACAAGCTCCTGGTGGCTTTGCCCTCCATCTGAACTCCTCTCCGGGTGGACCTTCAGGGTGGCACACGGTGGGAGCAAAGGCATTTTCAATGCACCCTCTTGGAGATTCCACCAAGGCTCAGATATGTGGGAGTTTGGGGGGAGAGCTAGAAAAATCAGTACTCAGATAGGAGCAGGCAGAGCCAGATTCCCCTGGCACAATGCCAAGACTGCCTTCCTCTTGGTCCTGTGGTCTCTGCCCTGATGACCTGGGAGTCTCTGTGAGCAGAAATCATCTACTTGTGGAACATGTGCCCACCTGCATACACTGTAATGCTCAGGCCCTAGCCCAGGCCCAATAGGGATCAATAGACACTATTTCTTCTGGGACAAGGCTTTGTCTGAAAGTGTGATAGGTAGAGAAAGAATCCTAGAACAAGCCCTCAGGGATGGGAGAAGTGAAAAAGCCACCACAAGTGAGCATCTAGGAACCAAAGACTAAAGCGACAGCCCAGAAGGAACCAGAATGTGTTGACATGCTTCCATATCTCCGTAGAACGCTCCCTGAGAGGAGGAAGCAAGCCAAGTAGCCAGTAGGAAAGCCCACAGCACAGAGGAACCATGATTGTAGGTTTGGGCTGGGATCCTGGCTCCTCTTTCCTTCAAGACTCCCAGGGAAGGACCAGCTTTCCAGAAGACAAGGGGTGTGGTTTCCTTGGAGGCAGCCTAGGCAGTGCACAGGAACCTCATGAGGTTGACTCTAAGTCCCGTGCATGTTCCCTGCCAGAATTTCACAAGGCCTGTATGTCCAGGAGGATGTGGAGCAATCTGCAGGTCACTGTGGTCTCCTAGTGAGGGGGCACGCACCATTGAGGGAAGGGGCTGTGGTATACAGCCTGAAGCATGAAGAAGCACTTGTTGGCTCTGCCTACATAGTGAAAAGGTCATTCAGAACAGATAAAGAGACCAAGCAGAATGTTCTGGCAACTGGTAAAGCCAGAGAACGGGAAGACCTGTTGAGGACACTCCCTAGCCATGTGCATGGATCTTCCTGCTGCAGAAGTTCTAGGCATGGGATTCCTGCCACACCTTTACTATCTTCTCCAGAAGGCCTGGAAAGATCTCCCTACTCCATCCTTTGCCAGAATAGGCCACACAGCCTTACCCAGAGGGGCCCCAACTATAGCTCAGAGTGTCTTCAACCTACAGCAGAACAACCCAAGACCATCATTCTACGTGGATAGACCCTGGTACCATTACAATCCCGAGACAGTAATTCTCGTCAATCACATGGCATCTGCTGTGGACTCAAGCCAGAAACTGTCCAAGGAGCCAAGACTGACCAATGCATCTGACTGAGCCCAGGTCAGATGGAAAAGGAGCTATACATTAAAGTCTGATTCCTGGAGGTTTGATCAGATACCATGGTGCTCATTGCAGAAGCACATCTACACGGCTCCTCCTGACTCAGGAGACCCTGGAAGGCTGACAGTAGTACCTTTGTCCTCACACTGACATAGGGAGGAGGAGCCACTCTCTGTATCCTCTCCAGGAGCATCTGATGTCTAAGGAGGTCCCAGAGATGGCCATTTCCTGACAGAAACACTATGCAAGGCCTGGAGAGTGTGGCAGCATGTCACCCCAGTGTAGCCTGCCTCTTTCTGCAAAACTTCAAGGAAGGAGTTCCCAGTCCATCCCTGCACTGTATCCTGGGTCCAAAGCCCTCTCTTACTGCACATCAGGTTCCCTGGAACAAAGCCTCCATCCTGGTAAGCCTGGCACAAGTGCTCCCCCTGTCCTGTAGGGACCTCAGGAGTTACAATCACTTTACAGTAGCTACTGAACTGTGTGTCTCCATGGCCTACCCACAGGACCCTGCATGCCCAAGGGATGTGTAGTACCCCCAATTAGCATTAGAGAAAATAGGCATCTGTGTGTGCAGCTGGCGCCTGGCCCAGCGACTCGCCTCCTGCTGTCTGGGAAGCTACTTCTGCACTAACGGGTGAGTTCTCAGGGTACAAAAGACAAAGGCAATTTCTTCTTCAGGAGAAGGGGCTGCTGTAGAGATGAGAGGCCCCTTCTTTAGGTTGCCACAGCCTCCTCTTTACCTCCCTGCAGGTAGCCCTAGGCTGATGGCGTGAAGGCCAAGAAGGACTCCTCAGGACTGAGCAAGACAATCTCTCTCAACAGGTCCACATGCAGCTGCCACCCCACATCCCGGCATGTGGCTTTGGAGCTTTCCCTTCATCCCTACTATACACATCTGCCAGGAGAGCTAGAGTGACATTCTCCCTCTCTGTCTCTGTCTCTGTCTCTGTCTCTGTCTCTGTCTCTGTCTCTGTCTCTGTCTCTGTCTCTGTCTCTGTGTGTATCTCTCCCTCCCTCTTTCTCTCTCTCTCTGCCTCCCTTTCTCTGCCCTCTTCCCCTCTCGCTGCCTCCCTCTCTGCCTCCCTCTCTCTCTCCCTCTTCTTCCCTCTCTCTCCCACCCCTCCCCCCTCTTTCCCCCTCTCCCTATCTCTTTGACTCCATCTCTCTTTTTCCCTCTCTCCCCTTCCCTGTCTCTCCCTCCTTCTATCCCTCTCTCCATCCCTCTCTCTCTCTCTTCCTCTCTCTCTCCCTGTCTGTCTCTCCCTCCCTCTCTCCCTCCTTCTCTCTTTTCCTTCCTCTCTCTCCCTTCTCCCTCCCTGTCTCTCCCTCTCTGCTGCTCTCTGCCTCTCTGTCATACATGTAAAGGTCAGAGGTCATCCTCAGGAATCATTCTCAGAAGCCATCTACCTTGGTTTCTTAAGACAGCATCTCTCCCTGGCCTAGAGAATGCTGATTAGACTAGGAAGGCTGGTCAGCAAGCTCCAGGATCTTCCTGCCTCCATGTCAACACTGGGATTACAAAATTGTGCTACCTTACTCAGCTTTTTATGGATTCTGGGGATCAAACTCAAGTCCTTGTGCTTGTGAGACCAAGCACGTTACCTCCTGAGCCATCTCACCAGTCCCAGAATGTACTCTCTGCACAGAGCAAACAAATGGCGGCCGTTTCCTTTTTCTGCTGAAATGTCAACTACAGTACAGAAAAACCCTAAACTTGTTGTCATAGTAACACTTATGACAGCTACAGCTGGGGTGGGTGTGAAGGTCAAAGAGAATGCTCAGAAAGGGAACTCTTACACAGGGTTCTGAAGGATGACGAGGAGTTTCCAGGAAGGGAGGAAAGGAAGGCACAAAGGCATTCCAGGGCAGGAGGCACAAAAGCGTGTAGGGGGTGTGGGACCGTATGACTCTGAGGATTAAAAAGCACATAGTGGCACGTGAGGCAAAAACTGAAGTGACATCTTCTGAGTCCACTGGGTGGAAGTTGGGATCAGTGGGAGGTGAGGAAAGGGGAAGAAAGGGAGGGAGGTAGGGGGAGACAGTCAGGGAAAGGAGAAGTTAGAGGCCGAGATCAGAAAAATGTGGCCAAAATCCAAAGAACACTGAGGACTGTCACAATTGCCAGGCTCTGGGACAGGCCCTGGAACTGATTCTGTAACATTATTTGTAATAGCCAGATCTTGGAAACAACCTAGATGCCCCTCAACTGAAGAATGGATAAAGAAAACATGGTATATTTATAAAAAGGAGTAATACTCAGTGGTTTAAAAAAACAAAAACAAAAAAACAAAACAAAACAAAAAAAAACCAATGATATCCTAAAATTCGCAGACAAATGGACAGAACTGAGGAAAAGAAAAAAAAAAAAAATCCTAAGGTAACCCAAAACCAGAAAGACAAATATAGTATATACTCATTCAGAAGTGGATACCAAACATAAAGCAAAGATACCCAGCTTACAATCCGTAACCCCAAAAAAGCTTGAATCCTCTTCCAGAAACAGATGGAAGCAGATGCAGAAATCCACAACTAACCAATAGGCCAAGCTCCTGGAGGACAATTGAAGTGAGAGGGAGGAGCGTTAGTTAATATAAACAAAGGAGTTAAGACCATGATGGGGAAACCCACAGAATCAGCTGACCCGGGCTAGTGAGAGATCACTGACCCAGGTCTGACAAATGGGGAACCTGCATAAGACTGAACTAGACTCCCTTAATATAGATGACAAAGGTGTGGCTGGGACAATACATTTATTCGTTATTTTTATTGTATTTTATTTTCAGTTCTGGGGAAGCACTCTACCATTGAGTTACAACCCTGGTGTCAAGCACATATATTTCCTCAAGACCATCTCTATGTTGGTCAGTGTCGTAGCAGGGCACCAAACATAGCTAATCCAAGATGGAAAGCAAGATAAGGAGGTGCATTTTTAGCCTCATTGACTAACTTCTTTTACGTGTTGTTCAGATCTCAGTGCTGCCAGAGGCAAAAATCTCCTACCTACTGGGCTACCAGAAATGTGTGTGCATATACAGAGTTGACGTGTGCATTCTAGGTTTATATTGGTATATATGCATGTGTATGTATGTTTCTGAGTTTCTGGTTGAATGAGTGTATAAGTGTAAACAGCACATACATGTGACTGCAAATGAGGCACTATCCATATGAGAAAGAAGACAATTCCCAAACCAGCCCTGCCTTTGGTGCATAGCCACTGCTCTGAGAAGCTGGATGCTATTTAGCTAAAAAAGCTAAATAGCTTGCCTTGAAGCCACAGAACAGTGAGGGGTTACTACTGACCCTGCAGCTCACCCAAGGCCCTGTGTTTCTTGGGCCCCTATCCACTCAGCCTTTAGGTCCCAACGATGATAGCCAGACACAGGAGGCAAACACACACTGGACTGGGTCAGCCCAGGTTAAACCACAGAGAGTTGACCCTGATCCGCACACAGACCCATGCCTACAAGGAAGGGTGGCTTCTTGGGAGCACCAGTCATCCATACAACATGGAAATACCAGTTCAGAAATGTACAGCGGTTTCATGACTACTCAGAGGATCTGAGGCCAGGTAAGTTGTAGGTTAGTGCTGCCCAGGGGCAGGCTTTCCAGAAACACTAGAGAGCTCAGAGCCAAGCAGACATCTGGAACGCCATGATTTAGAGTTGAACCAGGTTTTCAGCAAAGAGGAACCCTTGTAGCTTATGAAGTGCACACTAACTATAGCAGACTGGAAGAAGAGGAAAAACACAAGGACATCAGCTTTCCCACTCTTCTCTCCATGTGTCCCACATGTTCAAGGTTGAGGCTGCATTATTTCTCTCACTAGTTCCAAACAGTATTTGCTGAAGATTCGTCTGCCACCAATGTTCTACAAAAGCACAGATTTAACAACATTCTGTCACATTGGTTTTTTTTTTTTCCTCCACTTCACGCCCACCTCGTTCACCCTCAGTGTAGGGCTCTGCTGCTCAGTCTTCCGATTACTATCCATGTTGTTTCCTCATTATTCTTCAGAGTCAGCACCAGACTGTCCTAAGGAAGCCTCCTCCAGAAGGGCTAGGGTCCAAGCCACTTCTTGAAAGGAGAATACTGGGATGAGAGCAGGAAAGAAGCAGAGACCAGCCTTGGCTCCCGGTGGTGGGGACAGTGTGGGAGTGTAATCTGCACCAGCTATAGCTAGCTGATCTATGGAACAGCAGCAGTTCCTGGTATGGGGTTGGGGGACTCGCATTCTGCTGACAGAGATCTCTTAGGAAGGCTTCTTTCCAAGCAGCTAGCCACAGAGATACGGGTGTGGGCCTGGTTGTCATCACCTTCCTCCAGAAGTCCTCAGTATAGACAGGAACCTATCCAGCATTTGCTGACCACAGCCGTTCATGGATGGGGATTGTCCGGCCAACCAGGGGTGGGGTACATTGAGGAGCTGTGACAGGCATGTTCTTAGAGCCTCAGAGTCAGTATAGACAGTGGCAGAGGACAAATGTTCCTGTGTGCCTCAGACTCAGCCCTGTCCCATCTCACAGCAGCAAGCGGAGACATCCTGCTGGAGATTCCTGGCCAGGAACACTGCTCCCTTCCCAAAACCTGTCCTGGAAATGCATGACTCCAAGGCCTGTAAAGGGCAGGAAGTTAAGGCTGGGGCAGGAAGGGGGACATAGAGGTCAGGGACTTTTGTCAACTTCCAGCCACCGCCCCTTGGGCAGTGCAGCTCCTTCCATCTTGTCCCTCTTCTCTATCAAAGGTCCCGGTCCTATGCACCCTGGAAAACATGGGTCTGTAAGGACATAACTCACTCGGACCTCAGCCAGATCTTCCAGCCATGACATAGTGTACTCTACTGTTTAAAAATAAAAAACAAAAGCAGGTAAAGTGGCTGGTTTGCTGAGGAGCAGACTGCACTTTCTGCCCAGAGCTCTGACGTGATGTAGACCCACCCAATGAGCATGTGTGCACCCGCACACATACATACACACACACCTACACACACATACACACACACACCTGAAAACTTTGAATAGTCCCTTTGAAAAGGCAACTCCTAAGTTGGGCAACTGTGAGGAAATGAGTAAGAACTGAAGAAGTGTACTTAGCATGATGAGATCTCAGGAAATCTCAAAGTGTTTCTGGAAGCTTCTGGTGTTTGCAGAGGATAAAGAGGAGGACCTTTTGTCCACAGCACTCAAGAGGTTTCCAGAAGAAATATGGCTCTCAGTGGCTTCCCGGGTCTCAGTCTAGCATGTAGTCCTTGAGCACCCGGTGTAGACACATGCTCTAAGAGATGTAGTGCCTTGGATAGACACCAAATCAAGTGCACATCCCAGGCGGCCATCCCCCATGGGCACAGCCTGCCTCGTTCCCAGAACAACATCAACCTCACATCCTCTGGGGACAGACATGACCATCTGTCTTTCTGCTGGACAGCTCAGGGGCCACCCATGAGGTACTGAACATTATAATGGAACTGTCCTCAGATATAGGGAGCCCAGGATGCTCCTCACCAGAGAAAATGCAGAAGGCAGGTTCCATACAGCCTCTCCAAACACATCTGCTCCTAGCATGATTAAATTCTTAATGGTGCACACAGCTGGAAGAAAAATGTGATGGGCTGTGGCTCAGGGGTAAATACCAACCTTGTGTGCTTGAGGACCTGGGTTCCCAAAACAAGAAAACAAAAACAGCAGAACTTTAAAATTAAGGCATTATCGGTGTAAGAGTAAGTAATCCTCATCTTAATAAAGAGGCCCATTTTCATATTGTATTCTGAATGGGCCATCTTTATACATAGGAACATTTTAGAATAAAGGTATCTCGTCGCCATTACCCAGGGAAGGGGGAGGGGTGTGGAGAAGGGAGCTGGCAGACACCAACTTTCCAGATCCTCATCTTCCCACCCTCTCAGCCCTTTGGCCATGTCTCTGGCCTGCAGCTTTATGAACAGTAACTGAAACTCACCAGCATTGGGTCAGGATACAGAGAAGTAATGGAGATGCTGTGAGCCTGAGATGTTTACCAAGGACCTGACATGATGACCTGGACCAAAGTGGGTTCCTGTGCATCTGTGTATGCAGTGTGCATAGTAGGACCCGGAGAACTTCCTTTTGGCATGTAAACCTTGTGCTGTTGATTTGATTCCATGCACCCCATCCTACTTAAATGACCTTACTCAGACACGCCCCTCCAACAGAACACCAATGTCTACTTAAAATCCATCCATATTGGCTGGAGAAATGGCTGCCATTAAAGTGCCTGTTGTATGGTCATGAGGACCTGAACTTGGATTCCCTGCACCCACATAAAAGCTGAGTGTGGCCTTTTTTTCTTCTATTGGATTGCCTTAATATGAAGGGAGGTGCCTACTCTTAATATAATTTGATGGGCCTTGTAGGTTGATAACCCTGGGAAGCCTGCCCCTTTTAGAAGGGAAAAGAGGAGGAGCAGACTGGAGGTGGAGGGGTTGGAAAAAAGGACTGGGAGGAGAGGAGATACAGAAAACTGTGGTCAGAATACATTAAAAATAAAAAAAGCTGAGTGTGATGGTGACCCCATCCCAGGCTTGCTGGCCAACCTGTCTAGATCAACCAGTGAGGTCCAGGTTCAGTGAGAGACCAGGTTTCAAAACATAAGCAGCTGAAGAAGACGCCTAAGGTCAACGTACACACACCTTCATGCACACATTTACACACACCCAGCATACATGTCTTAGGGTTTTGTTGCTGTGAAGAGACACCATGGCCACAGCAACTCTTATAAAGGAAAACATTTAACTGGGGATGGCTTCCAGTTCAGAAATTTAGTCCAGTATCATCATGGCGGGAAGCAGACATGGTGCTAGAGAGGTAGCTAAGAGTTCTACATCTGAATCTGCAGGCAGCAGGAGGAGAGTGTGAGCCTTAATTAAGCCTGGCCTGAGCTTCTGAGACCTCAAAGCCTAACCCCCCTCCCCAGTGATACACTTCCTCTAACAAGGCTACTACTCCAACAAGATCGCATCTCCTAATAGTGCCACTACCTATGGTCCTATTGTGAGCCAGTTCTATTCAAGCCATCACAATGCACATATATATACAACAGCCACAAACCTGTCTACCTATAAGACATCTGAGCCCATGAGGAATTCTATAGTACCAGGCACATGACCCTGGATATGCACACATGTCCTTCAATCCCCCTAGGCCTCAGGGTTGTTTTTCACAAGGCCCAGAGCTATACCAGTGTCCTCTCTTCAGTATTAGTTAGTCACCTGATCATCCACATGGGTCCTTTCTCCTCTACTGGGCAAAGAATAATTCTTGATACATCCTTGACATGGAGATAAGAGCAGGGGGTCAACATGGCAAAAGTCGTGAGGGCCCTGGGCCACCACACTCTACTTTTCATCTCCTGGGTCCGACACTACAGGCTTCTATAGTGCACATTGAAGACCATGGGGTTGAAAAATCTGAACTGGCTGGCACACACACTTCAGGGGATAAAGGAAAGGGGCGTCCCAAAGGGCCAGGGAGGACTGTTAAGAGTCCAGCAAATTTCAGATCCTCAGATTCAGGGGCGTCCTCTTGACCTGCTGAGCTAAAAGTAGGGTTCATACTGCCCAGCAGACTGACCTAATTAAGGCAATTTCTCCCCAGGCACAGTCTGCTGTGAGTCCATTGCCCACGGGCCATATGTGTGTGTGTGTGGAGGGGGGCAGGAATCTCCCTGTCCGAAGCTGGTCAGGGCAGGGACAGAGGGCTTTTTGTTGTGCTGAGATTTCCAGAGCAAAGCTGGCTCTCAGTCTGAGTGATTTTGCTCCATAGGCGAGAGGTTTGGCCAGATTTTTGGTTGAATACTCAAAGCTGTGGTTTGAGACAAAGACAGGCCCCAAAATGACCTGCCAGCTGCACCCCCCAGTCTGGCCACTATACTGTGGCGTGAGCCAAGATCATGTGGTGATTATGTCCCAGAAGGAAATGGGAGAAACACCCACCACCTCCTTTCCCATAACTGATTTCCAAATGTGAAACCAGGCGAAGTCTAGCATGCTTACATGAAGGCTTAGCATTGCTTGAAGTATGCTCAAGTGCAGGCCACACGAGGAAGGTCACTCCAGCCTGGAAGACCTGTGCTCTATCAGGTCACTGAACTTCATTGGATGGTGAGGACTCCTGTTCACCACTCACAGTTAGCCAGGAGATTCGGATCATCCCTAACCAGGAGCTTCCTGTTCTATAAAGGTCAGAGGTCCTAGGGGGAAAAAAGCATCCCACCCTGCATTGTCCTATCAGTGCGCCAGCAGATACCGCCACCCAATCTCCAATACCCACAAGCCCACGGAATTATCTAAACAAGCCTATTACAAGTCCAGTGCTCACCCACTCCAGTCATCTGAAGCCTCACCCTACTCTACTCCATGTGCAGATCTGTGCAGCCCCGCATGGAGAACACTCTGATCCACCTCAGGTCCATGTGTGTCATCTGTCCTGCATTGCACACTCAGCTCTCTTACACTGTAGGGGCACCACGGAGGTAAAGAAGTGGCCAACACATAGCCTGTTGGGTCCAATGAAGCCAGCCTTCAGGTCAGCCAGAGCCTTGCTGCACCCCTCTCCGACACCACTGCTGTGGACTTCAGGGAACCTCGTTGCAGTTCTCACTGGTTTTCCTGCCAGGGAACCGTCCAAACAGCTCAGGTTCATAGCCAAATAAAACACAGTCTGGAACTGCAAAGGACAACCTCACAGACGCAGCATTCATGTCAGACTTGGGAGTGGTGGGGGGCCCCTCGAGCCTCAATGGCAGAGGGGTGTGACTTGAGCCAATATTTGCTTGAGAAAGAGAACTGGCTGGCACACACACTTCAGGGGATAAAGGAAAGGGGCGTCCCGAAGGGCCAGGGAGGACTGTTAAGAGTCCAGCAAATTTCAGATCCTCAGATTCAGGGGCGTCCTCTTGACCTGCTGAGCTAAAAGTAGGGTTCATACTGCCCAGCAGACTGACCTAATTAAGGCAATTTCTCCCCAGGCACCGTCTGCTGTGAGTCCATTGCCCACGGGCCATATGTGTGTGTGTGTGGAGGGGGGCAGGAATCTCCCTGTCCGAAGCTGGTCAGGGCAGGGACAGAGGGCTTTTTGTTGTGCTGAGATTTCCAGAGCAAAGCTGGCTCTCAGTCTGAGTGATTTTGCTCCATAGGCGAGAGGTTTGGCCAGTGCCCAGCTGGGGATAGAAGGATCTGTGTGTTCTGTTGGGGCCACACAACTGCCCAGCCGTGGTGGGAAAGCAGGGCGGCTGTTCATGAAGCTCTGACTTGTTGAATGAAGTCTGATTTTCCAGAGTAACTTGCATCAGGCTATGCTGACTGAGGTTTTCTGCCCAGAGATGACGTTCAGATTATAAACGAAAATATGAGAACCAATGGCTTGCCCCCACCCCCCACCAAGCTAACACACAAAGATGAATGGAGTAATTAAGAAAAAATCCTACTCTTCTGAAAAGCTTTGAGCTAAGAAACTCAGTGCCAAGCCTTAGATAGAAATAAGCCTCTGCTGACATTATCAACCCCATGAAAATACGCCTGTCATGACACCACTAGAAACCCAGGGCACATCGAGATGCCAAATCCCATCAGCTTTGTTCTGAAAGGAGAAAGCTTGGCCATGAGCTATCATCCTGACAGAATGTGAAAACGCTGTTGCCTTGCAGGGTCTTGTTAGAACATGGGACTGATGGTCAAGTATAAAATAGAGATGAAAATGTTGACATATTAAAATATGAACCTGTTACCTGTTAAATACTTGTAAACCACTCCCTTTTGCTTTTTGAGCATTTCATTCATAAACACAGATATCTCTTTCTAACACGTAAGCAAACAGGGACGTGATCCCTGGTCCTCAGTCTGATGTTCTACCAACTGGGCTATCCAATCTCTTAAACACTTGTAAATTTTCTTAGCATCTCACAGCTGCCACATACCCCAGCCCAGCCCCCGGGTCCCATTGTCCTTGACCAGGCATTTTCTCACCAATAAGAGGTGACCACTAATCAGAACCAGCCCAAGGTCTGTCTGGAAAGGGAAAAGAAGGCTATGGTAGAGGAGAGGAGGTAGGAAGTTCAACCACGAGGATGGGAGAGATTGCAAACAACACATGCTTCTGACTGCAGCTCAGGCATGAACCTTGTAACTATGCAGAATGAGGAACCAACCAGCCTCATGAGGCAGAAATAGCCCACCACCATCACCACCACCACCACCACCACCACCATCATCACCACCATCACCACCACCACCACCACCATCATCACCAACCACCACCACTACCGCCTCCACCATCACAACCACCACCACACTGCTGTTCTGACCTCAAGTGGTTTATACTTAATGGCACCAGAATCCTTGCCTGGGCTGACTTATGGGGTCTCCATCGCTGGGATGGAAGAAACCCAGAACACAGCCTATTTCTACCAGCTCACACAATAAGGGTTTAATGGTATTGGTGGCTTGGGAAGCACCTGGAGCAACACTGTCTTGGGAGGTGTGTTGCCCTGAGGATTGGCACCTGACATGACGTCTATGCCCCTGCCTCGGCCTCTGAGTCCTGTAAGCAGGTCCTGGTTTCCCACTGACAGCAACAGATAGCTCAATATGGTCTGTTCTCCTTGAGGTGTGCAGGGACCACAAGGCCGGTGAGCACAGGCTCTAGAGCCGTCTAAAGGGGAGAGAGAGCCACCAACAGGCTGGAGCAGCACAGACCTCCTGTGTCCTGGAGAAGGTGCTGGAAGTCTTGAGTGAAGGGAGCCTTCTTTATGAAAGCCACAAGCCTCAGGAGACTCCTGGAATTGTGGGTAAGGAACATCCTTCGGCACCACACTTGCCAACAAAATTAACAGAGGGCTGTAGTGAGTTATTCACTCCGTTTGCGTCTGTTGCACTCACTATGCCCATTGGGGGTGGGGACAGGTGCTGACATAACCTGGGGAAACTAGGTCTGAGGTAGGGACCCCGGAGCATTCACTTGCTTGCTGGATGGAGACAGAGAGCATCCAGAGGCATCCCTAGGACGGAAACCTGCTGGCATTCTTCTGTCTCTGTTGTGAGTTATTTCTCCCTGAATAAACATCTATTTAACCTATCTGTTTTTTTCAATCCTTATTATTCCACAATATCTGGTGTCAGAAGTGGGATATAAATCCATGCCTCCATACAGAGACCTGATACAAGCAGTTTTCCAGCCAGCCTGGTCCCACAGCCGTGTCAGCCCCAAATAACACACAGAGATGCTGTATTGAATATATAGCTGTTGGCCTGTTACTAGTGTTTCTTATTGGCTAGCTCTGTCTTAAATATTAACCCATTTCTATCAATCTAAGTATTTCCACGTGGTCTTCTTACCGGAGAGAAGGCCCGGACCTCTTACTCCTCTTGGTCTTACATTTCAAATTCTCCTCTCTATTACATCTCCCAGAATCCTCCTTGTCTCTTAATCCCACCTATCTTAACTTCCTATTTGCCAACAGTGCTTTATTCATTAACCAATAAGAGAAACATATTTACAGAATGGCATCTCCCATCAGAGGGCATTCCAAATAGGAAGGCCCTTCCAGAGCACGCAAGTCAGTGATGAAAGTCTGGAAGGTGAAGCGGCTGTGGATTGTAGTGAAAAGTCAAGAGCACTTCAAATACCCCCTCTAACAGGGATACTCTCTTAGGAGACCTCAGCCGAAGGAAGGACCCCAAAGTTAGCTATCCAAGAGGCAGAACGAGGATCTGACTCTCGGAATCAGTGTTCATTGTCATCTGTAGTATTCTCATGGCATACACAGTTCAGAAACCTGAGCTTCTGAGAACTCATGCCTGGAGCTGGTGACCTCTGACCCCGGGCTGCTCTGGTCACTTTGTGAGACTTCTGGGGCTTGTTCAGTGTGTGGCCTCAGCAGACCCACAGGGCTGCCAGCTCTGAGTGTGTCCACACCTTCTCTCTGAGTTTTCACTTGAAAGTGGCTCCCCAAGAGGACGGACGGCCACTGCGCTCTGCTAGCAGCTTGCAGTGGGTTCTTGACTCCTCATTTCCAGCCCTCTTTCTACCCTTGCTCTCTGGGTTACCTCAGCCTTGTTTCACCCACACTCCAGGGCAGAGCAGGCGTCAGGATTTCTCTGGCATGTTTCCTCCACATGCACTTGAAATCTAACTGCATCTGAGGATCTGACAGGGAAACTCAGGCAAATGGAGATGGTGGATTCTCTAGAAATACAAGTACATGGGAAAGTGGGGATCCCAAGATATGTCTGATATCCGATGGTCAGCTTATGATGTCAATCCAATGACAACAGGCTCCCAGAGGTTATTTACAGCAAAACAATTAACTACTAAGAACTTTATCAACTTGAGTTAGAGAGACGTTTCGGTAGTTAAGAAAGAGCACTTGCTGCTCTTCAGAGAACCTGGGTTTTGTTTCTAGCACCCACATAGTGGCTCAAAACCATCTGTGGAGTTCCAGGACATCCAACACCGTTTTCTGGTCTCTACAAGCACTACCCATGCCTCGTGGTGTATATACAAACAGGCAGGCAAACACACACACATAAAAATAAATAGTCTCTAACAATTCTATAACTGAATTTATGAAAACCAAGAGGGAAGAGAAATCAGAGAAGACAAGTAGGTCAGCACTTTAGAAACAGCTTGAATAACAAAACAAAAAGGGTTGCAAGGATATTACAATGTAAACATGCAAGCCTGCTTTGCTCTTAGCTTTTGCTAGAGTTCAACATTCTGAAGTACTCATTTCTAGATGTAGCTCCTAGGAAATGTTTTTATGTTTCAGTTTCCTCAGCTCCCAGTGTATCTTTACCTGCAGATCCATGCTGTTTGACGAACAAGCCCCATCAGCTCCCTCTGACTCAGAGAAACATGGGAGATAAGCCTATAAAGAGAAATTAGTTACTTGGTATCTCATTTCGGTCCACGTTTGGTCAGACCTGTTGCTTTGGGGCTATGCTGAGGCGGCATACCGCAGTGGGAGCATAGGGCACAGGTCAGGGCAAGAATGTTGAGGTATGCCTCTACTGTAGTCTCAGCTACTCCGTGTTGCATAAAACCATGAATTTTTCAGGCTATGCCTTTCCTTGAGAAACTGTATTTCACAATGAACCCTTGACTCCGTTTTGAGGATGGGGATAATTGCTCTCCCATGTAAACAAGGGAGCAGTACCGTCTATACAGCACCACCCATGCAACACAGTCTAATAAAGGACTTATTCCTGATAGTGAAAAGGGTGCCATCCTATGAATTTATTAAGGGGAACTGAGACAATATGATCACATGAGCATATCAAAATCCTATCTGGGAAACCAGACCAAGGAAGGGTTATAACTTCCTTACACCTGGACCTCATAAAGCGATTTACATTTAACACTGCAGTGGCCATCCACCAACCTAGCATCTGATACCTCATGTGTGCATGAAGGACCCACAGGACTGTCCCTGGGGCTTCAGTTCAAATCTGTCCCCCAGTGTTAATGTGTCCTACTCAATTGCAACTTAACTGTCAACCTGTTCTTGGCCACTTGGACCAGAACCCACAATTTCACACCCAACATGGTTCTGCCCTCTCATCTTTCCAGCTGACCGAATCTTTGATCTCAACCTGACTCACCTTCAGAATGATTTCTAATAGCAACAGCTTCTTCTCTGTGACTGCTTTTGGGTTCCATATCTTAACAATAGACTCTACCTCTTACATTCTTCTATAGTCTCTTTAACAAGTAATCATTCTACAAGTTACATATGTACATATAGCTATATAGATATACTACTTTGTGCTGTGCGATATCCGAGTCAATATCAGTAATTAAAATTGAAATAAGAGAATCTGAGAGGGGTGAATGCTCACACTATTAGTCCTAGCTCTCAGGAAGCAGAAGTAGGTGGGTCTCTCTGAGTTCCAGACCAATCAGGTCTACACACTGACTTCCAGACCAGTCAGGCAGCCAAGGCTACAAAGCAAGATCCTATCTCAAAAGGCTAATAAGTAAGTAAGTAAGTAAGTAAGTAAGTAAGTAAATAAATAAATAAATAAATGTGGGGGGGGGAAGAATAAGAACCTACATTTGCCCCTTAAGATTTTCATGGTAGGTGGGATAATCTGGGAAATTGTTGCCCTTGAAACTGTTGCACCCTCTAAATGTGTTGTTATTCAAAAAATTCTGACATGGTGACAAGCCACAGACAAGTTAGTCTCTGTTTCTGTCAATGACGCACTCACCATGAAAATCATTAATTTTGAAGTCAAGAGACAAAACAGGAAAGAGGAAGCAGCTGAGGCCCTACTGTCCCCTCAAGGGGATGGCCCCACAACTTAGAGTCCCAGTGGGCCCTCTGCTTTAATGCGCACACTGCCTCCCATAGCAGTGCCTCTGGGACCTTTGGAGGGTACTGAGCCCAGGCTGAGGCCTCACTCCAACAGCTGGCACTATTCAGGGTTTCATGAACACACTGACCAGTCAGCCAAGAATACCTCTCCTGGCTCCCAACGCCTTCTGCCCCCAGCCTGACCCCTGACCCCTAATACAGTTACCTGAGGCAGGCTAATGTGTATTTGTTGTGAAAATCCTTACCCAGGGAAGATGGAATTGATGTCTGTCCTTTTTCCTTAGATCTCAATGCCAAACTGAAGCATAATTCTGCCAAAGTTCATTATGGAGATTCAATGAATTTGTCAGGCTTACAGAGCAGAGGTGAGGCTTTATTTATAAGTGTGTGTGTGCTACCCCCCTCAACAGAACACACCCCAAAAGCCTTTACCCAGCAGGGATGAGGGCTTCCCTGGTAACTGCATAGACAAAGCTCCCCTTACATACTCTGGCCTGTCTAGGCCACATACAATTAAGGCAGAATTGTATTAGAAAAAGGAAAACCTAGAGTCTGATGAGGGTACACTAAATGCACAGTGCTTGCTTCTCTTTAGGTGACAGCTGGAGAGGCCCAGCTTTTCCTAAAGCTACAGATGCCGTCCACGATTAACACTGAAGAAAGTATGGCTCATTCCACAGCCTCATAATCCCTGCCCAAGTTGGGTTACAAACACAAGTCCCACTCATGAAGAACTCAGTGGTTGCTCTTGCCAATCCTAACCTTCCCACTTGTTCTTGAGAAGATTAGCAACTCTCAAAGGCACATAGGAAGCATAGAGTGTGATGGCCAGTCCTGTTCCAGACACCATCACTCAGTCTTACTTTAAGAAAGCCCTTGGAGGAAGTTCCACCTGCCCTATAACAGAGAAGGGTGGGGAGATCGAGAAGAATGGCCACCGAAAGATCCAGGGGCTGAGGCCAGAGGGCAATGGTTACACTGTGGCCTGACCCTGTTGTAGAGCGACAGTCAGGTGATATGGTCAGCTGTGACAGTACCTAGTACCTCAGCCTTGGAAACAATAGTGGGTTCTCAAAGAGTGTCTGAGCCAATCCACCCATGCTAAACACGTAAGGAGAAAGTGACCAGGAACAAGGTGTTGCCTTGGAGAATGTTTGTCTAAAGCATAATTGAGCACTTAGTGCAGCTCAGAGTCTGCAAGCAAACACTCATTCCAACTGGAAAACACCTGCCAAAACACACACCCACTCTGGGTCACCAGTGCATTTTTAAATAGACATATTTTTAAAAATTCACCAGTGAAATGAAACATTTGTCCCTCAGCTCTGATTGCACAAGAGTTCTAAGAAAGGAGGGCACATCCCATCTTGTTACAGAATGAGGCTCAAGCATCCTTCCCCAAACATCTAGATGCCTTGTGCAGTGTCTGATGGCTATGTCACCATTCCGTCTCTTTAAAGTCAAGAGGCATGCGACGTTTCAGTGATCTTCAGAGACTCTGGGCCTGGTCCACTCATGCTGGAACTATGTACAAGGGTTCTATTTAGACAAATACCACCACAGTGAAGAGCCAGACAGGCGCCCTCAGTGCGTTATCAGGCCATGTGCATCTGCTCAAGACCTCTGCTTGCAGGAGCACAAGTGTATATGTAGTACAAACAAACCTGTGGTCCACCAGGCATGCACGCCAGCATGTATGTAGGATGTAAATGTTGGTAAGTGAGAGTGGATACAGGTGTGCTAGTTGGCTCAGGAGTGATTACAGCCTCCTGTGGTGCCTAGGGGTATAGGGAGCTGTCTCTCTCTCTCTCTCTCTCTCTCTCTCTCTCTCTCTCTCTCTCTCTCTCTCTCTCTCTCTCTCTCTCTCTCTCTCACACACACACACACACCTAGGATGGTCCACTATTGGGTCCTACCTAGGACAGAAGGAAGAAGCAGGAGGGAAAGGAGGTGTAACCCATACATTCCACCCATGTCCTCGTGATATGACAGTGTGATACAGACCTGGCAGGCCTGCCCTAGAATGTCACAGGGCCAATTGCTACAGCTTTGGTGACCCATCACCCTGAGGCCCTCTGGACCCTCTCCTAGCTCTTCCCAAACTGCCCTGTGGGGCCCCTCCCTGGCTGCTGCGGTTAATTTTTCTCTCTCTCCAAGACTTTGAGCTCGCGTGGATGACGGGGCACTAGTTTGCAGAGGGGACTTCTGAGTCTTGAGACTCTGCTCAGTCAGAGCTGATGCAAAAAAATAAATTAGTTAAGTATTAATGAAAATGAAGACATGTGTAGATAAACCCTTCTGACGTTTTTTCTTCTCCAAAGGAATCTTTTCTCTTTGTTCTCAGACAATGACTACTACATGACCTAAATGTCTTGGTGGTTTTGAGCCAAAAACCACATCATTAAGAATCATCTGCTAATCCCTACAGGATTTCAGGCAAGTCTAACCTGTGATGAGAGATAGCCAGGAATGCAGCCAAAAGTTTAAAAAATTGAAAACTTAGACACATTGTGAGGTTTCTTTTGTAATTTGTTGTAATCTGACACCATGGTTCTCTGAGTGAGTTCTGTGGGTCACCACTTCACATGGCAAATGGGGAAAGGTGTATACCCCTGTTAATGAACTTTGCTCCACACATTTTAGATCATGAACAGCTGAGAAGTTGGAGTTTCCAAGGCAGTGGACCACCAAGGTGACAGAGGCTGCCTGAAGGAGAAGCAGAAGGGCTGAGGCATAAAGCAACTCTAGGGGCCAGAGAAAACAGGACACAGGTTAAAAGCAAAAGGGACAGGCCTGCAGGTGTCAAACCTGGGAGATTGGGCCATCAGAACCTCCAGAAAGCCCTGTATCCCTGTAAGTGGAGGCAACACACACACACACACACACACACACACACACACACACACACACACACGGGGGGGGCGGCGGGAGATAGGGGGATGGGGGGGACCAAGGAGCCAGGCAGAAAAGTCTTTCCAGTGGGATAGGCAAAGGCTGTGGGGCTGAGGGGAGCTGCAAATCTGAGTTTGCAGGGGAGTTAAAAGATTTTCTGAATCTATTTGGCCTGCAAACACAAGCTCCATGGCCATGGGCTTTGCTTTCTTACCCCCCACCCCAGCATCCCCAATAAACTCAAGGCTCATTAGCTAGTAGCAGCAAAACCAAAACAATAGCAATCCCAGTTAAATCTTTACTTCTCTTTCACATTTACAAAGGGTAGAAGCATCCAGCCAAGCTGGGGCTGCTGGGCAGGCCCTTTCTCAGGCCCAACCCTCTCCCTGTTGTTACTCTGCTGGCAAGAAGAGCTTTGTAAGAAAATCATTACAGTCTGTTTCCAGTGTGAAGTGTGTTTAGAGCTCACCAGTGAGTCACACATAAGCGGGAGGCACTGGACCCCTGTCTTCCCTAGTCAGTGGCCGGTGCCTGCTTACCCAAACACTTGTTTATGTTATAGTCAAAAAATCACAGACAGTCTGCTAGGTGACTGAATGCATGTGTGAGAAATGGAGGGAATCATAAGCTCCAGAAAGACTGGGAATTTGGGGTGGAGACTGGACCAGCTGTCAGTTTGTACCTCCCTGAAGACTTCAACCAATGAGGAATTTAAGAGCAGGAAAATGCAATTAGGAATACGAAAATCATTGTTTTGTGCCCTTTCGGCCTTTTCTCAAGCTGAGGCCTGGGATTACAAGATTGAAAAATAAACTACGAGGCTTTTGCTAACCTGTGTTCAGTACTTTTATTATGAAGGGAGGATCATTGTTTCCTCACAGGTTGTCATTTCCAGGTTGTTCCTCACAGGTTGTTTCATAACCAGGCACTCCAGCCATATCTTCTACTTTCCAGCTTGCGTGGAAAGTAGATACTTTTAAAGATACTTCCAAAACTTAATGAATCTTGGGCTTATGTCTCATTTGATATCAGAACCTAATCGCATGACCACACCCCCAAATCAGGTAAGCTAAAAAAAAAAAAAAAAAAAAATGTATTCTACCCTTAATGTGCTAAATAGGTTTATGTTGCCTGGACACAAATTAAAGCCATCTCAGAGGAGAGAATCTCAATTAAGAAAGTGCTTCCATAAGATTGGGGCAGTCCTGTATGGCAGTTTCTTAGTTAGTGATTGATGGGGAGAGCCCAACTCATTGTGAGTGGTGACATCCCTGAGCTGGTAGTCCTGGATTCTCTAAGAAATCAGGCTGAGCAAGTCATGGGGAGCAAGCCAGTAAGCAGCATACTCTATGGCCTCTGCATCAGCTCCTGCCTACAGTTTCCTGCCCTGTTTGTGTTCCTGTCTTGACTTTCTTCAGTGATAAGCAGTGGTATCACAGTGTAAGCCAAATAAATCTTTTCTTCCTCCTTTTGCCTGCCCTGATGTGGGCCCACACACTGGTGATGGGCTCAAAGGGGACTCAGGAGTTCAAAAGAGAATGTGGTGAGTATACAATGCCTGTTGGGCCTTGCTCCAGACAGCTGTTTCCCCAAATTCATGGGCTAAAACTGTACCCCTAGGGAATAGGAGCAGACTGAGGGACTAGAGAGTGGGGAGGATATTCAGAGGACAGATCTTAAAGACAGAGATCCAGAGAGCTGCCTCACTCCTGGAGAATGTGTCTTTAAACGGGAAACCAGGTCTTCACCAGACACTAGAATCCACTAGTGAGAAGCAAATGCCTGGGCTTGAAGCTGCATGATCTATGGTGTCCTGTGACTAAGACAGACCACAAACCAGCATGTGAGGTCAACACTGGGTGTGTGGTTTTGATCTTGGCTCCAGAAGGAGGTCATACACTGGACAGTATTTGATGCTTGATGAGACAGCATCATGTGAGACTTCTGCCCAGCAGTGAGTGGGACAGAAGAGTGTGGAGTGGGGGCTCAGAGGGTGCCCCAAGAACTCTATGTTCACAGGATGAGGCAAGAGGAACACAGAGGAAGGCAAGCTTTCAGGACAGCTGACTCTGAGATCCTATGAGATCCAGATAATAAAGTAGGCAAGGGCCTGGGGTCCAGCAGTCACTAAGGAGATTAGAGCCAGATTCTGGAAGCAAGAAAGGCATTGTACGTGACTCTGTCTACAGTTTCCAGACTGACACGAATGTAAGACTGGCTTTCACCATAGCAGCTCCTCTTAATTGTCTTTACTTTCCATCTGTTGTTGTGGACATAACCAGGGCCAGCAGAGAATTGCGAGACCAACCAGATGCCTGTAGCCAAGACACTGTAACCTGGATGTTCTTCCTTCTGCAGAACTGAAAACCCCATGAACCAACTCCGTGGTATCCTACTGGCCAAGGAACATCGGCTTCTCAGACAAAAGTATCTGGCACGGTCTGCTTCCCTACACAGACACACTCAGACATGGAAACGTGGCTTCCCTCCAGGGCAGTGAAGAAGCCCTGAGACGTCAGATTACATTTACTCTAAGGAATGGTGTTGTCTTTGGATTTCTTTATTTGGTTATGTACCTTAAAACTAAAGGGAGTAGTAGACAGAAACGGCTAGTATGTGCTAGAGATAAATCGGCTGAATGCCATTTTTTTTGTGTCTTATGACTCTCACCTGGCTAACATTTATGGACCTCAAGCTCTGACAGGTTGAAGTCATCCAGCTGTTGTTACTTTCTTTTCTCTAAAATTCCACTCCTGCAGGCCCCTGATAGCCTTGAACATAACTATGCAACATGTTCTGGCTTTGAATTTACAATGTAGACCAGGCTGTCCTAGAACTCGAAGCAATTCTCTTCAGTCTTCCAACTGCAGGGATTACAGATGTGAGCCGCCATGCCCAGTTTGGGCCTAAGTCTCAGGTGGAAGAAAACATAAAATGGAAACTGCTGCATGTTACTATGTTGCCTTCCCCTTAGAAACACAATGTTGCCCAGCAGTGGTGGCATAAGCCTTTAATTTCAGAACTCAGGAGGCAGAGGCAGGTGGATCTACAGAATGAGTGCTCTAAAGCAATCCTGTCTCAGGAGCAAGGAGGGAGGGAGGGAGGGAGAGAGAGGGAGAGAGGGAGGGAGGGAGAGGGAGAGGGAGAGAGGGAGGGGGAGGGAGAGAGGGAGGGGGGAGGGAGAGAGAGAGAGAGAGAGAGAGAGAGAGAGAGAGAGAGAGAGAGAGAGAGAGAGTTTTGCTCACCTTCCCACAGTGGGCCAGGAAGAGCAGTCTAGGTCCTCATGGCTATAACCTCCCTCCATGAAGTATTTGAATCACCCTATTGCTCCTACAGTCCTAACTCTGTTTTCCAGGCTCTGCTGCTGTGGTATGAATGGCTGAATATCCAGAGAGACAGCCCAGAGCATCATCACCTCAAAGTCTCATGAGCCTTCAGTGTAGAGCAGAGCCATAAATCCAAAGAATCCACAGTAAGCTGGGGTCTTGGGCACTGAACATCCAGATTTAAGCTGAGTGTCTTCAGAGAGAAGACTTTGAAACACATGTCATAATGACAGTGGAGGGCTCACATGAAAGACTGCCTTGAAGGGAAGGAGCTGTTTTGGAGGTCACATGAGAATGCAGTTATCCTCCAAACCATCAGCCACAGAGCTAGAGGTCAGCCAAGCTGCTTGCTTAACGTGGCATTTGGCTTAGCTTCATCAGCAGAACCACACAGCCATTTCTCCTGTGGGGAAAGCACCACTATGTCTAAGACCACTGTAAACCCAGCGTGGTCTCATCTTAAGGTCTCACTGCTGAAGGACACCTCAGGCCCCAACCTCAGTGTGCTGAAGTGTAGGCAGCAAAGGGCCACACAGATGCAAGGATTATACTTTGTCCCCAGGATCTGTTGATGGTTTTAGATTTGCTGAATTAGATGACTACCTTGATTTGGAATGTGCTCCTCCCAAAGATGCCTGAACCCAGACTCTGTGAATGAGACCACTGGGAAAGGATCTTTGCAGGTATGATGGGAGACGAATCTCAGGATGAGACCGTGGTGAGTTCATGCTGGCCTCATGTCTAGTGTCTCATGACCTCCAGGAGAAAGGAATCTTGATGGGGAAGCACAGACTCAGCAAAGAAGGCAGAGGGCGGTATGATGTATCTGCAAGTTGAGGAGAATGGTGGACAGAGGTAGGAGCCCAGCTTAGACAAAAGTCCCATTTGGAATCTCTGGATTTTAATAGCCACTTGATATTTAGAGCTCTCACACATAAGTGTAGTGCACACATCCGCTCAACTTACTGAAGGACATTTGCAAACACAGAACATATGATGGTTCACCTTCATTGTCAACTTGACTGGATTTAGATCAGCTAGCATACTTCTCTCCAGTGTGTCTGTGAGGGTGTTTTCAGAGAGATTTAACTGAGGAGGAAACACCCCCCTGGATGTGGCTGTCACTGTCCCATGAGATGTGATCCTGAATAGAACCAAAGGGAACAAAGAACGTGAGCTGAGCATTCATCTCATTCCTCCGTGCGACCAGTCACATCATATCTTCCCTGCCAGGATGGACTGATTCACCTAAAACCATTAGCCAAAATAAACTCTGCTTTTTAAAAGTTGTTTCTGCTAAGTATTTTATCACAGTGAGAAGAGTAGTTAATACAAATGTTCATAAGTTTGAAGCTTTAGGTCACGCTAAATATGTTCTCTGATTTTAAATTAGCAGTCAGAAACAGATCTGGAATATCCCTGAATATTTAGAAACCAAAGTCCGCTCTTATGAGCTTAGGATTTTTTTGAGCATGTATGCACATTGTCAGTGTGGGTACACTTGTCCATGTATGCACCTGTGGCGGCCAGAGGTCAATGTTGAGTGTCTTCCTCAACTACTGTCCACCTTATCTTTTGGGATAGTCTCTCAGTGACCTGGTTCTTTCCTTTAGCCCAGCACTTCTCAACCTGTGGGCCAAGACCCCTTGAAAGGGGGGGCATCAAATGACCCTTTCACAAGTGTCATGTATCCAATATCCTGCATAACATATATTTACATTATGATTCATAATTACAATTGTGAATTAGCAACAAAATAAATTTATAGCTGGGGCCACCACAACATAAGGAACTGTATTAAAGGGTCCCAGCATTAGGAAGGTTGAGAACTGCTGCTTTAAGCTATGGTGGCTTAAAGTGAGCCCTTCCCCACCTTCCCAGCCGTAGGGTTCCAGGTGTATGATACTAGCTTTTACATGGATACTAGAGATCTGAACTCAGGTTCTCATACTTACAAGGCAAACTCTTAGCCCACTAATCCAACTCCTGTGTCCCCTAAAACCCTGTCTTCTAAACAACCTGTAGGATGAACATCACGACAAAGCAGAATCTAGAAAGTACATTAAACTAAATACAACAATGGCAGCTAAAGTCTGTTCCCAGGAGAACATTTACACTGTTGAATATCTGTATCACAAAATAAATGTCGAATACATGCCTTGGCTTTCACTTTAAGGAACCAGAGGATGAAGGAGAACAAATTAAAGATAGAGAAACTCCAGAGCCCAGAGGAGGGACTGGTGAAAAGTAAGTGAGAGGAAGATGGCTCAGGTGGTAAAATGCTTGTCCTGCAAACCCAAGGACCTGAGTTTCGTTCCCAGAACCCACGTGAAAAAGTGGGCCAGGTGTGGTGGCCACCTTTACTACCAGCACTCAGGAGGCAGAAGCAGGTGATCTCTGAGTTTGAGGCCAGTCTGATCTACAAAGAGAGCTCCAGGACAGCCAGGACTACACAGAGAAACCCTGTCTCAAAAAACAAAAAAAAAGGAAGGGAGGGAGGGAGGGAGGGAGGGAGGGAGGGAGGGAGGGAGGGAGGAAGGGAGATAGGGAGAAAGGGAGGGAGGGAGGGAGGGAGGGAGGGAGGGAGGGAAGGAGGGAGGGAGGGAGGGAGGGAGGGAGGGAAGGAAGGAAGGAAGGAAGGAAGGAAGGAAGGAAGGAAGGAAGGAAGGAAGGAAGGAGGGAGACAGGGAGGGAGGGAGGGAGGAAGGGCATAGTGATGTGCGTTTGTAATCTCAGCACTAGGAAAACAGAGACAGGAAGAACCCTGGAAATTGATGACCAGCCTGCCCAGCCTAGTTGGTAAGCTTCGGGTTCCAGTGAGAGACCCTCCCTCAAAAAAAGGACAAGGGGTTAAAGAGATAGCTGGGTCAAGTGCTTGCTTTGAAAGTGTGAAGGCTGGAGTTTGGATCCTCAGCACCCATGTAAATGGCAGGAGAGTACAGCAGCCTGCATGTGGGTGGTGCCAGCGCTTGGGAAGCAGAGAAAGGGGAGTCCAGAAGCAAGATGTCTGGATCAGCTAGACTAGCTGGATCAGCAAGTCCTTGGGTCAAGTGGGGGACACTGCTTCAATATTTAAAGTGGAGAGCGACATCGATGGCATCTTGATCAACCTCTTGCTTCCTTGTGCACCTGCATACACACACCAAAATCAAACAACAAAAGCAAGGTAGACAGTTCTTGTTGATCTCAGGCCTCTCTACCCATACATACATGCACACGCATTCCCACACATGTGCACACATACAAACATAGGCACACACACGTTAAAGAAAATAACACAAGATCTCAGAGAGACCAGAGACTTCTCTAAGATCAACCGTCGGACCCCACCAATCAGGGATCAAATAACACAGGAACTAGCAGGAGGAACTAACCATGATGAAAGAACATGGGAGCCATCCGGAGTGAGCACTGCTAAGAACATAGGGACCACCATTGGGGGTGGGTATGGTGAGAGAACATGGAAACCATAAGCAGAAATGAGCACACTTATATACATTGTGCTCTACAGATACTCTTTTAGTTAATATTGTAAGTGTGGCACATGCTTTTAATCCCAGCACTTGACAGGCAGAGGCAGTGGGAATCTGTGTAAGTTCAAGGCTAACCTGGTCTACAGATAGAGTTTCAGGACAGCCAGGGGTACAGAAAGAAACCCTATCTTGAAAAAAAAAATCAAAATCAACAAAACAAGAGTGTGTCAATATGATAGTGCATCTCTCAACTTAGATGAGATAGGCAGATTCCAAGAAAGATATCCACATCAAAGCTTACTTGAGAAGAGGCAGTGACTCTTCCATGGAATTATTTAGATCTTAGATCAATGATAACCTCACTAAGAACTTCTACCAACATTTATAGAAAATTTGAGATTGTTTGCAACCCACATGGAAAGGAAAGGGAAGGAAAGGGTGAGCACTCCTTACGTCCATCAAGCTGACCAGGAGTTCTAACCCAGCAAGTAAAAGAGAATAAGATGAGAAAAGAGGGAGCAAGATTGTTTTTGTTGGCAGAAAACCTGATTCTGTGCCTCGGAAATCCAGAAACAACAGAAAAGCTACCAGAATTCACAAGAAATTCTGATGAGATTCAAAGACATGGAATTAAGAAGTGAAACAAACTTATTTTTGTATTCTGGCCATAAACAGTCAAAAATTAAAAGGATCAGTGATGGTAACTCAAAACTACCACAGGTGGTGGGGGTGAACTGTCTATGCATGGCAAGCCACAAAACATTGTTGAGTGGAATTATCAAGACTAGACAAATGTTTTGTATACTGGGTCAATGAATCAAAGGCCCGGCACTGTTAAGAACCTATTTCTTTCAAAATCCCCATACAACAGCTAGATGTGGTGGCTCAGGCCCACAGTGCCAGTTACTCTGGGGGCTGACACTAAAGGATCAGTGAGTTTAGAGCAAGCCTGGAGAACATAGTGAGATTCTGATGTTATTTAAAAATTACCATTCAAAGAGTGAGAAGACAGGTAGAGGATGTTAGAGTGTATTTTCAAGTCGTATAAGCTATAAGGAAATGAATTCAGAACATATTCAACCTCTCAGGGTGTCCGTCTATAATCCTAGCACACGGTAGGCTGAGGTAGAAGAATAATTGGGTTTCAGGGTATATAGCCAGACTTCTGTCCCAGAAACAAACAATCTCATCAGATCCATGAGAGAGAGAGAGAGAGAGAGAGAGAGAGAGAGAGAGAGAGAGAGAGAGAGAGAGAGAGAAGAAAATATCTGGACAGACAGTTCACTGAAGGTGAGTTACAGATATCAGATAAACACATGTAAAGATGCACTTCCACTGCAAATCCTGTCAGGAACCACGACATGGATGCTGGTCTAGGGACTGAGTGTTGGCAAGGACATGGAACACACACATAAATGCATAAAACAAAGGCTAGCAGCAACAGGATTTTACAGTCATCAGAAGAAAGCCCACAGAAACAAAGGCAGGCTAAAAACACCTCAGGTAAACCTCAATGTAGAAAACTATGAGCAAACAGCTCTACACTTGAAGGTATTTAGTACAAGTTCCTCAGGGGGAAGGGAAACAACATGAGAAGAAAATTCAGATCTGTACGGGGCAATGAATTAGCTTCAAAGGCAACCATGGGCACACATACAAAAGCCCTTTAAAAATTCCCTATAATCACTTGAAAAGATAATTGACTGTTCAAAGCAAAAATAATAATAGCGTGCTGTGGACGTTTAGCCTATATAAAATTAAAATGTACAAGAGCAGTGGCAGGAAGGGTGGGAAGGCAATGGAAGTGGCTATTGTGAAGTCTCACATGTAAAGTGGCCTCACACTATTTGAAATGCCATCAGAGAACACATGTTAAGTCCTAACACAGATGCGGAAATGTTAGTAAAGATACACAGCTGATGAGCCAGTGTAAAGATAAGATGGGGAGCCTGCTAGATGGATCCCAAAGGGAAAAGCACAAAGCAAGGCCAGGGCAGAGCATCAGAAAGCAAACAGCAGGACTGAACATTAAACCCGGGTCTGCTGGCACCTCAGACACAGGAGATCTAAACACTGCTGCTTAGGTTTGTTTGTGGGGGTGTGTTTCCGTTTGGTTTAGAAACAAGAGTCTCACCATGTACATTAGGCTGGCTTTGAAGTCACAGAGATCCTTCTGTCTCAGCCTCTCATGTACTATAATTATTGGATGAATCTCCAAACCCATTTGTCTAAACACTACTGCAGAAAGACTAGGCTTAGAGGTTGGTTAAAAGCAAACTATGTAACAAGGTGGGGAAACATACCACTAAACGGCGGACAACAGTAGGATGCGCCAGAGACTCCATCATATCAAGCAGGTTGATTAGTGGAGGAACAATGGCTCTGAATATGTGTGCACCTAAAGACACTGTGGCAAAACACAGAAGACAAGTGCCAAACGCATTGAAAAGTAAAAAAGAAAAGTGCCCAAATAAGGTTGGCCTCACTAATGAACAGAACAAGTAACACAAGGGTGGGAAGATGTGGAACTTGCACAAAACTATGTACCGATGTAACCCACCAGCACTCACAGAACACTGCACCCCAAATGCGTAATTACAGGCCACAAATGCAATGAGCTCACAGAGCCTATGTGTTGAGACCACAAAGGAGTTATTAAAATTAATGACGGAAATGTGTCTGGCACCTTTCCAAATATTTGGACATTACTATGCAGCTAACTAGACAACACATGGGGCAAAGAGAACACCAGGGAAAATAGAAAGTAAATTAAAAAGCAAAGGAAAGTGGGAAAACCAGCAGGCCAGCATTTGTGGGGTGCTCACAAAGCTGGGTTTATACGGAAATGGACAGTGCTCAATATGAAAGGTCTGCAACTAGCAATCTGTACTCCTACCTTACAAAGTCAATGAAAGAGTAGCAGTGAAAGAGAGAACAGGAAATGATTTCTGCCACTATAGCTATAAAAGGGCTCATGGTTTCCACTCTACGTTAAGGACTTGAAGTTCCCTCTGGGGTACACCATGCTCAAGTGGCATCCTGGAAGCAGAGATTGGCTTCTCACCAGATTTCAAGCCTCTTGTCTCCTATTTCAAGCTTGGAAGTGTAAGAGAATAATTTTCTGTGTACTATACACCACCAACATCTGGGTGTTTTGTTACAATAGTACAAAGAGGCTAAGACAGAGGACTTCCCATCTAACCTCTGATGGGCGTTCATCTGTGAACAGGACTGTCTTCCTTTTGACAGTCACTTTCCTGCCTTTGTGTCTCAAAACATGATCTAAACAAATAATTTCCTCCCCCCAGCCTCCCCCAAACATGCCTCACAACCCAAGGATCCATAGTGGGTTTCCACCAGGCCATGCTTCTCATGGGGCTTTCATAAAGGCAGAGCAGAGCAGGTAGCTAAAGCAAGTCCTGTCCTGGGACTCAAACACTGATCCTGCCTGGCCTAGTCACTCTGCTTAGACTGTGGGGCTGGTACAGGGCTCCAGGGTGCCCCTCCCCCCTTCCTTTAGCGACTCATTCTGTACTGTGAACTTCCTGGGAGTGTGAATGAATGACTGCAAACTAGCATGAAGAAACAGCTGTATCTTCTCACAGTCCAAAAAGATCCAGGTAGAGGCAAGTCTCTCTGATATCACTAATGGAGGCCTCTCCCAGCACCTCTCCAGCTTCAGGTGGCTGAGTAGCCTACATCAGCAAAACTCTGGCCTCACGTGCATCTTCTCCTGCACTTGTCTCCTTGTTCAAAACCCTCATTTATAAGGAAGGACATTCAGTAATACTGGATAGGTGCTGCCAACCTATTAGATTCATCTTGATCATCTGCAAAAGACTTTCTTTCCACATAAGGTCACCTCCACAGGTACTGCTTAGTAGGACTTAGGGGAATACAACTCAATCCACAACATACTCTAACAGCTCCCCAAGCCAAGAGCTTTAATTAGAGGTCTGCTCATCTCAATAGGCATTCTCTTATACACTACCAATAACAAGTTGAGTGTGTGTGTGTGTGTGTGTGTGTGTGTGTGTGTGTGTTGGTATTTTGCTTTTTGAGACAGGGTCTCCTTATCTAATCCAGGCTGGCCTGGAATTTGCAATCCTCTTGCCTCAACCTCCTCACTTGTGCAATTACATTGATGTACCAGCACACCAGGTTTATATCAAGAACATGTGACTCCATCTTGTCCTCTGTGACAGGAGGATCTGGGCTAACACACCTACACAAGATGTCTACAACTCTCTGAGACCCAGCTCTGAGGCTACAGAAATCCTGGCCCAGGATCCCCTCAGGTCTCTGCCTGTAGACTTCAGGTGGCACCTGGGACAGCCTGACTTTCTTGGGGCAAAGGTCTGTATGCAAATAGGCCTTTGTGTCCTGGGGTTTTCTTGACAAGGAGCTGCAGATACTTGGATGCTGCACTCTTGTGTCTAAAACTAGAGAAAATGGCTAGGCAACAGGGCAACACAACAGAGCATTAAGGCTGTTCATGGTCTGTAAGGGCCTCCACCGGCTTCTTAGCCCAGAAGTGTTGTTGTTGTTAGCCCATAGTGTGTATTGTTGTTGTTGTTGTTGTTAGTGTGTTGTTGTTGTTGTTGTTGTTGTTGTTGTTGTTGTTGTTGTTGTTGCTGCTGCTGCTGCTGCAAGATTCACCTTACAGAGTAGACAGACAGGATCTCAAGGTGAAGTGGGATGTGGAATACAGGATGAAGCTTTGAAGTGACAGGACCTGTGACTTCTCAAAACACTGAACAGGGGTCGGTGAGTATGGTCCCACTTATCTTCAGTTATCAGAGGCTCTGGTCAACCTATGAACAGGCTTCTATGAAAGGTCTCGGAGCTCTGGTGTCCACAGAACCCCGGGCTTTGGGGGAGGTGAGACAGGAAGCCAAGGGGTCCGGAATTCTGCATAACTTGGCTCCTTCTTCCAGTCTGGTGACTGAGGCTGGACCCTCAGTCTCCCACCTTCTGCCTGTTGACGGTTCTACTATACACAAAGAAATACACATGGTGTTGCTACAAAAGACATTTGTTTTTCAAATATGTACATTTTATGTCCTAGTTAAAAAACAGTGATACAAACTACAAAAGGCATTCAGTGAGCCAAATGTATACATTTTAACAGGAAGGCTATTTTGAGCCCTAGTTAACAGTGTAACAAAAAATTGGGTCCTCTGATGTATCCCTTTCATCCAGGATGACCACTGATGGGTTACAATGGTTAGGGGAAGGAAGCTGCCTGAAACGACACTGCAGCGCGGAGAAGCGGACCTGGCACAGTCTCTTTCCAGGGTCGCAGGTGCGGGCGCAGGCCGGCTCAGCTGGGGTCCTCAGTGGGGTCCTCAGCGGCCGCTGCGCCCACAAGCCTCGTTTCTGCGGCCTAAATCGCATGGTTTCCCCACTCATGGGAAACCGTAGATTTCCTCCGGGTTCTAGGAAGGTCCAAGAGCCTCGAGCTGCGCAGGCGCAATCATAGTCCAGAGCGGGCGGGGCGGGGCGTCCCGTTGGTCCCACCCACGTCACACCGCCCCTCCCGCGCCTGCGCCTCCGGGCGGCCGCGCATCCTCGGCCCTCTCCCGCGCGCTCTGCTACCTCTGCCGCCTTCTGCTCCTCTGCGCTCGGCTCTGCTCCACTCCGCTGAGCTCCGTCGGCTGTGCTCCATCTACACTGCTCGGTGCTCAGGCGCGGGCCGCCATGAGGCTGCGGGGCCGCGGGCCGCGGGCCGCCCCCTCCTCCAGCTCTGGGGCAGGCGACGCGCGGCGGCTAGCGCCCCCGGGGCGGAACCCCTTCGTGCACGAACTGCGGCTGAGCACCCTGCAGAAGGCCCAGGTGGGTTCTCCGCAGCGTTGCTGTACTCTGCCCAGGATGCGCCCTGGATGCGGTGGGGAGGGGCTGGGCGCCGCCCGGTCCTTGGAGAGCCGCGCCCCTCCCCTGCTGCACCCTTCCAGCCCGCGCCAGGGTCCCGCTTCCCGCCGCCTGCGCGCATGCTGACTTACACCCTCTTTGGTTTAGGCACGGAACCCTGTACTCCATCCCTTGGGCCCCACAACCTCATCCCGTGCCTGGCGCGGGTTCCCGCCAGCAGGAGGCCTGGTGGTGGGCGGGGTGGGGGTGTCCCTCGCATCTAGCAGCCCCCTTTGAGCGCCTCCGCTCAGCTAGGAGGCCGACTGTGTTTTGGTGGCCTAGTGCCGGAACCTGGATGGTCATCTGGAGCAGCAGCGGACGTGCGAAACCCCTGGCATAACCCGGCGGGAGAATTTCCACATCCATGTTTGCAGATTGTTTCCTGTGTCGAGTACACTATTTCGGCCGTTAGCGTCGCTCCCTGGGGTGGTTGTGCTTTGAATCAACTTTATACAACCTAGTTCCCACGTGAGAGGAAACCGGTGTGCTGCGGTTGATTGATGGGAACCTGGATCCAGGCACAGTTACCATCTGTTCCTGTGACTCTCTCTGTGAGACCTGGCACGGGGAACCTCTCCTACTCTGTGGTCATTGCCGGGGCCTTTCTTTGGGTATTGTGTAGAGTTCACGGTTTCAGACTTCTGTGGCCTGTGGTTTATGGCCGGAGTAGTATTTCCAGCTATGAGGAACCAACTCTGAGAGAAGGTGGTGTTTTTATATGTGTAATTTATCAGAAATAGTATTAAGTCCATTGAAGTTGTCACTTTCCCAGACACCGGCTTCTTCTCAAAGCCTGTAGTGGGGTTGGCTGTCACCTGTGGGACATGATGGTCCACCCTTGAACACGGAGAAGGGGAAGGCAAAGTCGCTTCATATCGCACTCCAGGTCTTATCCCCTTCCCTGCTTGTCTATCTGGAGCCAGACAGATAGCAGACAAGGCCTGTGGGACTCCGCCTGGAGCCTCTGCTGCTGTTCCTATTGCCTGGGGCAGTGCCCAGCAGGAGGGCATAGGGTGCAGTCATCTCTGAGCCTAATTATCCCTCTGTTTCATTCTATGACCTCCTACCCTACAACTCTCTCCAGTGTCTTCCTCCCTTCTGGATCTGCTGCTTGAAAACCTACCTGAGATATTTCTTCAAGGGAGCCCTCCCTGCCTGCCCCCTTCCTGTGGATTTGAGGGCTCTTTCCTAGCCAAGTCCTCTGCTGCCACCCCACTCCACCTTAAGCAACCCACCCTGGTTAATTCTTTCCAATCCTAGCCGCCTTATCCTGCCTCTACCCTGACTTGGTAGGTTCCCACCACCATCCTAATCTGGTCTGCCTCATTGTTGTGCTGCCTCCACCTCATACTTTATGCTCCTGGCCTTCCCCTCTCTACACAGATGCATGAAGCATTTCCCTCTCAGAAAAGCTAGCTCCCCACTCCTTATGCATCCGTCCTTTCCACAACTTCAATCCACTTGATCTGATTCTAGGGCCCAGTCTGTGTTGCCCAAAAACATGCACTCATGAGGCCCTGCCCATAACTTTGGTGTGTGTAACTGCTTCGGTGTCTGTAGCCTGTTGGTAAATGCCCTCAGAATTCTCTGGTGTGCATCCCACAAGCCGTGCTTTGCAGAGCCTTTGCCTTTATGGAAGACTTTATTGAAAAGTTTTTTTGTCAAGCAAAAGAATCCTGCTTCCCCTTGTGGAGGAGGTCCCTGTAAATCTGAAGCTCAGAAACTTCCCGTTCCGAAGTGGCTCTAAACTGCCCTTCGAGGGGTTACTGTGTAGCTTTGGATTAAGGACACACAGGCCACCTCAGCCCCTAGCAGCCCATCTGTCACCTAACTACAGATTTAGCAAGCAGCTTAAGCATTCAGTGGACAGAAAATAACAGGCTAAGATCTGCACACTAGGGCCTGAAGTACTTGCTGCTTTCTGTCACAGCAAGGACGCAGATGAAGGACAGGCCCCAGAAGGTCTTTTGCTGTCAGCTAAAGTTCTTCTCAGTTTACTTTTGAAGCCATAAAGTGTTTTTTCTGTCACAGGGTTTTTTGGGTAACACCACATGGACTCTGTGATACAGCTGTTTCCCGTCTCAGCTCTGATGGGTTTTCCCGATTTTGAAATTTAACTAGATCTGAGTTTACTTCCTGGACAGCAGAGCTTCTACTGGAGCCAGTCCTACTTGACTGCAGGTTCAGAGGCAGCTGCAGCCTCCTCCCCTCCCCAAGCCCATCCCAGAGAAGGTGAGGTCAGGTAGCTGACAAGTTCTGCCCTAACTTCGGAGCCCTGAGTAGAATATGCCTAAATACTGGAAGTCTCTTCTGGCAGGCTTTTCTTCTGGTGCCTGAGTTAAGGCAGAGCACAGCTGGGCTGTCACTGTGGCCTGGCTCCAGTAGCAATGGTGATGCCAGAGCAAAGTCCCGATAGCACACATCCGGCCACTCCTACAGATGGCTGGCATTTTGTCTTTAGTGTCCAGGCCCCAGGCACATGGGCACAAAGAGGTGCTACCCACTGGGCACCTAGATGCTTCAGGAAACTTAATGAGGGGCACTCATATTTAAAAGATCCTGTTGCGCCCCACCATGCTGTGTGGAGGTGCAGATGTTCTGCAGACTTACGGACAACAAACACTGGGAGAGCACTGGATGGGGAAGATTTGTAGGAGGGGAGAAGAGAGACCAGAGTAGCTGGCTTGGCTGCACAGTGCTTAGCCCTTCCAAGAATGCCTGGAGCTGATGTTAGGATTGGGATACATACTATCTGCAACATTGCATCTGATGGCTCACCTCTGTTGGTGTCTGTGTGTCTCTGGAAGACCCAAGGTTGTTTCCCTGTTTCTGGCTTTTGGTCAATGTTAGCTATAGCCCCTAGATGCTAAGGCCTAGAGGCAGGTGGAAGGCCAGCCTGAGTTTCTGTGTCATAGATGAAGACTGAAGTGTCCCTGTCTCACAACAGTGTGCTATCTTAGCGTAGATCTCTTCCTGCCCTTATAGGGAGCCTTTATCTGTAGTCTTTCTAATGTTGTAGAAGGTGGTAACTGAACAATGGGAAGGCATAGTCTGGGGAAAGATCTAATTTTTGCTTTTATTGCCTTTGAGAATTTGGACTTTTAGCAGCGTGAGTGTTTTATTTGTATGGACACACTGTATATATAAATGTACACTTTTATTTCTTAGCTGATGGGAAAGCATGTCTGTACAGTAGTTAAGGCTCAAAGCCTGTTTTAACCCAGTGTCATTAGACAAACTCATTTGAATGTCCTTGTGCTAACGCCATAAGGAACAGCAAATAACTGCTTTCTGTTGTCCTCACTGATTTGGTGCTGGTGTGTGTGTGTGTGTGTGTGTGTGTGTGTGTGTGTGGTGTGGTGTGTAGTGTGCACACATACATTTGAGTATTCTCATCAGCCCTCATACATTTTGAGACAGTCTCTTACTGGAGTTGGTACTCGCCAGTTCACTGCACTGATTGGCTAGAGAACCCCCGGATTTTCCTTTCGGTCTCCCCAGCACTGGGGTTAGAGGCACTCACTGCCACTGCTGGCTTTTATGTGGGTGCTGGGATTGAATGTAGGTCTTCATGTTTGTGCAGCAAGCACATTACTAGTTGGGCTATCTGCCCAAGCCCGGTCCTGTTTTTGTTTTTCTTTTGAACTCTGCACTTCACTTCTGCAGCCCTCAGTGGCAGCTGGCTTTTGTCCTGCTCTTGACTGTGCTCTACCCTTTTCTGCACACACACACTCTCACAGAGAGAGAGAGAGAGAGAGAGAGAGAGAGAGAGAGAGAGAGGGGAGAGAGAGGAGCCTGGTTCCCAATTAGGCCTAGGTAGAGTGTCACCTTCCACACTTCCACAACCCATGTGTTTCTGGGCTTTTTCCATGTGATAGCCCTTGAGCGTGCTGCATGGACCATCATGGAGGTACTAGCCATGGCTTAACCTGGGACATGCCACTGGGGTAGGTAGGCCTTTCATGTTGGGGACAGCTCCTTCCCTGAATCAACATGTTAGTGTTCAGTGGTATGTGCTGTACAGTCAGAAGGATGACATATTTTTCTTACAAACTTATTTGTCACCTACAGGCCTTTTTTTTTTCCCTCAATCTACTGGCTTTTAAAAAACACAGTTTAACTACCCAAGCAGACATAGAGCTGGACTGACCTAAATTCTGGACTGGCTTTTGGCCATGTGATGGAGAGGAGAGCTCGTGCTGGCCTGTGCTTATCAATAGATGCCTGGGGGCTTGTGTCAGGGGGCGGGGGCAGGACTTCCCTCTGTGGAGGTGGGCTTTGAGGTCTTAGATACTCAAGCTCTGCCCAGTGTGAACGCAGTTTCCCTCTGTTGCCTGTGGACCAGAATGTAGAGCTCTCAGCTCCTTCTCCAGCACCATGTCTGGCTGCATGCTGCCATGCTTCTTGCCATGACAATAATGGACTACACCAACCTCTGAAACTGTAAGCCAGCCCCAGTTAAATGTTTTCCTTTATAAGAGTTACCATGGTCATGGTGTCTCTTCACAGCAATAGAAGCCCAAAGACAGTCCCAATATACCTCATTCCCTCACCAGCTAAATCAAATAAGATGTCCATGTGGTATCTGTGGTCTTCTCCATTGGGGAGCTCAGGGTGTGCTGGGGGCAGGGGTTCCCACCCACAGAGGTTGTATAAGCCGAAGAGCATGTGAGCCGCCTCCTTTCCAAATAACCTTACTGCTAAACAGTGAAAGCAGCTGGAATGCTCTAGGCCTTCAATCTCGTGAATTCCATTGCTCAGCCTTAACAGTGGGTCTTGGAGACAGCTGTAGATTGGGGTGGGTTTTACTTCTGACCTCAGCTGAGTCCTGGTTCCCCAAGGAAGATGGAACCAGAGTGAGTCCCTAAACAGTTCTCAGGCCTGTCTGTCCCAAGGCATGGTGGACCTCTACTGTTGATGATCTCTCAGGGGTCCCCTCCCCTGTGTTGTCTGATATTCATGGGTTCCAACACCCCCATGACCACTGGCCTAGAGGACACATTGCTTCAGAGTTCCCCGTGCATCTCAATATTAGAATGTGAGCGCAGTGTTTGGGTTGGGAGAGCATGGTTTACCCTGCGCCCTATCTGGCTGGTTTCCCTGGGCAGGGCTTCTGTATCCTGGACATTTCCAGGAAATACCTGATGAAGGAACAGTGTATTGATGTACAGGCACTTCTCTGCCAAATAATACTGGAAGTACCTCTTCTTGGAGCCATCATCCTCAGTGAGCAGAGGCAGATTGCTTAACTCAGGCTCTGTCTGCTCTCCTGAGACTAGACTGTTCACCTATAGGAAGCCAGCGCCACCTCCGGAGGAGTCCCAGGCCCTGGGAAGCTGTTGGCAGAGTTCCCATCTGAGTTCCACCTGTTCCTGGTAGCCTTGGGCTGTTTGTACATGTGGTGCTGAGATGAGTGCCTGGAAAGCTCCCTTTTGGAGGACTGTAATTATGGGGAGTCCTGCCCCCCGGTGCTCCCTAAAGTAGGTCAACTGCTCTGAGTCCCTGCAGCTCCAGGGAGGGATTTAGGACCAACCAGTTTCTATTTTTGAGTCTCATTCTTAGAAGATAGTGCATACAGCCCCCGAATATATGTTTCGGCAGAGCCCTTGGGTGGCGTGGCAGGACCCCAGCTGCATTCTGTGAAGTTGCAGTGCTACAAGACTGTCAGAACAGAACTAGGGGGACCAGAGGGACAGAGCCACCCCCTGCCACCACCCCTCGTCCCGACACATGGAAAGGACCGATGTTGACAATTGCATGTGTAGAAGGAAGAGTGAGAAAAGCAGCCCCACGAGACCTCTGAAGCCAGCCAGAGGCCAGAGGAGAGGCACCCACCATGCCTGCCAGGATGGTACCGAGTCAGAGCATAAACATAGACCTGAGTACCCATGTATGCTGCTCAGCCTGGGCCTTCCCACCAAAGAACTTTGCACTTACTGCCCTGATGGGGAATGTCCTTCTGTATACATGTTTCTCTTATTGATTGATGAATGAAACACTGTCTGGCCAGTAGAGGCAGAAGATAAGTGGGACTAGGAGACAAGGTGAATTCTGGGAAAGGTAGGCAGAGAGAGACCATGAGAGATGCCATATAGAGATCAGGAAGATAGGACTGCCAGGCATTCTCTGGTAAGATGAGGCCATGTAGAAATACTTAGATTAGTAGTTATGGGTTAATAAATTAAGTAAGAACTAGCCAATAAAAAGCCCTAGCCATTGGCCAACAGTTTTATAATTAACATAGTATCTGTGTGTTTATTTGGGGCTGAGAAGGGTGGTGGGACCTGGCGGGACAAGAGAAACTCCAGCGACACTGCTTCTTGTGTGGGACGCTGTCTTGCCCATTTTCTTCAGTCCTGTAGTCACTACAGAGGCCTGTTAGAGCATGAAGTCCCTGTACACCCTTAGCCTCTTGCCATGCCCCTCCCCTCACATGCCCATCAATGCAGACAGGATCTTGGTGTGCACAGATCTTGGTCACATCAAGTAGACTTCGACTTCACAGGTGTTGAGATATGGTCTGCTGAGTGACAAGTTGACCTTCCATCATATGCCTCTCTGACAGCAATGGGGTTCTTTTCTGTGCTGATGTTTTAGGAAGCCTACTATCCAGACAACATGTGGGTAAGAGGCTGGTTAAGTGGCTAGTACACAGGCTGCCAGCTGAGAAAAGATAGTACAGTAGGGCTAGAGGGAGGGGTGCCTAGGAGTGTGTATCTACAAGCCACAGGGCTGATGGAAGCTGGACCTTTCTAAGGGCTGGGCATGTTCCTTCGCTTATCTGGTATCATGTATTCTCTGATCCTGCAGTGTCTCTGATAGAGCATATTCTTGGGGGTTCCCAGGCCTGCAGTTATCCCATCCCCACCCTCACCCCCGGTGTCAGTGCCTTGCTTCTTTTCTGCCACTGTGTGGTTATGTAGCTTTTCCTCTCACTGCACAGATGTTAGGACCCTGGCTGAGATAGACAGCTACACAGTCTATATTGCCGTGTTTGGAACTTACACAGGGTTCAGGTTACCCAGCAATCTACTTATCACATAGGGAGACATAGCCTCGTGGTATCAGGGCCTGTGTTGCGGTACTTGCTGAACTAGAGAGATGAGCAGGTATTCAGGGGGCCCCAGGTCCCAGCACCTGCTTATAGGAGCACAGCTGTGAGCAGGGGATGGCCAGGTGGTAGTGCTGCATAGAAATGGCCTGTGGAGGCCTGAGTGGGGAACCAGGGTGACTTCCCAGGTCCTTTTGTTAAGTTAGGGTGTTTGAGAGCCATCTAGGGGCCTGAGGTTTTCTTGATTCAACCCTTCGAGTACTCATAGGCTATCTATCTCCAGCAAGAGATATGTTCCCAACCTGTGTTGTAGTTTGCAAAGTGTCAGTTACGCGTGGTTAGCGACAGAAAAACAGGATTGCACCCGAGACAAGGGAGATACCTCTCTCGCATCCACGCAAGCAGTGAGTGTGTCCTTCTGTAGTCTTACTTAGCATGCAGCCTTCCATGGTCACACACCAGTGTCACCAGGATCTAGGGCAAATGCCAGAGTGTTCTGGCAACACCCCAAGGATGCTGTCCCTACCAGTGCCATCTCTGTCAGTGAGGCCTGAACTGGGGGGATCCAGCTGACAAAACAGTTTCTGGGGTCTTCCCACCAGACTCACAAAGGTTGCTAAGAACTGCCTGCCTCAGGTTAGTAGTAAGCGGTCCTCAGCTCCACACTCTGTGCTGAGACTGACGGTTCTGTGAGACATAAGTGGCCGTGAGGACTACACAGCAATGGTGTGTGGCAGGGACAGCCCTCTAGGAAAAGCACTCCTAACTGCCCATGTCGTTTTTAAGGTGAGTCTGTAAGTTTTGAGTGTTTCCCCCAAAGACAGCCTTACATCAGTTGGCATTGAGAGTGGTCTGATAGGCTGAGACTTCATTGGACAGCCCTTGGGTGGACCTGGCATAGACCTGGAGAGTTGGGACTGAAGGTTTGGAAGGAAAAATAGCTCTGTCTTAGAAAAACTATATTTAATTTTAGATTTGAGTGGGAGAACTAAGAAGCGCTTATAAATAGCCATAAGCACAGCCTCTCTGAGGAGAGTTCCGGTGGAGACGTGGACGCTCACTGTGCATGAACATCTGAATACTCCAGCCAGATACACAATTGAGATCTAAAGCCTTCACAACGGGGATGCTAACATGTTAGTGAGGAATAGACGAATGAACGCCATGTAAATATGGACAAAAGATTTAAATAAGTGGGCAAATCACAAGGGAAACACAACATCCAGCACACGGTACTGCACTGCTGTAGCTGATGTTCATATGCTCCCCTTGGCCCTGTGTCAAGCCTCATCTTGGGCCTCCGGGGTGTGTAGGATACTGAGCAGTGGGCAGGTGCCATGGGAATAGTCTTGTACAGTAGCTAGGGTCAGAGGAGCCTGCTTGATAGAGCTATTTGTGAAAAGATAAAACTGTGTGCAGCAGCTTAAGGTGTGTTCTCATCTCTTTCTACTTTCTGTGTGTCAGTGAGCCTTGATTCTGAGTGTGACTGTTGAAAGCTCCCTGCCTCAGAGCCATGTTCAGACAGAACAGAGCCATTCTGGACCTCATTAAAGTATTGAGGCTACATAGGGCATGTAGCCTGTTGGCTGGTCTGCTCGTTTGCTTCTGTATGGTCTGGATCTGGTTGAAATCACCTGGGGCTCTGGGTGGCCTTGTGGTGTTGAGCACTGGGCTGTGGGCTTCAGAAAATGTGCCTTGGGGTTCCAGCTGAGGGATGTGTGTGGGATTTATAGTGCTTTTTAAAGCCTGCGTATACTCTAAAAGGAAAGTGTAAGTTAAACTGCGTGTGTCTTTCTTGTCTGGGGCAGTGGCTATTGTAGGTAAGCTTCAGTGGTCACACTGCTCCAGACATTGGCCATTAGTTCCTGGTTTGGGGTGTTGGTCCACAGTTGACCCCGGGGCTAATTTTCTCAGGTGTCTCAGTGTCCTAGAGGCATCCCTGTAGTTTTTGCCTCTCATCTCTAACCCATTTGGGAAGTCCATTGCCATTGGGTCTCATTGCCTACCAGAATGGCTTTTTATGAATACACAGGAATTTTTCTGCCTTATCTTCCAGACTTAAGTAAGTCTTTTTAGGGATGGCGTTGCTTACATCAGGGCTCCAGCCTGGGCTCCTGCTTCTGGCTCCTGTCTCTTGGTACTGAGTTTCACCCGTTACTTCTCATCCTGAGGTCATACAGACCAGGGACATGTGACATTTGCAGCCTTATTTCCACCCGTCCTTGGCCACCATAGCCATCCCAAACCCAAGAGCCAGAGGCCCATCTTGGGCTGCAGCCTGAATCTGTTTTATAGGTGAAATCAGAAGGGGCTGGTAGGAGAGAAAGACAACTGTGGCTGTCTGTCCCTCGGGTAGGACCTGTGGGGGCAGGACAGCTGTTCCCTAGAGGGCAAAAGCTGGGAGGAGTGCAGACTCAGCCACCATTCTGGTGACTGTTCGTTACTCTGCTGACCACGGGCGTTAGGAGGTCCAGGGTGGTGTCACTGTGGTAGTACTGTCCCTGTGCCAGATCCAGCATGTGTCAGAGATATGTACATCCTGAGAAGGGCAGGGGGTTCCGGACCCTGATGTCCATTGTGTCACCAAGTGGTTTCTCCTATTGCTTCTATTGGCCTTGGGCTCTCTCTGATCAGCCGCTGCCTCTCTGGTCAATTTCCACTCATTTTTCACCCCCTTGGTTTGGAGTACAACGATGTCTCCCTGGTAAGATTTTCTTAGCCATCTGTGGGCAGGCAGGCTGGTCCTGTGGTGTGAGGATACATGGTCAGCTGCCCCATCTGTTTCCCACTCAGGGTGGCCCACCTGAGTTTCTCATTCCCTCTGGGGTGGTTAAGCGTTTAGGGGTCAGGCTGCTTCCCATGGTCCCAGCAGCCCTTTGCTTTATATACCATCCCATCTAATCCCTGAGCAAATCTCCTAACTCCTACCCTCAATTTCTGGATGAGGAAGTGACATGTGGACCCCTAGCTTCTGATCCATCCCCTCTGGAGCTAGTAGAAGGTCTCTGGCGACTGCTCTGAGTGTGATGGTTAGACCCCTTTGGTTTATTTTGTAGTTCTGTATGCCCTGACTTGGGCTGAGCACACATGGATGTTGGTTCATTGCTGTGGTCCCAGCTAAGTTGCTGACTATGTTGTAGTTAGTATCCTGTACAGTCTCCATGTCCTCCAGACTGCTGCATCTCTAAGGGAGTCCTCCAGGTGGCCATCTCTGTGACCCATGAGCTATGTTTGCCCCAAGTGCGAAAGTCATCAGGAGCTGGAGAGCCAGTGCTCTCATCCTCTGAGCCATCTATGCAGCCCATGGAGAGACATCTGTTTGTTTAACCATCCCCGTGGCTTGTTGCCTCGGATCTGTCCTTGGTGCTTTGTGTAACTTGAAGCTCCACCCTTAGCCATCCCACAGAGAACCTAGGCTCACCTGTCCCCCAGTGGTGCCTCTAGGATGGCATCCAGCTCTGTTGCCACCAGCAACAATAAAGTTGGCAGCCTCAGACTATCTCCTTGATAGATGGAGGAGTACCTCTCCCCAGGGTATAGATCTTACCCACATTCCCATTGAGCATATAAGGCCCACATCACCTTCCACATGGACCCGTGGAGCATAAAGTACTGAGTCCTCACTTGTCCTAGAGCCTTCCAGGCTTTGCTTCATGAGTCACAGCTGTTCAGTTGCCCTGTCAGGTGGTTGGTGACCCCTTAATAGACCTGGCACATCCCTGGTAGGCACCCTCAAGTCTGGAAATGGCCAAAGCTCTGGGACAGGGGCTTTGTCCAAAGACTGGACAGTGAGGCATAGAGAATGACCACCACCAGAGTGCAGGGACATCCTCTGTGGTACCAGCCTAGGGCAGGGACAGAATGGGAATTTGGCCATCAGCCTGAATTGGCCTAGATCTAAGTCCTTCCGGAAAGGACTGTTCATGAATGTCATGACTGTGACTCTTGGTTGATTTTTCTAAGGCGCCAGAATGAGGGTCAGATTTCCAGTACTATAGTATGTGTGTGGGGGGTGGGGGGGAAGGCATGGAGGCAGAGAGAGAGATCAACCAACATTACCTCCCAAGGGGTCCCTCAAAATCTTATTCAGACTGTCTCCCGTGGTGCTGTGATGGACTGTGTATGTATACCAGTGCCTCTTCATCTAGACTACACCTGTCTTAATTGATTGTTGTATCCAACCTTCAGAGGGCAATTGAAGCTAACACAGCCCCAAGCCAGTGTAATTCCTTACTGAACTATGGTGCAATTACTCACTTCTGGCTCACAGGCAAGATAACTACATAGTTTGCTTGGCCTGGCATCTTTGGGAATTATGTGTGGCTTCTTATAGTGAAGTGGAGTCTTCATTCTCCACAACTGGACTTAGGAAGGTGGGGCTGTGGGTCCCAGCATCAGCAGCCTACACCTTCTGTGTCTATGGAATTGTCATGGCGTTGTCACCTGTCAGCATAGCTGAATCCTTTACTTCCATGTCTCTCTCCTCTCTCATCTGTCTTGTAGCCTGTACCAGTCTGCCCCCTCATTCATACTCTTGGCCGTCTCTTCCCTGGTCAGATCCTGTACAGGGTGTCCAATCTGCCAGGTGCTACCTCACATACTCCGGTGGACAGACATTCTGTGTGTATGTAGTCTTGGTAGCCCTACAGGCCTTTCCATACACACCACATGGCTTCCAGCATGGCACTGGGCCTGATGGGTGTGGAGAGTGGACTCCTGTCTCATTCCCAGCATCTCTTTAGCACCCTACATTCTTGATGTAGACAGAGTTCTTGATTTCATAAGCTACTGCAAGAAAAGGTACCTTGAAGCTTTGGTAGAGAGGCAGGCCCTGCCCTGGCGCTGGCCACCCACCTGGAAGGCAAGGTATCTGGAAAGTTGTCGGACGCTCTGTTGCTCTTGAGTCTAGCCTGCTTTTCTAAGAATGCTTCTTGTGGCTGTCTGTAGCTTGCTTCTCCTTCCCACATTCCACAAAATCCCCACCAGATCCAGCTACTCTGGTATCATAGCCTCCTGGATAGCTGTTTCCTTTGTTGGGGCTCAGAAACATTGTATGTGGTCCCCCTAGTCTGTTTGGACCAGTCTGCACCAGGGTGGCCACTGATGAAGTAGGGACCAGTGGCTAGGCTGAGTCTTCATGAAGATGGTAGCCCATGGAGATGTCAGAAGATATGGGCAGAAGGTACTATAGTAGGTTCTAGAAGGGCTGTGGCAGGCTCCATCAGTCCTGCCTTGCTTACCTGGGGTAGGGTTCCCTGTTCTCTGGGATACAGTACTGAGAGAAGGTGGAGGCAGAGTATAGAGGAAGCTGCTCCTGACACTTGCGGCCTCCTGACCCTCCCCAGTGTGCTGTACACCACAGCAAGCTGCCTCCCCGACTTCATGCCCCTCTCACACACACATACTGCATGCAGTGCTGCCGAGGGCTGTGTGCTTCCCTGTCCTGTGCAGCACACCAATGCAAAGGGCTTCCTCCCTAGCTCACACACCTACCTCAGATGTCGAAACAGTGCTGCACAGGCTACCTCTTCAACGCGCAAGTTTGGCATTGTTGGGAAGCCTGCAGAGGGCTTCTAAGAAAACCCCTCATGGAGAACAAACCAGATTAACCCAGGGAGAAATGTAGCATGGGTTCTAATTGTTGTTAATGATAAAAAAAAAAAAAAATCTCAGAGTCAGCTATCGATGTGAAAGCTGAAGGATCAGAGAAGCAGAGTGGCCAGCCACTAGAGTTCTTACCTCTACTAATGCTCAGACCAAATCTGACCCTGCCTCCTCAGACTGCCTCTCTGCTCCTGTCTCCTCTGCCCTATATTCCTGTCTCCACTTGCCTAATGCTGGGATTAAAGGTGTGAGATCCTGAGAGCTGGGATCACCTTTGTGTGAGCTCTGTTTCTCTTTTAAACAAATTCAATCTTGTATAGCCAAGGGTGGCCTCAAACTCACAGAGTTCATCAGCCTCTGTCTCCTGAGTGCTGGGATTAAAGATGTGTGCCACCATTTCCTGGTCTCTACGGCTCTGCACTCTGATCTTTAGGCAAGCTTTATTTGTTATAGCAGAACAAAATATCACCACAGAGAAAAACAGAGTTTACAAAGCTAGGATCCTAGAAACTTGGAAGCTGCAGCCAGCTAGCTAGCCAGAGATTTGTTAGTGTGAAGAGACAGTTAAAACAGCACAGGGTCAGTGGGGAGGGGGGGGGCTGGGTTATAGGTGTCTCCCCTGAAAACCAGTGAAGAGTTGATCCACATCAGTCACCAGCAAGCCCAGCATCCCTATCACGAGTTCCAGCATGTTACTTCCTGGCATTGCAAGCAAGAATCTGACATTGGAGGAACCCTGGCCACAGCACTTAAGCATGTCACACAAGAATCAGTGTTATGTCCCAATAGAGGCAGGCAAGGTGGTTAATGATGTTCTTACTCCCAAGACATCTACTGACAGCCCACTGCAGGCTTCTGTGGGACAAGGAAGGTTATCACTATGAGATGTCCTCTGTAATCATTGTCCCAGGCAATAAACCATGTGCTGGAGTAGATAGATGTTGGTACCTGGATCTGCTCTGCCCTTGGGCCACAGGTGGCTTTTGGGCCTTTAAAGGGTGAGAGTGTGAACTTATTCTCAGTGTCAAGGCCACACTGATTGCTAAGGCTGTGAAAAATGTCTTTCATTAATGTAGCATTTGGCTCTGCCCCACAGAGCCGAACTGCCTACCACATGTCTTCCAAACACAGAGCAACAGGCAGCCACCTGGCCCTGTAGCTTCCTGCCACCCTGAGCTGAGCACTGCTTAGTGAGCCATGCCTCCCTTGGGCTCTGGCTCTCTGCCCTGCCTAATCTTGGTTGGAGAGCTGTCCTGATTCCTCTACTCTCTTGTCCAAGGCTGGTCTTGTGTCCCCACTCAGCTCCCTCGCTGTCTCACCAGTATTTGGAACTATATATACTATCTCTGTGCGCATCAACAATTTGTGTATTTGCACATGTGCATATCGTACACAGAGGTCAGCCTCGGGTGGGGATTCCTTAGGCACCATCTGCCTTGTTTTGAAGCAGGGTTTCTTACTGGTCTGGAACTCACCAAGTAGGCTAAGCTGGCCAGCCAGTGAGGCACCCCAGGGTCTCAGCAATCCCTAGTGCTGGGATTTTACAATTGTGCTGCCACACCTACATTTTTTTTACTTGTGTTTTTTTCGCTTGTATTGAATTCAGGTCCTCAGCTCCTTACAGAAATCACTTTACAGACTGACGTATCTCCCTAGCCCCACCTTAATGATTTCAGGGAGCGGTGGGAAGGTATGATGTTGTGTTGCAAGGAGCCAGGCATGGAGGCCTGGCTCCAGCTCTGGGTGCCAGACCCCCTGTGGGATATAGCGTCAGAATAGAGCTGAGTGTGATGGTGGAGGTTTCTGTCCCGAAGCTCAGTCAGTAGACCATGAGACTCTTAATCTCAGGGTCATGGATTTGTGACCTACGTTTGGTGCCATTTGATGATGGAAGTTTCTGTCCCACCTGGTCCCATGGCCACTTAGCCCCACATAAACACATAGATGATATATTAATTATGAAACTGTTGGCCAATGGCTCAGGCTTTTTATTGGCTAGCTCTGTCTTAATTATTAACCCACTGCTATTATTCTATGTATTGCAACAAGGCTGTAGCTTACCCATAATCTGGCATGTTACTCCTTGGGCAGCATGGCATCTCTTGGCCTCTCTGCCTCTCCCCAGCATTCTCCTCATCTCCTAGTCCTGCCTATCTTCCTGCCTCTACTGGCCAGTGTTTTATTCATCAACCAAAAGAGAAACATATATACAGAAGAACATCCCCCATCATGAGTCTGCCAATCAAGCTCTGCCATTTTGTTCCCAAAATATTCCCTGAGTGTCTTTAGTAAGGACTGGGAGGATGGGGACCACAGTGATGGCAGTGTACTGGCTAGTTCTGCAGGACCCCAGGCTGCAGGAAGCTCCAACACGTTCTCAAACAGGAGTGCTTAAAAAATAACACCTGTCTTCCCAGGTGGCTTTCATGACGTTGACGCTGTTCCCCATCCGGCTCCTGTTTGCTGCTTTTATGATGCTGCTGGCCTGGCCCTTTGCACTTGTGGCCTCCCTGGGACCGCCCGATAAGGAGCCAGAGCAGCCCATGGCCTTGTGGAGGAAGTAAGTAGCTCTTTTGGCTGGTGTGTGTGTGTGTGTGTGTGTGTGTGTGTGTGTGTGTGTGTGTGTGTGTGTGTGTGTGTGAGATGTTTGATGTCACAATGTCACTATGTCACTGCTCAGACAGTGTGCACCTGTCTCTCTCTTTCTAAGCCTGATTTACCAGTGCTGTCTTCTTGCTTGTTCCTTTGAAACTAGCTTGTCCCTGCCTGTTTCTTCCTCTGGTCTGTTTAGACTTCATCTTCAGGGCTCTATGGGTCATGGGGCTTCTATACCCATGTCCCAGAGGGCAGAGATTCCCCCACCACCATGGCCTCATGTTCCAGAACCTCATCTATCTCTTAATGGCCTGAAGACTAAAACCAGAGAGCCCAGGCCACCCTCACCCAGCTCATGATCTGCTGGTGGGAGTTGGGGAATGTATTCTGAGTGGACAGCTCTTGGGCTGAGTTGGCCCATCTCCACAGCAACACGGATCCCTGTCTCAGCCCCCACAGTATGGGTACTGTGATCAGGGAAGGGAGCACATCTTCCAGCTATATTTAAAGCAGTTTGGAGGGGGATGAATACCTTTTTAATGGCAGGTCACAGTTGGCACACGTTGCCCACCCAGGGTCACTGAAAGTATAAGCCTGCAATCCAGTGATCTGATACCACTTTCTGACCAAACTTGACAGAGCTGAAGCTCTGGCTAGCTGGAGGCTGGATCCAGACAGCCCTGCCCTTGAGCCACTGCAGGCTTCCTGAATGTTGGACACTGTCACTGCAGGCTGAGTCTCTGTTAGACCCACACTGGTTCTTGTCTTTAAGTATTAGATATGAATGAACCTCAGCTGTCTGAAGATGGATATGTTGGGAACACAGCTACTTTTAAGTGTTGTGTGTGTGTGTGTGTGTGTATGTGTGTCTTTCTACCTGTCACAAGTGCCTTAGCCAGCACCCTAAGAATGCTCTGCTGTTGTCTCTAAAGCTTCCTTCACCAGCTCAGAAAGACAAATAAATCCCCATTGGAGATGCTAGCAGAAAGGCCTACAGGCCACATTGGCTGCCGTGCAAGGAACCTTTTTCCTGAACCTGGCCGCCCCCCAGGGCTACTTTCACAGGGCACTTAGTTGTGTGGGGGGGCTCTATGGCCCCAGAGTCTAAAATGTCTCTACCTGGTGCTCTGTGGGCTGAGTGTTCACTCAGACTTCCCAGCCTTTCTTTTCTTGTGATGCACAGGATGTTTGTTCTGGAGAGAGGCAAGAGGGGCCATCATCTTCTAAACTTCGTCTCTCTGCGTGTCAGATCACCATCAGATGCAATTGTGGCTTGCTCTCAGTTCTTCATTTGTCTGGGATTTCCTAATCCTCTTAGAACAGCATGCTTTATTGTGACATCCTTTAAAAGGGTAAACAAACCATAACTGGTATGAAATAAAAACCAAGCACTTCAAATCTAGGCCAAACCAGATCCTGACTTTGAGCTTGCTGAGTGCAGAAGCTCCTCCGGGAAGCAGACTTGGGTGGATTTAAAGGTACCTGGGTGACAGATGTTGGCTATTGGTGACAAGGGGCTTGAGGAAGCCTTGCCATTGCTCTGCATACTGCCTGCCTGGCATCACAAGGGCCTGAGCTTCCCCACACCAGCTCAGAGTCTCTGAGCAGCAGGACCATCTTCAAAGTGGGTGACTTGGGCTGTGTTCCTGGCCTCCATGCTCCCCTGGGACCCTCCTATGTGCACACACACTCCATGGGCTTCAGCAAGCTACAGAGGGCCACAGCAGACTGTTTGCAACAGCTTTGCCCTGTGTGTACAAGTCACTCAGTCTGTTCCCAACAGCTTCCTTCACTACACAAATGTGATGCTAGTACTTCTTCATGTGCATGAGTGAGAGGCTGAGATTTCTTGTGGTCACAATTTCCCTGGAGCTTGGTATGTCTTTGTCAGCTCAGGGTACATGTCATTCTGTGTGTGAGAAGAGAGGCATGTGTTTATGCCTGGGTATATATGTGTATGATGGTACATGTGTATGCATATATGTGTGTGTGTGTGTCTGAAGCATGTACATATATGAATGTACACACATGAGAATGTGCTCGTGTGTATATCTGTTGGAGTGTGCATTTAGATGAGAGTATGGATATGTGTGTAGGTGCTGGAGTATGTTTGGTGTGTATTTGTTGATGTATGTGCATGTATGAGTGTGTGTGTGTATACCTGTTGGAGTACACATGTTTGAATGAAGATGAGAGTATGCATGTAGGTGTTGGAATATGTGTGTATAGGTAAGTGTGTTGGAGTGTGAACATATAAGTATGTGCCTGTTGTACTTGTATATGTAGATAAGAGCATGGAAGTATGTGTAAATTGAAATGTGCATATGCATAGGGTGTATACATGTGTTGGAGTGTGCATGTAAGTGCATGTTGGTGAGTATATGTTAGGGGTGTACAGGTGTACGTGTATGTACACATATGAGATTGTATGATTATATATACAGGTTGGAGTATATGTAGGTGGAGTGTGTGCACGTATGTTGAAAGTGTCATATGTACAATGTACACATGCATGCTGAACCTGCATGTACCATGCTGTGCCTCATGAAACCCTGGACACCTTCATTCAGTGTCTGTGGGAACTGAGTGGGTTTGTGGCTCTGGGCTCTCGAGGATGCTTCTGATCCCTGAAAGAGATGTAGTAATAAGCAGCCTTAGAGTGGCACAGAATTGGGAAAAAGCCATCAAAGTTCTGCTGAGTTACAATAGCAGATTCATTCAGACTCAGACTGTTACGTTCGCACAGCAAAGCTGTTGTGAACAGATTGATGTTAAAGACGACTTTTTTTTTTCCTGGATGAAGTTGGTGGCATTTAGACATCCTTAAAAATCTCAGGCTTTCGATGAATGACACAGTTTTCCAAAGGATGCTTATTTTAAGTCGCTTTCAAAGTACAGTGCCATGAAAATCATACTGCTGTCTTTCAGTAGTTCTGACCCCTATGCTGGTTCTTACCCACCAGAGAAATCCAGGGGTAGACCAGGCAGGTAGCAGTCAAGGCCCTCCAGCTGCTGATCCCTCAGCCACAGGCACTTGAGAAGGGCTTGTTCTGAGGGCTTCTCACGACTTAGTTCCTGGGTTAATATATTAATAGGTTAACTGACTTAGTTCCTGGGTTAATATACTAATAGGTTAACTGGGAGATTGAAGGACTATCTTACCCCGTACCCTCAGAGAGGAGTTCCCACATCCTGGGTATAAATACAATTTCCTCTGTCTGCAGAAGCACAGCCACATCCTATGATTTAAAGTTTTTAAATTACACACATTCTCTGCTTTGCATTTGGACTATAGCCTTTGGGTTTTGTTTGTTTGTTTGTTTGTTTGTTTTGTTTTGTTTTTGTTTTGTTTTGTTTTTTCTCTTGCCCTTTGAATATCTCTGTTTCTTTCTTGTGGCAAAAAGAGTGCCAGACCCCCCTCCCCCCCAGTTCAACCTCAGTTTTCCAAACCACACAGTGGGGCCACACTGTGGGGTAGTGCTTGCCTCCTGGGGCATCTAGATCTTCCGTCTACTGTCTGCTCTTTTGTTTTGTTGTTGTTGAAGACTTTCTGGAATGTCAGGTTCTCTTCCCAGAAAGAATTTGCAAGAGGAACTTAGATTTGGTGAACTAACAACCAGCTTGCTCTCGCTTGCCTGGCTTTCTGGCTGGCTGAAGTATCGTGTGCATGCCCTCCCAGAGGGTGCAGGTCTACTGTCTTAGGGCTCATGTGACTGTGTGGAGGCAAACAGCTTCTCTCCGGAATCCTCTCTTCATCTTGTGCCCAGAGCCCCAGATCTTCTTCAGCACTGAGCAACTGTTCTTCAGCACTGTTGAGCTCATGTTCCATCCCTCCTCTCCTTCATGTCCCTCTAGCTTTCTTTCCAAGCCTTTAGTTGACCTCCAACCTTGCCCAGAGCTCACTGTCCTCCTTGCCCCTGTGACAGTACCAGCAGACTGAGCGTCTTTACCTTCACTGAGCCCACAAGGTCCGCCTCCATTGACACCGTTAGCCTGGGGCATCCAGCCTTGTGGGTAAGCTTAGGGGGAAGAGCCATGCTTTTGGCTCAGCTCTTTTCCCAGCCCCTCCGCATACTAACCCCACCCCCTGCATGCCTTATCTTGCCCCTCCCAGGACCAATTCCTGTTCCAGTGCAGCCTCCCCACAGCCTCACTTTCCCGTCCTCTGCAGTCTCCTCCTCATCAGTTGCCATGCATGTTATTTTTGTACATTTTTATTGTGAATCCATCTAGAAGTGTCCAGCTGACATTGAGAAGTGTGTACCCATGCGCCACACCATCCTTAGAAATAGAACCTTGAATCTGTTCCCCAGTGTCTCTTTGTAACTACAGCAGCTGCTGATCCTCCAAGTAAGCAAAGGTCTTTCCAAGGTGACTCCTCGAGGGGCTCTGTACCCAACAGTGATTGGCCACTACTTAGATCTGCTGGGGCTCCTCTCACAGAACCTCCAGGGGCGTTAGCGCTTTGGGAAAAATCAAGGAACAGTGCTTTGAGCTCTTTTTTTTTTCTGTATTTTTTGGTCACCCTGGTGCATTCTGCACACGCCTCCTCTGGAAACCAAGCTCCGCCCAGGGCTGCCCATACTACATGTCACCTCAGGGGTGTCCTGAGAGGTGTCTGGAGTGGTGACTGAGGTTTGTTGAGGGTGAGTGTAGAAAGGAAAATACCAGGTTTGGGTGCCTGACTTCTCATGTGATTAAAAAGGACATCATAGGAAAGCACGATTGATGGCCTAGGCCACTTTTCTTTCACCTACATCTGTGTCCATCTAGGTCCTTCCAAAAGCTGTACTGATTCATGTGGTCAGCCTCTAAGGCAGGGTGACCTATGAGAAGGTCTAAAAGGCCCACCAGGCAGGTGATTAGCATGCAGCGTCCAATGACGTCCTACCTGCTTTGATGGTTTGTCTGCTCATACACGGCTCAGTGCTAACATGAGCTGCTGCCATTTGAAGGGTGGGTGTCTTTGACCTTGGTGTGCAAGCTGCTGTCAGTGCCAAGTAGCTGTGCTCACTTGCAGGATGCTGTGTGGTGTGAAAAGCCCTTTGGTTGTGTGTCAGATGAGGCAGGAGGACATTGGCTATGGGTGTCCCAGAATCAAGCACACAAATTCTCCTCTCGGGGCAGTTGCTGCAGTAGTCTTCAACGCCCCGCCCTACCGCCTAAAGCCCAGCATCATTTTTCCCATGCCCCCTGCACGCCTGTGTAGAGGCAGGAACCTGATGTTGCTCATCTCTTACAGGGTCGTGGACTTCCTGCTCAAGGCCATCATGCGTACCATGTGGTTTGCTGGGGGCTTCCACCGAGTGGCTGTGAAGGGGCGGCAGGCCCTGCCTGCGGAGGCTGCTATCCTCACGCTGGCACCACATTCCTCCTACTTTGATGCCATCCCTGTCACCATGACCATGTCCTCCATTGTGATGAAGGCGGAGAGCAGAGACATCCCAATCTGGGGAAGTGAGTGAGAACTTGAGAGTGCATGAGCCCGTGGCAATGGGTGCGACTGTGGGATAGATGAAGACACACCTCCCCCCCCACCAAGGAGCAAGTGAGGGAGACCCTGGGGGGGGGGAGTAAGATGCCTCCCCGGTGGCAGGCCCCTTCAGGCTATATGCCATCACACAACCTGCTCTGTGTTTGTGATTATGATTCCCCTGTAGTATGAGTCTTTGCAGGTTTTATTTATCTGCACGTGCATGTCCTCTAGTACTGTTAAGTACAGAGTTACATGTCTGACCCAGGTCTGTCTCGTAAGCATGCATTTCCGGTATCACAGAGCAGTTCAGGAGCTCTTTCTTGAGCTTCTGGGCAGCCTGGTCCTGAGTACCTATGATTCCCGCAGACCAGAAACAGCAGTGTCTTGGGGCTGCTGATTGGATCACAAATACTGGGTGCCTTGATGCAGCACAAGGTCATTCTGTTTTGTTATAGGAACCACAAGTCCAGGGTCATAGTGCATGCAAGGGGGTAGGGGGGGTCATAGTGTGTGTGAGGGGGAACCCCTCCAGAGGCTCCACGGGAGATTGTCCTGCCTGACTGGTCACATGACCAGCTTTCCTCTGTTCCTCCTCTGTGCGTATCTAGCTAAGAACAATGCCAATGGATATTCCATGATATCCTCTTTTTAAGATCCATGGTTTCATCTACATAGACCTTTGGCCTGAAAGGTCATGTTTGTAGGGTCTAGGGTTGAGATGTGGAGAGAACTCAGCATTGCCATTCAATTGCTTTTCACCCCCTGGCTGGCTTCCTTCCTGGTTGCCAGGCATCTCAGTAGATGATGTGGGTTTGGGGGGGAGGGGTGGTTTGCTAGGTACTGTGGTGATTGTGGTGGCTGTGGTATCCCTGAAGAGTAATGGGAGGAGGAGTTTTCAGCCTGACACCTGTGGTAGAAGAACCACAGCCCTGAACCCACATCATGGTGAATGCATACCACCAAGTTAGAAGAGACACAGACTTGACCGAAAGGCTGTGTAATCTGTGTTCTGAAGCCTTGCTCTGCTGTCTGGGCACCCTGCCTGAGAGTGCATGTTCTGGGGTAGTGCTGTGTCTCTGTGGATCTCATGAATATGGCCACTCAGCAGCCTCGCTTATACCACAGGGCATACTTTTGTATCTCCCAGACTGTGTGGGCCCCGGCAGTATCATTTGAAAGCAGAGGTGCCTCCTGGTATCGTAGTTAAGGTTGCCATTGCTGTGATGAGACCCTGTGACCAACATCAGTTGGAGGAGAAAGGCTTTTTTCAGCTTCCAGTTAAATGTCACAGCCTATCCACTGAGGAAGTCAGGACAGGAACTCAACAGAACTGAAGCAGAGGCTGTGAAGGGGCGCTGGTTACTGGCTAGATCTTCACGCCATGCTCAGCCTGATTTTTTTTTTTTTTTTTTTTTTTTTAACACACACCCCAGAACTACCTGCCAAAGGATAGCCTCACTCAAGATGGATTGGGTCCTCTCACATCAACCGTTAATTTAAAAATACACCATAGACTTATCCAGAGGCCACTCTGGTGATGGCGTTTTCTTGTTGACAGTCTCTCACCCACCGCACATGGCTTGAGCTTGTGTCAAGTTGTCATAAAACTAGCCAATTAGTTCAGTGTACCTGGTAGCCCAATCTCTCTGTACATCCAAGACTTGTGCTCTGTGAGAGACCTCTGAAATCTTGAGGTATAATTGCCTGGGAGATGGGTAGAAGAGAGGATTGGGACATCACTCTGGGCTGCCCAGCACTGACCCTTCCAATCAGGCTCTGACCCAAGCATAGAAGCAGCCCACGGACACTTGGCCAGATTATGAAGAAATGTTTGTCACAGCTACCTAAGTGCACTGGAGCTTTTGGGTGTGACTACATCAAGGGTATGCCCTCACCTTCATCTCCTCCTTTTGCTAGTGAGCAGCCATTCTTCCCGTTGCATATGGAAACATTAAGGAACTGGCTCATGGCTGTGGGGAAGCAGGTGGTCAGGCTAGAACCTAGGCAGATGGCAGCAAGGTACCCAGCCCCAGATAACCCCTTCCATTGACACACACCTGTGACTTTTCAGAGGTGCCTGGCTGCGGCTAAGTCCACTGCTAATATGGCCTCCACAGCTCACTTGCTTCCCATCCAAGACGTGTGGTCATTTCCTTCCATGGGAAGTATGAGTCTTTACCATGGGTTCAGATGACACTGTGGTCAGTATCCTGAGCTAAGTGTGCTTTAAGGCTCATGGACCCTGGATGAATTCCCTCCATCCACAGGGTGCTGGTACAGAGGGGAAGAGACTAGGTAGAGCTTGGCTAGGGGTTTGCTGTTTGTGCAGACTACTAGATGAGTGTCTCATCTCTGTCAAGTATCTGTCTCAGTCCCCTGATAGAGATAGCCAGGGCCTTGCAGAGGTGCCACCAATCAGGAAGGCAGAAGGCAGGACTGTGTGTAGCCCAGCACTCAGGAGTGGTACAGCCAATCAATCCTGCAGATGGAAATGAGCTGGCCAGTGCACGGACGTTGGTTATGAAATGAGTATGGTTACTTCCCTTCTTGTCGAGGCTCCTGGAGGGATGCTGAGATATTTGGGTCATAGGCTTCAGATTTATCAGTCAGATCCTCAAATAAAGGAAAATACTTCACATGCCTGGAAAGTTGGGTTGAATTCCAAGAATTTTTTGGAAGTTAGGTGAGGTCGTAATTGGCAGATGTGCAGTCCACCTTGACAACACTGAAAGGTGTCACAAGCCCTCACCACCAGTGCATGTGGCCCCTGGCAAGGCACCAGGAGGCTATTGGGTTTTATAGAGATATTGTCACTGTGTACAGAGGTTGCCTCTGTAGCTTGTACATTTCCTGGTCATTTATAAATAGTCTACAGTGTGAATGGTGGCAGAAGGTTTATTAGAAATGTCCATTATCCAGATAAAATGATGCGTGCCTAGGCAGGAGGATTACTTGAGCCCTGGCTAGATCATTGAGACCATGTTGTTAGTGTTCAGGCATCTGTACTGGCCTGTCCTTGGGGTTCTGGCAGGATACGCCCTCAGCTGCAGCCACTAAGAGCACCACCTGTGCACATTCACTATGTTCCCTTTTAAAAGGGCCCTGCCCACCTCCCACCCTTCTTCCTCTCTCCTTCTCTTCCTTCCTCCTTCCCTCCCTCCCTCTCCCTCTTTCCCTTCCTCTCTCCCCTTCTTTTTCTATTTCTTTCTCCCTCTCTCCCTCTGTTTTCCCTCTGCCCTCTCTCCTGGTGCTCCTGTTTTGGAGGCCAATCTTTCCCCTCCCCTTTCCCCTTTTTATGATCCCTTTCCCTAATAAAAAACAAAACCTCTGTTTGAACCCTGTTGCCTGGCATCTTTCTCTCATGTGCTACTTTTCTTCAATTATAACACCTGTCTCTACAGGGAGAGAGATATTGATTAGGTTCCAAATGTAACTCATCACAGTTGGTTCCTTACCCTTGTAATCAGTGAGCCAGATTAGGTACTGTCCTGGCATGTAGCTACGGGACCTCTTCACCCCTTGATAACCCAGGGTGTGTTCTGGTGCTTATCTCAGAGCAGGCTTAGGTAGGCAATGGCTTGTCACAACTTGCAGCCCGTCTTTAGATCTTGTGACAGACAGCTTCTTAACTCTGTAGTGTTTTCCTCTTTAGGTCTGTCAGTGCCAGCAGTGTGACCAACTTCATACCTTTTCCTGACTGTGAGTCAACTTTGTGTCTATCTTAATTAGGGTTAGGGTTTTCCTTGCTGTGATAAAAGCCCATAACCAAGAGTATACCTGGGAAAGAAAGGCCTTACTTCAGCTTGCACTTTAGGTAACAGTCCATCACCCAGGGACGTTAGCAGGGCAGGAATCTGGAGGCAGAAGCCATGGAGGAGTGCTGCTAACTGGCTTGCTTCCCTTGGGTTTCTCAGCCTGCTCTCTTACACAGCTCAGAGGTTGTATATCACTCCAACATTGTGCTGGGTCCTCCCACATAATCATTAATCAAGAAAATTCCCACATGCCCCACAGACTTCCCTTCAGGGATTTTTTGTTTGTTTGTTTGTTTGTTTGTTTGTTTGTTTGTTTCCCTCAAGACAGGGTTTCTCTGTGTAGTCCTGGCTGTCCTGGAACTTATTCTGTTTACCAGGCTGGCCTCAAACTCAGAAATCTGACAGCCTTGGCTTCCTGAATGCTAGAAGTAAAGGTATATGCCATCACCACCTGCCTCAGACAGGGCAATCTTATGGCAAGTTGACAGAAACCAATCAGCAGGTACTAATTCATTCATTGAACTTATCAAGTGATGTTTGGAAGTAAAATATTAAGAGAATGCCAGTACAGACCTGTTGGAACTTCTGCCAGGGTTCTGGCAGCCATTTGCACAGCATGGTCTGCTGGCAGGGAGCTGTGGACTTTACCTCCCTGCCTTTGGGAGCAAGTTGTCCATCAAAGTCCAGAATAATTTTGTCTGGTAGGAAGTTTATCCAGGAACCCTCAAAGATAATATCCTGGGTGCCCAGCTGATCACTCGTCCCATCCTTGAAGCCCTTCTTGCCTCCCTGTACCCATCCTCAGATCTGCTGAAGGACCAGAAGGCATCTTCCACTATCCAAGTCAGTTTTCTTATCCTTGCCTTCATAGACACAGAAAGCTTCTATACTCAGCCCCATTAAACACGACAGAGCAAGACGAGGTGAGCCCCAGCACCTCTGAGAAGATGATGACGTTTTATGGAAAAGCAGACAAGGTTGAGATTGTGATATCACTCTCATAGCATCCTGATCCGGTTCTATCATTCCTCTTCCTTTTAACTACAAAGTGTCACTTTAGCAGAATCAGGAAGTTGACAGGAAGAGATGAAATACTGCCAGAATGGCAAAACAGCAAAATGATTCAAGTCTGGAAAGACATGATCACTGCCCTGTGTGTTTGGCTCTTCTAGAGAGTTATGAAGACACAGCAGGTTATTACAAGATTGAAGGGATTTTCTCTTTCTTTTTTCCTCCCTCCCTCCCTCCCTCCCTCCCTCCCTCCCTCCCTCCCTCCCTGCATTCCTTCTTCAAAAAATTGTTTTCTATGCTTTTTGGGGAAACCTCATAGGAAGATTCACAAAGTAATCTTTTCAAGTCTCAAAAATGATTTATGAAAAGAACCTATAGCTAAAATAGCCCTGGGAGATCAGCTGCCACACTGGGCCCTGCTCCAACATCATCATCATCATCATCATCATCATCATCATCATCATCATTTTCCCTCAGAACATAGACTCACCTGAGGGTAATTCATATTAAAAACCTCTTCAGAGTTTTTTGAGCACTATCCTATTTTAACATGGTCTTACTTTGGTGGTTCCCAACATTTTGGTCAGTTGAGGCCTGCCAATTGTGGCAAATAAGTGCCTTGAACGTAGACCAAATGTAGAAACCCTATGATGTAATGACTGCTCCAGGGCTGTGTGTGATCTCTAGGGTTCTTGAAGCAAAGAGGCAGCAAGAACTTGCTCTTACTGCTCTAGAAGCTAGAGGTCCAAGAGGAGGGCACTGACAGCCAAGCACATGGTGGCAGCTGGCAGGCCTTGGTACTCTCTGGCTTGCAGGCACATCACATCCTCCCTTGTCCTGCAACCTTCTCTCTCCTTACCTCTGTTCTCTTACAAGAACATCAGTCATTGATTAGGACCACCCTAGTTAGGGTGATTATCATCTAAACTTAATTGTCTGCAGACATCTCCAGTTAGGGTCACATTCGCAGGTACCAGGAGTTAGAGCTTCATCCCTGAATTTCAAGAATGCAAGCTTAACCCACAGTGGGGTCTAGGGCTACTTACTGAATCTCCTTGTTCTAGTAATGGGGTGACAACAGGTCTTCTATGTTTCGGTAGTGTTAGGTTTCCGTTGTGCCCTGTGTGTCCTGGCTGATGATCCCTATTGACTGGTGTTACTCCAGGACACACAGGTTGTCAGAGTTGACTGGAAGGTTCCTCACCCTCCAGACATCAGCATGGCCCAGGGAGGTGGTGTCTTTGGGATTTGCAGCTCCCTCTAGGCCCTGAGAGGTCTCTGTTCCAACCATGCAGTTGGAAGCTATGGATGCTGATATCCTTTCTCAACGCCTACAGCTCTGATAAGGTACATTCGACCTGTGTTCGTGTCCCGGTCTGACCAAGACTCTCGAAGAAAAACAGTGGAGGAGATCAAGCGACGGGCACAGTCAGATGGAAAGTGGCCTCAGGTAGAACAATCCTGCTTGCTTTTAGGGGCCCTCCCTAAGAGAGAATGGGAGAAAGAGAGGAAACCACAGAGCCTGCCATGTCCATCTCTGGTGCTGAAGTTCGGTTTGTCTTTGGGGACTGTATCCATCTAAGAGTGCGCTTAGTGTCTAGGCTTAAATGAAAACAGATTGTTTCACATGTCCACTTGTATCATTGTGTGATGCCTTGCCAATTGCCCTGGGTATGATCTACTTTCCAGATTAGCTGAGGATACGGGGCTGAGCCTCTTGTCCTGTTGGCAGGTTCCTACCTCTGCATCTGTAAGGCTTGCCTTTGCCCAGGGCCCCTGTAAGCCTGAGATCTTTTTTCTTCCCACTTCAGCCAACAGGCAAAGGCTGGAGGCTTTGCAGGATGCTCTGTCTGTGATGATTAGGCACCTGCGCCCACAGGCAACTTCTGGAGGCTTCTGGCTTACAAGGTGTAGCAGATGCCCCCCAATGCGCGCGCGCGTACACACACACACACACACACACACACACACACACACACACACACACACACACACACAGCTCCCTCTTCTCCAAGGAGCTTACCTGTGCTCTTTGGGCATGCCTACTGACCCTACCCAGCCTTCTCAATGGCTCACTGTCCCATCAGGGTAGTTTGTTTTATGCTACTTTGGCCAGTGAGTCAGCCATTGGCTTGTCTTGTGGGGACAGGAGTTTCTTCACTCTGTAGTTGTGCCCAGTGGCTGCACAGGTTGCTCCCAACATCCCTGCTCCATTGTGTGACCTCTCATCAGTGCCTCCACTCTTGGTGTCCATTCTCTCCTGTGATGTGTGTGTGACTGAGAGCCATGCTATCCTTCACTGCTGCTTACTTTGTGCTTATAGCACGCATTTCATTTCACTCCTCCCTCCCCAGTCCTGGGGGGACCTTCATGAAGACCTTCTCCTTTCTAAGAGCCATAGTATAAAATTATGTCAGTAATAGGGGGAAACATATATTGGTAGGTGGGCTCCTGTGGATCCTGGATTTAAGTATTATGGTTTAATGCTGTCTTTTTCCTATTTTAAGATAATGATTTTTCCGGAAGGAACGTGTACAAATAGGACCTGTCTCATTACCTTCAAACCTGGTATGTAGTTTTTTGTTTGTTTGTCTGTTGGTTTTGTTTTTAATCTTTGTCAAAAAGAGGAAACCGGTCATGAGTTTTAAAGTAATGTCATCTGTTGATAATGGAAACCTTCCTTGTCTTTTATGACAAGGTCTTAGAAGCATTTCTAGAAGTCATAGCAAAGTCTCGGTGTTTGAGCCGAGAACTGGAGTGTTGTTAGTAGGAGGATGAGGAGATTATGAAGGTGATGGCTGTCGTGAGGTGATAATGTTTGTCCTGACCAATGAAGCCCTATTCTGAGATCTCCTCGCCCTCTGAGATACAAGGTGCCCTGGGCCCTGGCAGCTCCCATGGACTGTAGAGGTCTTGTAGACTTTAGCTTGCTCTTCTGTTGCAAAGCCCTTGAAGGCTGGTTTCAGAGCCACAGGAGAACAGCACGCTTTCTCCACGTGCATGAGCAGTGAGTGATCCATCAATTTAAATACCCCCTCTTGGCACTCCCCAAGTCCAGCATTGGGATTGAGCCCCTGGCTTTAGCAGCAGGATGGCGATGATTGGGGCACAAAGTCCACTCCTGCCTCTGTGGTTAAAGTTCTGTGCATTCTGGGAGGTTTTCCAGGTTTACCCCTTGATCCTGCCATAGCTGTTAGTGCTGTTTAAGAAGTGGGTGGGACTCATAAACTCTTTGCAATGGGTATGCACACCGTCTCCCACAGACTAGGTCAGACTGGGTACAACTGCCAATATTCTGCTCTGGGATGCATCGTACTGTCCTGTCTTTGAGGTTTTCCAGCTCCATGGTCTTTTAAGTGCTGGATGGTAAATCCAGAGTCTTCCCTCCTTTTTTCTGCTTGTGTGTATATGGCTGAGCCCCCACTTTTGACACAGATAATGGTAGAAACTTTGATGGGTGGAGATACAAGAAAGGGAACTCTTACTCTCTCTCAATGTATCCTGGGTTGCTCTTTCTAAAAATAGGCTTAGCAGCTTAGGCATCATGTGGTCACCAAGACAGGCCTAGCTGCAGGAGAAAGTCCATGTCCCACCCCACCCTGGGTGTGGCCCATAAAGGCCCCTATCCATTTTTTTTGAAACCTCATAGTGATACCAGGCCATATCGCCAAGGCCGTGGGCAGAGAATAAATGAACTGTGAGGGAGCTGGGGAGTCCCAAGCCATGACAGGGAACCGTTCCTCTTCCATAGTGGTGGAATTACCTGCCCTTAAAAAGAATACCGGAAGACTGTCTGCCAGTCTCACTTCCTCTGTGAAGTTGAAGGAACATAGACACAAAGAGGGCATGTGGAGAGCGTCCCCAAAGTCAGCACATACCATAGGGGATGGGGGAGGTCATATGCCACATTTATCCACCAAGACTAACTGTGGTACCCAGATATGGTCCATACCCCAGATATCTGCTGTTTACTCAGTGCTGGACCAGCATCCAGCCAACTGCCATACTCCATGGCACACTCGGACCCTCTGTGTGGTCTCAACTCCTGCATTCTGGAGTCTGGGAGCCATCACCTCCTGTGGGTATCCCTGCTGCTAGTTGCTGCTTAGGCACCTCGTGCCAGCCCAGTGCCTGCTTCTCCCATGTTGTACTTGCCTTTGTGGCTGTGCATATTCATATGCACACATTCATCCAGGTTTCAAGATTGAAATTTTTGTGTGCAGATTTTCCAGGGGTATACAGAAATCCTGAACCAGGATTATCACCAAGGTCCTTAGCTAAGGAATAGGGGGTTGTCTGAATCAGCCAGAGAACTTCCCTCTAGGACCTTCCCCCAAGAATGGGTATACACTGATGAACACTGATTTCTATGAGACTTTGCATTAGTCCAGAAGAACACAAGGTCCCTTGGCCAGCAGTGGTGGCTTCCTCAGATGTCCGTCCCTCAGTGTCTAGGTACTCCTGACATCTTGGTTTTCAGACAGCCTTTTAAAATAGAATAGAACTTCATAAAACAGGCTTGTCAACTCATCAGGAAATACACAGCCAGTATATAGATAGTAGAGGCAACTGGAGGGGTCTCTCAGGTGACAAGGCTTGGCTAGAATGTCCTATCCCAAGTAAGACCAGGTATGCCATATCCTGCTTATTGACCTATCCCAGATCCAGGTCACGGGCAATGAGTGGAAACCAAGGTAGATAGAGCAGACCTACAGAGCAGAGAGCCTGACAGTTGTGAGCGCCTGAGGTATAGACACACTGGAGAACCTCACCTCCCATCTGTGTCTGCTCATGTTGGTGTTGACACACGGCAGCTCCTCTTCATGGGCAGCACAGGGGTACAGGAAGTAATTCAGGAACCCAAAGCATGTCTTCACTGACCTGGAAGGCTGGCACAGAAAAGCTCAGTTTACTAAGGCCAGCAAAAGTAGCACAGCCAGGCCCCACCTTCCTGTGCTTCCTGTTGCCAGCAGTGAGACCCTGCACTTTCCTTGGCAGGTGCATTCATTCCTGGAGTTCCTGTCCAACCTGTGGTGCTACGCTACCCAAACAAACTGGTAAGTCACGTTCTTCTGGAACATGTGTTAAGGGGGCTTCAGGAGGAATGAGAGCTGGCTAGTAGGTTTCTGGTTGTATCTGGATCGCCATGTCTCTGTGTCCTTTGTCTATGCACGGTAGTTAAGAGAGCAGTTGGCACCATCACAGCCTCAGCCCAGAGAGGGAGGGGCGGGCTCAGCAGGTGTAGTCCCAAGTGTCAGCTAACTCCCCGGTGTATTCATGACAGTTCTAGAATAGTCTCAGCACTGGCACACAGAGTTCCACCTTACACAAGCCCTGAAGAAGTGCCCTGCTCCATGACCCATCCCAGCATTTAGTGACATTTGCACAGACAGCCTTCAGAAGCTCCCAAAGCCGGGCCCACTCTGGGCATTTTTAAAATCCAGGGCTGCTTACATTCTAGAAGAGTGAGCAGTAGGTAAGAAATTGTGTAACTTTGTTGTGCTTCCTCTGCTACAATTGGAAGTATCATTGACTTGTTTTAAAGAAACAAGGTTAGACAGGGCAGTTGGGCCCAGAGTTCCTGGGTGACCTGGAAGGACCCCAGCTCAGAGGAGGGAGGACTCCAGATGAGGGAGGCCTCAGAGCAGGTCCTGCTGGGTTTTGCCACCAGGCCTTTCTCCCAAGTGTCCTTAATACTCCTCCAACCCCTGGGAGGTGTCAGGACCAGTCCATTTCATAGATACCAGCTGCTGCCTCCCTTCTGCTGTGACTCTTGGAGCAGGCATTATCTGCCTTGATGGCTTCCACAGTTAAAATGGCCAGTCTATGAACTTGAGCCCCAGGGCCCTGAGTTGGTACTAGGCACATATGGCATTTCTTAGTGGAGTAAGCTTCTGGTGGAAAAAGTAAGGTGCCGGTGTTTACCACAGTGAGATCTCCCTGTCTCTAGCAGTCAGTCACCATGACAGCAGAGGATTCTGTGGAAGGAAACCATTCAGCCTACAACCTACTGGCAGCAATATAGCAGCTCATGGACACAGAGTTTAGCCTGCCTGTACAGGAGCCAAGTCTTCCTCCCTGAGCATGGGGTCACCTGAGGCAAATGAATAAGCAGTGGAGGCTGTCTGGACCATCAGTTACTAACACTAACAGACTGGATAACTCTGTCATGTATTGCTGAACCACGGAAGAGTCCATTTCCTGTCAGCTTCCTGAGGAAGGCCCTGCCCTCTTTTGAGAGTCAGCACACCCAGGAATAGAGCAGCCTGCCAGCCTATTTGTGAGAGTGAGGTTTCCATTCTGAGTTGATTTGTTGGCCTGGTGAGGCCATGGTCCTCACTGGTCCCCCTCGAACCTTGGAAGCTTGGTTAACAGAGAAGTAGGAAGTTTGCCTGTGCTCATATGTCTAAGGTTTTTGTGAACTTCCTCAACCATGTAGCTGCAGAATGCACCCCCACTGCCAGAGTCCTGAGCATAGACCCTGCCCAGGGAGCCAACCCAGGGTAGGAAGATGCAAAGGAAAGAAGCTATGTGAGGGGGCCACTCAGTATTGCTTAGCTCGTGTGAAAATGTTTGGGGTAACTGCTAAGGGTAGTTTCTGAAATCCTTCTGGGCATACATACATACACTGAGGTAGCTAAGTCTCCAGGGTGGCAGGGGCCATCTTCAAAGCCCAGGGTTTACCTAGGAGCATGCCGGTGGTAGTTATGGTTGGACATTTGGGTACAGATACAACCTTGGAATGAGGCTACAGTGAGACCATGTGATCAGGTCCAGGCAGGCCTTGCCTGAGGTGCCTCTGGAAGCATCTTAGAGTGGATAGGTGACACAGCAGGGTTGGGAAGTACAGACAGTGGTCACTGGAACACCTTGGGAGAGAAGGGTAATAGATGCCAACCCTATATAGGCCACTATTATAATTGGCAGTCTCAGAGGTGTGATGAAAAAGATTGCCAAAATATTTGAGAGGTTGGGCTCTGGAACCCAGGGCTACAAGCTGCTTTTACTCTGCCTATATTACTGTGGGAGGATAAGAGCTCTACATCTCTGGGCTGGACAAAGATGGCCCTCATATGATCTGGTGTATTATTGATTCATCTGCTTTCTCACTCCCAGGATACCATCACATGGACGTGGCAAGGACCTGGAGCGTAAGTTGGGCACCGTGTCATCCTGTCTGTCCTCTCATTCTGTGGATGCACAGGCCGCCTGTGCCCTCGTTACTTTTGCTAATGTGAAAACTACTCTTGACAGCAATTAGGGTCGACCCATTGTGAAAAAGCTAAGTGTTCCCGTGTGGCTTTGTAACACTCCTGGATTCTGGGGACGTAAGTTCCTCGACGCCAGCACCCACGGGAAGGTAACTGAGCCCTTCCCTTACCTACCTAGTACACCTAGTACTGCCCATTGGCATCAGCTGGTGTTTGGGGATGGGGGCTTTTGTACATTCAGTGGTATTTAGATGGTGTTAGGTGAGGGAGACCCTCTAGAGTTGATGTCCCTATCCTCCCAGGACAGACACAGGGAATCGGTTGCACTGTGATTATCAACTCCGTGAAGTAGAGAAACAAAAACTACAGCAGCCAAGCTTGAGGCTGTCCAGGCCACCCATAATACTGGAGCTGCCATTTGTGTGCAGGGAGGAGAAGCCAGCCAGGGACAAACCAGCCTCAGGGGCTTCAGGGAGGAAGTGAAATCAGATACCAGCCCCTCCCAAGCCTTTCAAGGTATTTGTGGCACATGCTGGGGAAGTGCCACCAGGTAGGAGGGGTGCACTGGAAGGATTACTTAGAACCGGGCTTCCAGGTCTTGTCCTGTGCTCAGATTGGCATGTTGGGGCAGAAAAAGATTGGCTCAGCATTAGGGGGTAACTGACTGCCAAGGAGAGAGGAGAGGATGCGGCCTCTGCTAGGTTGGGAACTTCAGGTAGCTCTATAATTCCATTCAGTCAGACAAGTGGTGGCAATGGCACTGAAAATCCAGGACCCTGGAAATCAGGTGACCATGCCATGGCATGACTTAAAGCTGGCAGTCTGCCCTGCTTACATAGGGAGCTGGAGAAAAGACGGTCAAAACAGGAGAGCGAAGGAAGCCTTATGGCTCTATAGAATAACCAAAGACCAAAGAAAATGACCAAAAAAGTGAGGTCGGTGTTAATAAAACCATCCTATTACTTACACTGTCCTTTTTTTTAGACCTTTCAACTTTGGAAGGTTCCCCTTCCTTCCAGCTTTATTGCCCAGCAGGCCCTCCTAGAGGCTCTGGAAAGAATTTGGAGTCATTCAGCTACTTTTTAACCATGTTGTAAAATTATTCAACATTATTTTTAAGGTTGAAAATCCTGTGGCTCACTCTGTGCCAGTTTCAAAACCAAGTGGAAATCGAGGTGAGTGGACATAGTATTATGTAGTGTGGGCATGTGCCGTATGGGTGGGGTGGGGTGGTATCTGGCCAGGGGCCAGTTCTGTTGTGGTTTATGAGATACAGGATTCTATTGGGGTCTGAAATGATGCAGTGTTTGAACAGTATTAGACTTGGGGCTGTATGATACAGTGTCACAATGTTACATTGGTGTCTTTATGGATACAATGTACTATACTGGGATCTGTATTACAACATTGTTAACCCTAGTTGTATGGATACAATTTTACACAGTGTTACACTAGGGTCTGACGGAATTATAATGTTACAACATTAACCTAGAATGGATACAATGTTGGCAGAGTATCATACAATGTTGCACTGGAATCAGCTTGATACATTGTTAAAAACTTTAAACCAAGAGCCCTATAGATAGTTACACAGTATCTAATCTGTGTAGATAATGTTACATATCTGTCCTTGAGTATCCTTTCATTTGTCTGGGTCCTAGAAAAACTTTCCGGTCACCTTTCCTCTGGTTTTATGTCCTTTGTATCATTCAAATATACTTGCATAGGATTTTTAAAAAGATTTGTTCATTTGTTGTGTGTGTATGAGTGTTTTGCCTGCATGTATATCTGTACACCAAGTGTGTGCATTGCCCACAGAGGCCAGAAAGGTTGTTATATCCTCTAGAATTGGAATTACAGATAGTTCTTAGCTACCACGTGTTAGGAACAGAACCCCAGATCCTCTGCAAGAGCAACAAGTGCTCCTAACTGCTGAATCATCTTCTTAGCCCCTGGACAGGATTTTCAAAAATTAAAAGAAAACTAAAAAGAATTCTGATGGGCGTGCATCTGAAATCAGAAATGAGCCATATGCACCTTTATATTTGGTGAAACAGTTGGCTCATTTGCCGTCAGTACTACAGAGCCCTACAAAATGGACAGACATGCTACTGTGACTTCTACAAAGAGCCTAGCCCAGAGAGTGTGGGTTCTGCTGCTGTGAATGTTTAGGTAGCTCTCTGTCAGCTGCCAGGAAACAGCAGGACCAGGCCCGAGAAGGAACACTATCTTGTCTTTCTGGTAACCCCTGTGGTTTTGAGCAGGCCTATTTCAGACCTGGTCTCTCATTTTAAGATAAAGGCTGAGAAATCAAATATGGTGCCAGTGTTAATTCGAGAGACTATTGTCATTTTAGGAATTTGTAAAATGTAACTGTGGAAGCTTATATGCATATAGTGGGAATTGACAGGCTTTTAGGGTGCTCCTATATTCCTAAATACCTTTATTTAAGAACAGGAATCAGGGACGATCTTTTGCCCTTTGATGCTGGTAGGGTTGGCACCTGCATGGGCCACTAAGTCATTTTAAATGCTGTTTTTAGGCTGATTTATCACAGAGATGTAGTAGGTGTTGGCTGCTGGGAGGGTGTCAGGTGAAGAAACTGCAGAAGTACTGTCCTGTGTAATCCTCAACACAAAACTGTCATTGAGAGATGGAGGCATGCTTGTGATTAGGAACTTGACATTGTGACCTGGAGCAGTGGGTATTCCAGGTTAGCAGTGCACGGGCATAGTTAGACTATTCCAGTCTTACTGTTGTCACACGGATACCATTTATGATGACTGGTGGAATCCGTGTTTTGTATTAACAGAGATAACACAGTTCTTCTGTCCTCAGTTCCTGCCCGTGTATTGCCCTTCTGAGGAGGAGAAGAGGAACCCTGCCTTGTATGCCAGCAATGTGAGGCGTGTCATGGCCAAGTAAGTGAGCAGATGCCAGTGGTGCTGGGGAAATGGGTTTATACAAGAGTGAACAAGCAGGTCCTGCATACATACGCAGCGGTGTGCTCAGCCTTGGGTTTGTGTCTCCCACTTTTATCTGATGATGTTTTGACTTGTTTAACACTTACGAGATGTTTACTCTTTGCGTCGTTTTGCAAGTTTCAAACCTGCCATAGTCTTCAGTGATCCTGGGTGTTTTCTGGGACATGCACTGGCCTGGGCAGGTGTTAGCCTCGGGTCACAGGCGCCTCAGCCTGTGGACAGTTTGCTGACACTCTCACTCCCTCTGCTGGAGGAATCATAGTGTCTGTATGGTTAACCCCCTAGGGTGAGCTTCGATCGCCGCCTGTCTCTTGTGTACAGTTGAGAATTTTTACTTTCTGGTTCCTGCTAGCCTAGACAACAATCATGTTACCTATGTGCCCTCCCTCTCTGACTCTCTTCCACCTTCTGAGCCCCGCCTCCCATCTGTATACTAATAATACTCCTCATAAGTACCAGACAGCGATTGCACCACCACCACCACCACCACCACCACCACCACCACCACCACCACCACGGCAGCCTCAAGTGGCCAGCCTTGCTGCTTGCCCTGAAGTGGCTGTGGAGCCCAACTCAAGCCTTTGCCGATGGCAGTTCCAGGAACCTTTGAGGTCTTTCTACCTGGGAGTGAGGGGCAGCCCATTTTCTGTTTTTGTTTCTCCTCTCCCTCCTCCTTTGAAAGAGAGAGACAGAAACATAAAGTTGGATGGGTAGAGAGGATCTGGAAGGGGTTGGGGGAAGGGGAAAACATGACCAAAATATATGAAAATCTTTTCAGTAACATAGTATTTTTGATGTTTATAATGTACCTACATCATTCCTTTCTTTCCTTTCCTCCCTGCAAACCCTCCCCTGTGCCCTCCCACCCTACTCTCTTTCAAACTGTGGCCTCTTTTCCTTTAATTGGTGTGTGTGTGTGTGTGTGTGTGTGTGTGTGTGTGTGTGTGTGTGTGTACATGAATACAACCTGCTTGGTCTTTATGCTGTTACTTGTATGTATGTTTTCTGGGCACGCTGATTGACACTGGATAGCCAGTCGGTGTGCTTTTCCCTGGGAAAACTATTTCTCCGACTCTCGGCATTCTTTAGTTGCCAGTAGCTCCTTGTGTGAGGTGGAAACCTCCTGAGCTTTCCCCCATGTTGACATACTATTGGTGTCATCCTTCTTCAGATCATATTTAATTGTCTATATTGATGAGGTTTCATGAGTGTAGCTTCTCTAATATTGCTAAGAGATAGGATCTTAGAGCAAACTCCATGCTCCTGGCTCTTACAACCTTTCTGCCCCCCCCCCCACCGCACCCCGGGTATTCTTGAGCCTTAGGAATTGTGTTGTATATGTATCAGTTGGCACTGGGCTCCACAATTCTGTACTTTGATTGGTTGTAATAGTTTTCTATGATAGTCTGAATTGCAAAGTTTCTTTGATGAGGGTTGAGGACTCCATTTACTTATCTGTGGGTATAAGGACAAATGTTTAAAATATAAGCTGGGATTATGTTGGTTTAGTAAAGTGGCAGTTATAAGTTGCTCTTCAGGATCTATGACTGCAGCAGCCCTGGGAAGTTAGCTAGGTTTCAGCACCAACCATGGTTTCCTTCTTGTTGAGCAGGTCTTAAGTACAATTATAAGGCTTTTGGTTACCACCAAGGTATGTGAGCCACTACCGCACCCTTAGTTGCAATGCCATGCTAGTCAGTGTAGTGGTTTGTATGCCTCACAGCTGAGTAGGACTGATGGCTGTGTCCCTTTGCAAGATACTTTCTGGTACAAAGGAAGCTAGTTCTCAGGAAGGAAGCTTCAAGTTAGATCCTGCACCTGGGCGTCTGGGCCCTGTGTGCAAAGTGCTGGTGTCTGCAGCAATAGTGACTTAGTTGCTACCTTTGGGGACAACCAAGGGCAATAACATTAGCCTGTGGTGTTTTGGAAGTCTCTTGGACAACCCTGGCCAATAACCCCAAAGAGTGGAAAGCCCTTTTTTTTTTTTTTTTTTTCTTAAAGGAGATTCCCCGAGGAGTTTTAATGAGTTTTCTTCTATAATGCACTTAATGAGTTTTCCTCCATAAATGTATTTAATATGGGGAAGTTTTGGGTTGTTTTGTTTCTTTTTTTCATGAAATCTAACATAGCCTTTGTATGCATTTCAGTTCTTAGGACAGGACCTGGACCTCTTGCAGAGGGCTTGTGGGATGATTCTGTATGGCTCCTCTGGACCCATTAGTTCTCAGGGCCTGTGATACATGAATTGAAGGCAAAGCATGCACACATTGCAGTTGTGCAGACTGCCAGACATGCATGGTATTAATGGGATGGTTAGCAGGAACAAGCAGCTGCAGATCTAGACAGCCTGTGTGCCGAGGAAAGGAAGTTTGAGATAGCCATCAAGCACACATGCCCAATGCAAATTGTGGAGTGTAACTATAGGGCCCCCATGGGACTGGACATTCTGCATAGCGTCCCGTGGGGACTCAAACGCTCAGCACTGCTTCCCCTGGGGACTCACCACTGCCAGGGCTTCAGTCAAGGCTTTTGCTGGCCGTAGCCTATTTCCTCTTTTCTAGAGCTCATGTGAAAGTCTCATCTTGGCTGGCTTTGGGGAACATTCCAGCTGTAGGGATGTCAGTTCCTGTTTGGGGCTTTTTTTGTGGTTCCCTCACCCATCCCCTCCAAGTTCCCATTGATAGACAGACCATGGGAGGGACCTGCTTCCTAGAGAGAAAAGTGGCTTTTCCTGTTTGTGTATATCTAGCTCAATGACACGGTGGCAGAGCTGTCCACACCCTTAGACCCAGAGGAGTAGGCATCTTCCCTTCCAGCTCACGACAGCTTCCCAGAGATGCCATGTCACCCTCGCCTGGAGCTTCTGCTGAGAGGTCTGATGGGCTCACAGAACATGATGAGCCTTGGGGCCAGAGTTGAGAGGGTTTTCCTGCTAACCTGAGTGCTTGGTGTGTGCGCTTCTGCCAAGTGCCCCATCGGTTGTCTGAATGAGCATTGCCAGCCATTGTGCTCACTGCATGTGTGTGATGCAGTAGAACTCCCTTGTTTTCAGATGTCCCAGCCAGGGCATGGTCTTGTTAAGTGATAGTCACTCTTATTTTGGGTTCTGTCTGTGTTCATAGGAAATGTTTTAATATATAAGTTACAAATAATGTTTTATGTGGCTAAAATAGCACACTGAGACAAAGTGAAGGCCTGGTCTACACATGGGTAAAAAAACAGCTCCAGTCAAGACCCCAGGATTGGGGGAAACACCCATCACAGTCTCAGACATGCAGGCAGAGGTATGAGATGATGCTCAGTTTTCCCCTGAGGGGAGGCCCACATTAACATGGTGCCTGAGAACTGGGTGTCCCGTACCTTCCAGTGCATCTGGTGACCTCTGCTGGCTTGAGCCGGTCTGTAAGAGTGATTGGCCTCCTGAAGGCCTCCAGGAACTGTCCACCTTGGTTGCCCTCTGACCACCCATTCCCTTGCAGCTGGGTGATTACTGCTCCTGCTAGGTGACGACCGGAGGTATGGGCAGGCTGGATGAAAGGATCCCTCTCTTGTAGGGCCCTGGGTGTCTCAGTAACCGACTACACATTTGAGGATTGCCAGCTGGCTTTGGCAGAAGGACAACTCCGCTTGCCTGCTGACACCTGTCTGCTGGAGTTTGCCAGGCTCGTGAGGGGCCTTGGGTGAGTTTCCTGTGGCTCTCAAGTGTTCATTAGGACCGAGTCCTGCTGAGGTTGCAAGGAACTTGTAATAGAATTCTTTCTCTGCTTACATTGGGTTTCAGATGTCATCCGCAGTCCACACAGAAGGACCTTAAGAATCTGCTGGATTCCAGTTGTGTGTCTGGGTGCTGCCCCTGTCTACCATATTGGGAACACACCCAAGGGCAGGCAGTTAGACACAGAGACAACCTGGCACCTTGTAAACTGAGAATGTGCCAGGCTCAGAAGCTAACTTGCTGCTTATCAAGAAATTTTATTTTAATGAGTCTCCAAGCTTCATAGTTTCCTGTTTTAGTTTTCTGTGCTATAGTTTTATCAATAAATCTTTCCCTGATTTTTTTTTTTTTTTTTTAATTTAGACTGAAACCAGAAAATCTTGAAAAAGATCTAGACAAATATTCAGAGAGTGCAAGGATGAAGAGAGGACAGAAGATTGGGCTCCCAGAGTTCGCAGCCTACTTGGAGGTCCCCGTCTCAGATGCGCTGGAGGACATGTTCTCACTGTTTGATGAGGTAGGGAGCCTGAGACAAAACCTCTGTCTTGTCCCTGTAATGGCCCTCAGTGGAGCGAGTCCCACAAAGATACTGACTGGCTGGCCTGTTCTGTAAGTGCAGGCAGGCCTCGGTTTGCTTTCTGGCAAAGCTTCATGTTGGAAAGTTGACTGGGTTCTAGCAAGTCAGCCTGGGATGAACCAGTTAGCCAGAAGGTCCCTTGTGACATCCATACAGCCAAGCCATCACTTGATTGTGTTTCTCTTTTGCAGAGTGGTGATGCTGAGATAGACCTCCGTGAGTATGTGGTCGCCTTATCTGTGGTGTGCAGGCCGTCCCAGACCCTAGCCACCATCCAGCTGGCATTCAAGGCAAGTGGATTCCTTGAGTGGGATTTGCGCATCTGTTAGTTATTCTCCTTATTACTGTGACAAATTCCTGGCAAGAAGCATGTTCTGGAAGAAAAGGTTCATCTGGGGCTATGGTTTGAGGAGATACAGTTGTAGTAGGGAAGTCATGAAGGAGGCTTGGCTATGAAGCGGTTGGTTGTGTTGCATTTGGAGTAAGAAAGCAGGAGATGGATGTTGATGCTCGGCTGAATTCTTGCTTTTCCTCTTTTATACCGTCTGAGACCACAGCTTCCGGGCTGCCATCATATCATTCAAGGTGTATCTCCCTCCTCAGTTAACACTGTTACAGGCATGCCCAGAAATATCTCCTAGCTGGCATCTCCACACTTGAAATCTCCCCCTTTAAAGTTCCAAATGCCTTAGCACTCCTGTTACCAGTTTCTGTATTCACTGCTTTTGCCATCACTATAACCAAATACCTAACAAGAAGGCCCTTGAGGGACTGGAGAGATGCTCAGTAGTTAAGAGCACTTGCTGCTCTCGCACAGGACCCGAGTTCAGTTCTCAACACCCCAGTCATGTCAGGTGGCTTACAACCACACCATGATTCCTCCTTCTGACCTCTGAGGGTACCTGCATGTTCATGGTGCGTATGTACACACACGTGAATAATAAATCTTAAGCCACTTAAGGGAGGAAGGATTTGTTTTAGTTTATCATTTGAGGAACCGCTGCCCAGCATGGCAACTGGAGTGTGAGGCAGCTGGCTGATTTGCAATCGTGACCAGAAAATCAAGCTAGAGGAGTGCTGGATGGAGCTCGGCTCATCCCAGCTGGTGTGATTGTGCCACCCACATTCAGAGTGGTTCTTTCCCTCTTAGTCAAGATTTTCTGAGGGCACCCTCACAGATATGCTTAGAAGTATCAGGGACCCCCTCATCGTTGACGCTCTCCAAAAGTTCTTATTTATCTGGTGCCATGCCAGATCAGTGCTGGGAACTGTCCCCAGTTGGCAACGTTGCTTATGTGGGTCACTCCAGGAGAGCTAACTGTGTGGTGTCAACACTCGCTGGCTGTTTGGAAAAGCCCGACCCTCCTGTATCTGCACAGTGTCCTTATTCTGGTGGCTCATCCCCACTTGGACTCTAATGCCATCAAGTATAATTTGTTGTAGGTGATGATGGCGAGCAGCATTCGTTCCAAGTCTGTCACAGCTGCCTGGCAGAGCAAATGTGGCAGGTAGCCAAGAATCCTGATGGTCATTCTGGGGCCACATCTCCACTGTGATAGGATAGCAGACACTGTTCACTGTTCCCCCAGAGAGCTATGTCCCATTGCACTCCTTGGGCCAGCTGCTACCTCTCAGACTCCCCTAGTATCCTACCTGCACCCATCCTGTTCTGCTGTCCCCAAAGCATAATTCATTGCTTTGAACAATGAACATTCAACAGTACTGACAGTGACAGGGTGTTGATGGGATGTTCTGTAACAAGGTTTGGTGACTTTCTGGAAAGATGGAAGTCTTTGCTTTGCAAAATGAATGAGTTCATTAGGTTCCTTGTGCAGCACTCTGGGATGGGGTCTAAGGAAATGGATGCCTTCCTTACATCACAGCTAGGGCCCAATAGCAAGGTGTAAAACAGCTTTGTGACCATGAGTAAGACCCAAGAACATGTATACTCCTAGATACCTGGAGGTGAAATCAAATACATGTTCCTGCCCTTTTGGGGGCCCCTTCTTGCTTTCCATGCTAGTCTCACTCCTGTAGAAAAACTTTCACATAGCATTTTTAGGGACATCTAGTAGAGCATTTTCCCATACAGTCTAGTTTTCTGATTAGAATGTGTGTAGACTTTTAGTCCTTGCATTCTTAAAAACCATAGCCTTACAACCTCATTACATTGTCCCCTTGATCACCCAAAGATGCTACAGTTTATCCCTTGGCCACTAGGTGGCATAGGATGCACACTGTTCTGCTTGCCTGGTTCTTGCTGCAAGAACCCTGCAGCCCCAGCTTTACCCTGGCACACCGAGCCCTTCTGCTACTCCCTGCTGGAGCTGAGTCTCTGCTCCATCTCCCTCTACTTGTTGCTTTGCTCCCAAAGTTGTTACAGCATCCAAGTTTCAGCTAAGACATGTTTGGGCAATGTCCATGAGGGACCTGCAGAGGCCAGTAGAGACAGGCCGGGTACCTAATCATGTGCTTGTAGGGACCACCCTCTCAAGGGTGCCAGCTGTTTTGACAAGCTGGGATCAGGACCACTGGGGAAAATGTACCAGGCCTGGCCAATACCACAATGAGGGTTACCAGGGCAACTCTTCAATGTCCCTTGCAGATGTATGGATCTCCTGAGGATGGCAGCATAGATGAGGCCAACCTGTCCTGCATCCTCAAGACTGCCCTGGGTGTATCAGAATTAACAGTGACTGACTTGTTCCAGGCTATTGACCAAGAGGAGAAGGGAAGGATAACATTTGGTAAGTGGAGTAGAATGGTGTTACCCCCCAAAGTAGGGGCAGGATGTAGTGGGCACTTCAGCCCAGGTATGCAAGGAGCCATAGCATCAGAGGCCTGGTGTTATGAATGGAGCCCCTGCCCCATCTTCACACACCACGCTACCCCCTTTTCCTCATGCAGCACCTGATCCCCTAAAAAAGGTTCTTCTGAAACAGAAGTATACAAGTATACGAAGGTCCTGGGTCCAGTTTCTCTCCATGATTTAGGAGCAAGCTTAAAAGCCCACACCAGGGAGGAGCTGACATGGCCACCCTTGGGGGGGTGGGGAGAATATCCACCCCAGCCCTGTTGGAGGTACTCTCCTGGAGGGTTCAGCTGTGATGCCAGCCCCCACAGCCTTTAGCTGGAGCCCCTCTGCCATGTCCTACCCTTAGTCCCTGGCAGTGTTGGGTGATGGCATCTCTTATAAAACTCACCTTTGGGGGGGAGGGGCTCTCTCTATCCCAATAATCAACTTCCTTGTCTTTGCAGATGACTTCTGTAAGTTTGCAGAAATGTACCCCGACTTCGCGGAGGACTATTTGTACCCTGACCAGACACATTTTGACAACTGTGCACAAACACCCCCAGCACCAACTCCCAATGGCTTCTGCATCGACTTCAGCCCTGAAAACTCAGACTTTGGGAGAAAGAATTTTTGTAAGAAAGTGGACTAGAATGGAAGATTCTGGAGGGATGAGGCCCCTCTTGCATCACCACCTGCCTCCAGTGGTCTGGAGCCTGATTGTGTAGTGTATCATCTACATTTCCCTGTCTTCTCATGCCATCTCTGTGTGTCTGCAGACCCGAGGTCCGAAAGACTTGTGATGTATTTGTTTTCTGTCTCAGGGCCCAGCTGGGCATTTGCAGGGAAGCTGTGTGCATCCCCCACCTGCCCATTGCAGACAGGCAGGCAGGCGGGCGGGCAGGCAGGCAGGCGGGTGCTCGGGGGCCCCCCTGTGGGGCAGGACTCCACAGGCTGAGTGGGCACAGGCATGGATGGCTGTGCGCTCACCTAGAATTTGCTGGTTTTGAGTTTGTGTCAGTCTTTTTCCCTCGTCTGTATGGTGTGCACAGTGCGGGATGTCTGCACACGGCTGCACACACCTGTCCTGGAGCAGTCACTTTGTCCTGATTCAGTGCCTCTGCCATCTCTGGCTCACATGTGATGGGGCATCATCCGATTGTAAGTGTTTCTGTGTCCATGCAGGACCTCATGACTATTTTATAAACCTCACTTGGGTACTTTGGAAAACAGTCAACATTTTTTTAAAGAAGAAAATTGGTTTTCTACTTCATTTTTCGTGTTAACATACAGATATTTATTTCCAGACTTGTTCTTGATAGACTTTGAGGTTGTCTCAGGTGACCACCATTTAAAGGATCTCTCTGCCCTCCTCCTCATTTAGGTTCCTGGGGCATTTAGCCACAAAGACTATCTCCAGGATGCTTTCCTTAGTTAAGCCTTCCTGAATCCCATCTTTTTTTATAAGCATTGCCAGTTTGGTATTTCAGTTTCCATATAACAAAATCTACTTCATGTAACTGGTGAAATTGAATGTGAGTAAAGAATCGGGCGGAGGAAAAGAACTGGAAGGTGCCCCCTTGCCTTATGTCATTCTAGCAGACAGACATTGGCCAGGAGGCCCTGTCCTCTGCACCAGTTACCATGGTGACAGCTGCAGGGGACAGACTGCACAATTTGCTGTGCTTGGTCCCCCATGAAGTCAGGAAGGAACAGGGTCCAGACTGTCACCTTTGGCTTTGCCTGGTTTCATGGGGGTTTTTGTTTATTTTTTGTTTTTGACAAACTCATCTTTAAAGCACAACAGTGACTGTAGGTTTAGTTTGTTTCATAAACAATGATTGCTTTGGAATTTTGTTTTTTACTCCTAAATTAGATTTTACATTCGAGGCATTACTGTAGAAAAATGACCACCAGGCTAGTAAGTGCAGGAACAGGTGTGTACTAACTTTCTCAGAGAAAGTGTTAGTGTGTGCTTCCCCAGGAGAAATACATAAACAGAACCCCTCGACCTCAGCCACACAGCGCCACACTGCCGCAGGATGGGCAGAGAGCTTGGTTTCTGGGCTCTTAGCTTGTTATGTTTGAATGAAATGTGAACACAGCCTTTGTAGCCGACGAGTTGGTTTTTATAGAGTACAAATTTTCAGAAGAGAAAAGCCACTAAAAGGCCAATGAAGGAGACTAATGAACTAAGATGTCCCGAGACTGGGGCTCGGCCCCACCGTCTGCAAGTGAAGGATTCCTGTGGAATGCCATTGGGCATGGTGAGGAGATCCCGAGCAGACCTGGGACGGATGTTCATTCTCCGGATTACTCTTGCTAGGAACCTCAGTCCGCGTCAGAACTGTGAATGTACATAGCGGGCGGGGGCAGGGGCAGTGCCCGCCCTGCCTGCAGGCTCCTTTGGGGTGCGGTCTTCAGGTTTTCAGTGAAATAAACACAATACGATGTAAAGTTTTGCAGGCTTGAGCATGTTTTGTTAAATGCCTCTCAGTGGAAAGACATCAGGCATTTCCTAGCCTGGTAAGAATGCTCATCAGCTATGTGTGGAAGCTTTCCTGGCAGTGTTGGAGCCGGGAGCTCCACTGTCACACACATATGGCACACACGTCGCTTTGCATCTAGTAGGCCGATTCTGTAGTTTATCTGTGTGATGCATATCTAACTCTAAGCACATTTGTTGGGAGATCATCCTATGAAACCAGTATAAAAGATGGATAAATACACCCTAGAGAAGCTAGTTAACAAGGAAGACCCTAATGATCTCCCTGGGAAGAGAAAGCAAATGGGATGTCCTGGGTAAACTGGGGGCCGAGGGCAGAGTAGAGGGGAGAGGATGGGGAGGATGCGAACATGAGGGATCAGGATGGTCCAGTTGGGAGCAGGAGAATGATGGGGGAAGATATCTTGATAGAGGTGATGTTGTGGGATTAAGATGAAACCTGGTGCCAGGGATGCACCTGGGAACCCACAAGGATGACCCAGAGAAGACTCCTAGCAATAGTGGAGAGGGTGCTTGAACCGGCCTTCCTCTGTAATCAGATTGGTGACTGTCCTAGTTATCATAAAGCCTTCATCCAGTACCCGATACCAGCAGATGCAGAGATCCACAGCCAAGTATTGGGCCAAGCTCTGGGAGTCCAGTTGACGAGAGGGTGGAAGGATTGTATGAGTAAGGGGGATGGGGATCAAGGTCATGATGGGGAAGCCCACAGAGACAGCTGATCTGAGCTTGTGGGTGCTTAGACTCTGGATGGTCAGCTAGGGAGCCGGCAAGGGCCCCATAGCAGTGGGACCTGGGCCTGTCCTTGATGCATGAGCTGGCTCTTTGGAACCTATATTTTATAGTGTAATACATTGCCTAGCCTTGGTGCGGTGGGGGGGGGGGAGCTTGGTCCTGCCTCAGCTTGATGTGCCATGCTTTGTTGATTCCCATGGGAAGCCTTACCCCCATGGAGGTGGAAGTGAGGAATGGGGAGGAAGCAGGAGGAGAGAAGAGAAACTGGTTTACATGTAAAACAAAATTTTTAATGATGAAAATAATGCCAAATCCTGACACATATTCTCCCCTGCTCGATTCAACAGGAACATTTACTATCCCTTAAATAGCTAAATTCCACTGACAAGCATGAGATTTTACTTGCTCCCAGGCAATGTAGCTTTCATAAGTATAAATAATGCTATAATAAACTGACTTTATGAAGAAAAAAAAAAGATGGGGAAATAGAAGTATGCAACAGCTAAAGAATTACACCCTCAAAAAAAGTTTGGTGAGTGCCTACAATCCACAACCCCAGAGAAGCTAGATCCCTCTTCCAGAAACAGATGGAAGCAGATGCAGAGACCTGTAACTAACCATTGGACAGACCTCCCAGAGTACAGTCAGTGAGGAAGGAGTGATAGTATGAACAAAGGAGTTAAGACTATGATGGGGAAAACCCACAGAATCAGCTGACCAGAGCGAGTGAGAGAGCACTGACTCCTCAATGTCAACTGGGAACTAGCATAGGACTAAACTAGGACCCCTGAGTGCAGGTGACAATGGTGTGGCGTGGGCAGTATATGAGGCTACTGGCAGTGGGACCAAGATCTAACTAATGCACAATCTGAGCCCATTCTCTATGGGGAGATACCTTGCTCAGTCTAGACATGGTGTGGGGTCACTTTGGTCTTGCCTTAATGAGGTGATGGGACAGACTTAGTTGACATCCTAGGGAAGGCCTTACCCTATCTGAGGAGTGGATGGGAGGTGAGGTGGGGAGAAGAAGGGGAGAGCAAGAGGAGAGGAGGGAGGGGGAAGTGGGATTGGAATGCAATAAATAAATAAGTAATGTTTGGTGAGGACTGAGGAGGTAACTCAGTAGATGGATGTTTGCTGCAGAAGCCTAAGGACCTGAATCAATCTCCAGGACCCACCGGGGTGGTGGCAGGGGGAGTGAGGAGGAGGGAGAGCCAGGTATGACAAAGTGTGCTTATAATCCCAGTGCTGGAGAGGTGGTGAGAGGCAGATCCCTGGGGTTGACTGGCCAGCCAGCCTAGCCTCGAAGCCTAGCCTCATGGATGAGTTCCAGGCCATCAAGAGATTGTCTCAAAAAACAGGCTAGGTGGTATGTGAGGAACAAGAACTGAGGTAGTCACAGGAGCACATAGAGCACACGCACACCCATGCACACAGACACACAAACACGCATGCACGGATGTGTGCACTCGGACACGGACACACGCACACACCAACGTATAAGAAAATGTAGAAACTACCCTCAAGAAATAAATGGCTGATGTTTACCAGAGCTGTGGGGCACCAGTATGTGTGGCTGGGCCCCATGTAGTAAGAAGATATGGGCTTAACGTAACACTGCTTCCTGTGTTTTAAGATTTACTATTGTATCAGTTCTAATCATGTATATGTGCACACCAATGCAGGTGCCTTTGCAGGTCAGATACCCCTGCAGCTGAAGTTACAGTGGTTGTGAGCTGCCCACGGGGTGCTAGGAATCACACTCAGCTCTCCAGAAGGATAGCGGCTGTTCCTTTCTTCTCAGCCATCTTTCCATCCCTCTCCTTTGTGCTTTTTGAGGAACTTGACATTTTTTAAATGGCGGTCAACTCTGACGCTAAGTATGTTTAAGATTATTTTTTAAATTTATTTTGACTTTTTGAGACAAGATTTCACCAGGTGACCCCCCCTAGAACTCATTATGTAGACGAAACTAACCTTAAACTCACAGAGATCCACCTGCCTCTGCCTTCAGGTGCTGACATTAAAGGGAAACGCCACCATGCCTGGTTTGTTTAAAGTTGTTTTTTTTTTTTTTAAGGTTCAAGTCAAGACATGAGCTGCATGCTTTCCATGCAGAGCTGGTTTGGGAAGTCGTCACCTGTAATCATTTTGCTCAAGATCACAGAAGATATTGCCTCTCCAAGCACAGACTGGCCACAGATGTGCAGGACAGCAACCAGGCAAACAGTGTGCCCAAATGTTGGGGCCCCATACTTGTTATCAGACAGGGTTAGGTCTCTGCTGGTCTCATCATTCAGTTCTGCCGTGCTGGAGTTTGAGCAGCCTGCAACAAGCAGCACATAAGAAATGGCCACTCCAGAGGTCTTTTTAAATAAGTCTGCCTCCCCTACAGATTCCATATGAAAGCAGGGTAGGGAGAGCCAGCACCTACCACTTGGACCCCACGCCACCCCCACCCCCAGCTTTGCAGAGTGCAGATTACATTCCTGTGCATCATCTAGCATGGTGCTGGAGTCATTCCCATAAACACAATGTCACACCTGCCCCCAGGAAGATAAATTCCACCAGGCTCATCTCCATTTTAGCATGAACTGAGTTTGGCCAAGAGCCAATCTAAACATTTCCTTATGGAAAAACTGAGTTTCAAAGTTCACTGCTCACCACTCCTGATGTTCTCTGTCTGAAATGATAGGGGTTCCCAAGAAGTGGAAAGAATGAGTAACCAGTTCACCAGCTGACGGGCAAGTTCACACACAAACATGCACACAAGCACACATGCACACAAGCACACATGCACACAGGTAGAAGCCCAGTCAAGCATGTGCACAGTGTCACAGCTGACCCATCCTCGTCTCTGTCTCATTATTGATGGCATGTGTTTACATTCTCACAGTACCTATTTATGTTCTCCTGGCCCCAGATTTGGTAGCACCTTAGTCCCAGTCCTATTCATGACAATTCCAAGAGGCACATGGAGAGCCAGTGGGCTCCAAAAGCATCCTATCCAGTCTCGTGACAGTGGCCCTTTCTCATACATCTTTAGGACCAATCTTCCCAACTGACAGTCACATTTCCCTTGTGCCTGGAGTCAGGAAGGCAGCCCCAGGGCTGACAGATGTTTTAACTTTGGGCAGCACATGTCTTGCAGTCCCAGGATGAAACTTCTGGTAACCGACGTCTGCCATAGAGAGTCGAGGTCAGCAAAGTAGATCTCACAGTACAGGGCAGCTCTGCCTACTGTTTGGTTTGATTAAGATTGTAATTGTAATTAAGATTGTAACCTGTTAAGATTATAATTTAATTATAATGTTTCTCCTTTCCCTTTCTTCCCTCAAAATCTTCTCATCTACCCCTGTCCACTGTTACTGTCACTGTCCCAGGCTGGCAGGCCAGCCAGTCCTGAGACTCTCTGTAGGATGGCAGGGAGAAGAGGGACTGGCCCTGTGTGTTGGTGTTTGCCAGTCACACACCTGGCTAGACCTAAGGCCATAGGCAGGAGTACAGCCGAGTGGAGAAGAACCTTGAAAAGGCAAAAGGAGCATTTAGACTAGTGTACAGCCGCCAGGGCATGACCAGATAGCATTGAACCGTCGCTAATTCCTCAGTTGCAGATGTTTTTCTGGCCGTGATTAGCAATGTGAACTAGTCCTCAGTTAAGGCACCATTTTGTCTGTGGGAAGGCAGCCTAAAATTGCATGTCCACCTCCAATGTCAGAGCCCAGCCCTGTGTCATTTAAGGCTGCTTTGGCTGTGTTGTGAGTTCTGTAGCCATGGGTGGGAGATAGACAGTCATGAATAGACCTCACTGCACTACAGGCAGTTTTGGCAGGAAAACCTATAAGCTGAACCTGTATCTAGGGTTTGTATCAACCAAGAAGTCTTTGCAGTTGTGATAGAAAGGTTGAGAGCAAATTGTCCTGCCTGGAGGAGCTGTCAGGTCCCTCCCAAGAGTGCTGCCAGCTCAGGTCTGGGATCATGGACAACTTTGACCAGCCTAGGTGGTTACTGCCCAGCTTCGCTGCTGAGCCTCATTTGGTCTCCACCCCTCTTGTCTAGCCACTTGCAAAGGAGCCTATGAGACGAACGCTGGGCTGGTGAGAAGAGACAAACTCACACCATACCATGTGTCACACCTGAGAAAATCAGTGAGGGAAGGAGGAGCCTGGAGGTTATCCATGTACAGTTCCAGCAAACATGGGCAGGAGATGTAGAGAAAGGAAATGAGTAGCCCAAGAAACATGGTCAGATAGACTTTCAGGGACAGAAAAAAATATTTGACAAAATAATAGCCATAATTTGTCCAAATCTATAAATGCAGGCATAAAAGAGGCTGCTCAGTGAGCATCAGATCGAACAAATACTAAACAAGCCAGGCCTGGAAAAAAGGTGCTTGCCACTAGCCCGATGACCGGAGTTTGATCCCCAGGACCCACACGGTAGGAGAAGAGAAAAGCTCCCACAAGTTGTTCTCTGATCTTCACATCTGGCACAGGTACACACATACACACACACACACACACACAACACACACACAACACAACAATCACACAAACACACACAACACATTCCACACACAACGTAAAAAATTTTAAAGGAAAATGCAAGGGTATCCAAGAGAAACGTGTGCTCCTAAAGAACAAAGTCTGCCCAGGTGACTGCTGAGTGCCTACTGATTAGTGGTTGATATCACTAATTAGTAATTACTAATTAGTAATTGATATTGGTGTCAGCCAGCTTCTCAATGAATGTCAGCTGACTTCTTAGTGGTAGTTCATTTCTCAAAGAACCAAATTCTCAGTGACTAACAGCCAAGTTTTCCATGACTGGTAGATGACTTCTCAATGACATTCAGATTCTCAGTGACAACCAATTCCTCAATGACCAGAGCCACCTTAGTGACTGCCAGCCAAAGTTCTCGGTGACTGCTGATTCTTTAGTGATTGACAGCTGTCAACTTATAAGAACACCAACTAACTAGTCATCAGCCTCTGACTATGCTAGCCAGAAGGCTGGTGACATCCTCAAAATTAAAGACAAAAAAGATGTCAGCCTGGAATTCTGTATTTAAAAATATCTTTCTAAAATCAAACAAAATAAAGACATTTTTAGTAAGCAATAGCTGAACCAATTCATCATTGCCAACAGTATCAATAGTAATTCCCAAAACAAGAAGGTGAGCATAATGGCTAGGTATTATCTGAAGGTACACTGTAAATGGAGTTCTTAATTGGTCTAGATAATAAAAACCTGGAGTCAGATATAGAAAAAAATGCTGAGAGATTAGAGAGAAGAAGGAGCAAGCCACCACCACACCTTACCTGCTTCACATATCAGCAGACATGAGAGTGAGTTCCTGTTTCTTCCTGCTTATATGCTGTTTCCGCCCCACTAGCTCACTTCCTGTCTGTCTCCATAGACCTCCAGACCTCTATGGTTAGGTAGTAGCAAGCTCCACTCTCTGACCTTCAGACAGGCTTTATTTTATACAAGCAGGATATCACCACAGTACACTGTTGAAAAGTATATCACATCTAGTAGTAGTGCATGCCTTTAATCTTAGCACTTGGGAGGCTTAGGCCGGTGGGTCTTTGAGTTCAAGGCCAACCTAATCTAAAGAGTGAGTTACAGGATAGCCAGGGCTACACAAAAAGAAATATATAGTAAGTCTTTTAAAGGAAATAAGTGTGTTCACATGAGTTTTTATCCAAACTAGGCAAGGCAGTAGGAGGAGTCCAAAGGAAGATAAAACAAATATAAAATAGCCAGGTGCTAAGTTTAAACCCCATCCTGTCAGTATTTCCATTAAAGACTTGAACTCCCAATGGCAATTGTTGGGCTGAATGGAAAATAAAATATCTAAGTATATGTGAGGTGAGCATAGGCAGGAAGGAAAGGAATAGGAAATGTGGTGACACAGGCTAATGGGACCAAAAGTGGGGCGGCTTGCAAGGTTTCATTGTGCTGGTGAACTTTGAGACAAGGAGAACTTTCAGGTCAAAGAAAGACACTTCATGAGAGACAAGGTTCCTTCTACGAGATACTGAAGCCCTCAGGAGCATGCGCCTGATTCCTTAGAGTCAGTTAAGCAGCACCAAGAAGTTTAAAGGCAATAAACAGGTGATCATGGTTGAAGACCCCACCTGAGGAAGGGAACCTAACTATGTAAACATTTAGATGACCCTCTCTATTGTACTACTGAAGCAGCACAGACCATGTGCCTGATTCTAGAGTTAATCTTTCAGAACTCTGTAAGTCCCAAAGTGGTTGGGTCAGGATAACTTTGTCTTTCATCTCCGCGGAACTTTCCACAGACAGAACTGAACTGTGTAACTCAATCAGCAGTGAGCGATTCAAGCTGAGAAAAGGCGACAAGAGCCTCCAAATGATGGGTGGTGCCTACCTGTCCAGTTCTGTGAGAGCTGGTTGGGTCCTGGCTCACTTCAGGTCAGCAGGAACAGGGGCTGAACGTGCCTCTCCAGAAAGCCCAGGTCGTAAGGGTCCCAGGGTGAAATCTAGTGTCTGGTGTCAAATCCTAAATCAGGATGCAATCTGGCAGGAGACTGACCTGTAGCCAACAGAAACTGGCCCAGAAGTTGCTTAGGTGGTAGAAGCCTGCTAGCATAATTAAAGGCGGGTTTTCCAACAATTATGCTGTTTGGTTTCTTGAAGATCAGATTTCTGCAATATGAAGACTTTGCATGCCCACCATATGACCAGCCATTCCATGAGAGCTCACCTAAGGGAAGTAGCAGCACACATCGACACAAAGGCCTGTGGGCTCTGTCATAATGGACGGCTGTCTGTCTGGAGCTATGAGAAATTACATTGCATCCATACAATAGAATACTCCCCAGCAAAGAAAAGCTACTCACAGAGGCAGGCAATGGCTGGGACTCACCTTAAATACACTAAGAGAGGGAACAGACATGAAACAGTATTTGCTATAGGACTGCTATATAAAAAAGACTGAGAAAAGTTGATCCATGGCTACGGCAAATGAACCAGCAGTTGCGTGGGTATGGCAGAGTAAGACAACAGGAAGGGACTGAGGAACAATCTAGCTTGACTTACATGTCCTGCAATAGAGTCTGTGTCTTCAGCAATAAGGTCTTACCATCGAGCTGTGGTAAGCAACCAAGAGAAATTACTATAGCTGGAATTACTTTTGGAATGTGAGGGCCTCTCTGACCAATAACTCACAGAGAGAGACTGCATACCTGGCACTGAGATTTTCATTTAATATACATATCTTGGGGAGGATACTTTGTCTATGAAGCAGAGTAGCTGCATTCAAACTCCTTTTAAAATTATATTTTAATTAGTGCACAATGTAGTGGGTTTCTATAAGGCTTTTTCTTTTTGAAGTTTGTTTTAAGATATTTTAGGATCCTTGTATTCCTGATACATTTTCTTAAAAAAAAAAAAAAAGAATGTTAGACTTATGACTTGGATTGAGTTGTATCTATAGATCAGATGAAAAACACAAAAAACAAAAAAGAAACAAAAAAACCCACATTTGGTAGTCTTGACCCTGAGATGCTAATAAACTGCCTTGTTATCTCGGGTTGTTACTTTGATTTCTCAGGATTTTCTACATCAATGCGTTAGTTGCTTGCCATTGCTGTGATAAAACACCACAATCAAGGCAATTTATAGAACAACGGGTTTATTTGGGCTTATGGATTCAGAGGGTTAGAGTTTACAACGGCAAGGTGGAGCAGCAGGCAGGCCTGGAAGCTGGAGCAGGATTCAGAGTTCACATTCTGGACCACGGGCCGAGGTGGAGAGACGATTAACTAGAGCAGTGTCATCTTTAGACCCTCAAAGCCTGCATCATGTTCCATGTTTCCCCCAACAATGCCAATTCCTCCTAGACCTCCTCGAACAGTGCCACCAACTGAGGATCAAGTTCTTAAACATATGGGCCCAGAGGGCACATTTCCCTTTGAAACAACCACAACAAATCACGAGACCTTCCCAGAAAGCCTTCTTACCCACTCCTCAATTTTCTTTGTATTCTCTGCATATGGAGCCATGCACTAGCCAATGCCTGAGAGTCACATGGACCAATTGGATGATCCTTCTCCCCACAGTCCAGCAATGTTCTATACAGCAAAGCTTCAGCCTCTTGGGTGTCTTGTAGCCACAATCCTGCAGTCTGATTGACCCATCTGCCTACCTCTGAGAGTGTCTTTCTAGTGTGTGCAAGCCTAGAAAGTGAGCTCTGTCTTATTTCATTTCATACACTCTACCCAGTAATGGCAATGCCACATACTCTCTCTTGTAATGATAATGACATATACCCTCTTTGTTAATAGCAATGTAGTATACTGTCTTTCTCTCTCTGGTGTTGGCAATGCCATATTCATTCTCTCTTTCTCTCTCTCTCTCTCTCCCTCTCTCTCTCTCCCTCTCTTTCTCTTCTTCCCTCCTACTTTTCCTCCCTCCCTCCCCCTCCCCCTGGTGATAGCAATGCTATATACCCTCTCTATCAATAGCTATGTCATTCACTCTTTCTAGTAAATTACAAATAAATTTTCATGCCAAACTTTATGAAATTTTGGGCTGCTTGGGTGACACGGTGACTTGGGAACTCCTTGAGTTTCAACTATATCTCAGCAGCATTTTACTTAGAAGGACAGTGTGTCCAGGAGAATATTTAGCTATTATTTCAAATTCCAAGTATGCACGCACTGTGTCACCAGTAATGGCAGCATCTGAAGCAATCTCTCAAATACTACTGTTTCTGCTAGGTGACTGCGCCTCACGGCAGAAAAACACTGTACCACCTGCTAAGTGTTCATCTCAAAGGTGAAGCCTGGCCACCTGTGCTTTGTGTGAAGATCATTTTATCCAGGAAAACCCAATGTACTCTAAGTTTGAAAGCCTCCCTAGGACACATGGCTTCTTACACAGAAGCTTGTACTTTCAGAATCCATCTTGCTCTGGTCTGTTCAAAATTGAACAGTCAGTGGAAGTCATGGTAAATGGGTGGAAGGCATTTCCATTCATGTTCTGTGTTGTTTCAAAAAAAAAAGTTCCAGACTCCCCAAGGGACCCAATTCCTTCTGAATACAGACCCAGAGTGGTGCCTTTTTAATGAATGTTTTAGCCAATCCAGCCCCACCAGCACACAGAAACTCCACCAAGGGGCAAACATTGCTTATCTTATATTTTCTTTCCAACCTTCTGCAAGTATGTGTCTTATCAAAGGTTGTGGAAACAGGCTCAACATAGTCATTACTGTCTTAATCAAAGCGACTGTGATTACCCATAGGAGACTATTGGCAAGATTGGATTTGTTGATGATCTGTTTAAAAAGGGAGTCTGAGAGGTATATAGAGAGGACTCCCTCTATGCCTCTCCCAGGAGTCTGTCACCCAAATGAGAATGCAGTCATTTGGGTAACTCACACTTTTTGTAAGTAACCCCTCACCCATGCTTCTGTAAGTAAGCCCAATATACTCATTGGTTCACCAAACTGGACTAGGGTGGAATCATTTCTGTGATCTGTTTGTTGTTAGTGCCCTTTCTGGGATGAAAAAGTGTTATGGAATATTAGCTTAAGATGTGTTACATTTATTTATGCTGTGGAATATTTGTTTAAGGATGCAAAGATGTGTTGCATTCTTTTATATTACATTTGTTTAACTCTGTGAAGCTGTGTTACTTTGCCTATCTACATCTGATTGATCTAATTAATAGGCAAACAGCCAATAGCTAGGCAGGATAGAGAAATAGATGGGGCTGTCAGACAGAGAGAATAAATAGGATAGTAGAGAGAGGAGTAAGAAAAGGAAAAGAGACACTAGGACCCAGCCCTTACTCCCAGGAGTAAGAAGGAAAGAAAAGCATATAGAATAGAGAAAGGTAAAAACCCTAGGCAAAAAGTAGATTGAAAATTTTAAATTAAGAAAAGCTGGCTAGAAATAAGCCAAGCTAAGGCCTGGCATTCATAAGTAAGACTAAATCTCCATGTATTTATTTGGGAACTGGGTGGCAGGTCCCCAAAAAGCTAAGAGTAAAATTACCAACTATAAACAAGTGCTTATTTTCATCTCTCTGGGAAGGTGTCCTGACAGAATGGACTAGCAAAAGGAAGATGCTTATCTCCTGGAAGCCAAGAAGTGGAGAGAATGCCTCCACTAGGTGGGCTCTATGTTTCCGTCTTTATCCTGTCCTTTAAGAGTCTCCATGCACATTTGAGGCGCTTTCCCTCTCTTAGTAACCCCTCTATAAATGCCCTCACAGACACACCCAAAGGCCATCTTACTGATCTCCTAGATACACCACAATCCACTTAAACTGTTAACCCATTATTGTCTTAGTCACTGTTCTATTGCTGTGAAGAGACACAGTGACCAAGGCAACTCTTAAAGAAGAAGGCATTTCATTATGGGCTTGCTTAAAGTTTCAAGGGTTTAGTCCATTATCACCATAGTGAGGAACATGGTGGGAACACATCAGCACTCATGGTCCTGGAGCAATATCTGAGAGCTACATCCTGATCCACAGGCAGATATATATATATATATATATATATATATATATATATATATATATATGAGAGAGAGAGAGAGAGAGAGAGAGAGAGAGAGAGAGAGAGAGAGCACAGGCATGGGTTTCTGGAACCTCAAAGCCCACTTTCAGTGACACACTTCCTCCAACATCTACTCCACACCTACTCCAACAAGGCCACACCTCCTAATTGTTCTAATCCTTCTCAAATAGTGTCGCTCCCTGATGACCAATATGTGATCCTATATATACTGTCTTAGTTAGGATTTCTATTGCTATGAAGAGATACTATGATCACAGCAACTCTTACAAAGGAAGATTTTTAATTGGTACTGGCTTACAGGTTCAGAAGTATAGACCATTACTGTCATGACAAGAAGCATGGCAGCATGCAGGCAGACATGGTGATGGAGAAGGAGCCAAGAGTTCCACATCTGGATTGATGTAGGAAAATAGAGACACTGGGTTTATCTTGAGCATTTGAAACTCCAAAGCTAACTCCCAGTGATACACGTCCTCCAACAAGGCCACACCTACTTCATTAATACCATGCCTCCTAATCTCTGTCAAAAAGGTTTATTCCCTATGAACCTATGGGAGCCATTTTTATTCAAATTACTATATAGCACCTGTTTTTCTGTCTTCCTTTTTTTGGATTTGTTTTTTGAGTTCAATGGTTTTTGTTCACCTTACTTTTGAACATGAGAGTTGCGCTGGAGTGGTTGATAAACCCAATGTCATTCCATTGAAGAAATCTGATTTTTTTTCCCTCTCCCAGCAGGTATAAATGACAGTTCTATTTTTAATTTTTACCCTGGTTACTAGGTTTAAATTCATTCATTTATTGATTTTTTAAATATAGTAAGACAAAACAAAAACTGTCATATCAAAGTCAGACAACACAGGCCAACAAAAGAAAAAGAGCCCAAGAGAGGGCTCAAGAATCAGAGACCCACTTGTTCAAATGCTCAAGAGCCCCTTCAAAACAGTAGACTGGAAGACTATATATATATATATATATGTAGAAGATCTGAGGTAGATCTGTGCATGCCATGTGCTTGCTGCTTCAGTCTCCCTGAGATCATACAAGCTTTGATCATGATTATTTAGAGGGCCTTATTATCTTTAATGTCCTCCATCACCTTTGACTCCTACATTCTTTCTACCTCCTCTTCTTCAGCGTTCCCTGAGCTTTGAAGGGAAGGATTTGATGAAGACATACTATCTATGACTTCAGTGTTGCAAGGTCTCTCAATATCTGCATAATGTCTGGCTGTGGGTCTCTACAGTTGTTCCCATTTGCTGCAAGAGGAAGCTTCTCTGATGATAGTTGAACAAGGCACTGATCTATGAGTGCAGGCAAATATCATTAGGAGTCATTTCATCCCTACATTTCTTTCTAAGGCAGTAGTCTTTGGTTTAGCCTAGGTCCCTGGGCTATCTAGTCTTAGGTTCTTGGTCACCTAATTAGCATCAAGTATGGGTTCCATCTCATGGAGTGGCCCTTAAATCAGATCAATTATTGATTGGTGTGTTAGTTGGGGTTTCTATTACTGCAATGAAACACCATGACCAAGGAGCAAGTTATGGAGGAAAGGGTTTATTTGGCTTATACCTCCATATTATTGTTCATCATCAAAGGAAGTTAACAGGATAGGAACCTTGGGGAAGAAGCTGATGCAGAGGCCATGAGGGGTACTGCTTACTGGTTTACTCCTCATGACTTGCTCAGTCCACTTTCTTATAGAACCCAGGACCACCAGTCCAGGCGTGGCACCACTCCCAAAGGGCTGAATCTTCCCCCCATCACTTAATCACTAATTAAGAAAATTCCTTACAGCTGGATCTTATGGAGGCATTTTCTCAACTGAAGTTCCCTCCGTTCAGAAAAAGTCTAGCTTGTGCCAAGTTGGCCTAAGACTAGCCAGCACAGTTGGTTACTCCCACAAGTATGCCCTAGCATATCTTGCAGATAGTACACCATTGCAGATACAGGGTTTGTGGCTGCCTTGGTGTTTACATTTCTCTTTTGATAGCATGCAGGTGTGCCATCTTGTAACAGAGACACTGACTCACAGGGATGAAGGCTCTATGTGGGCACCAGCTTGACACCTCCATGTTCAATGAGTTGTGTATTGTTGTCTTCAGCAATGGGGGGGGGACTTGCTGCCAGATTGTGGAGAGAAACCTATATAGTCTTGGGGAAAGCCTGTGTTATTTGGGAATTCCTGTGGGACCCCTTTGGCCAACAACTCAGACGTGACCCAAACCCACTGCTGGAAACTTCATTTGGTGACAAGAGATGGCCAGTTGGGGCTCTGTCTCCCATTATTTGTCAAATTTGTTTAGATCATCTTCATATATACATATGTTTTAGGAAGTTTCTACTATATTAGGTTTCCATACTACCCCTAAAATGTCCCTTAATTTTAGCTGTCTCTCCCTTATTCCCTCCCACTATGCTCTCTCCTCTTTCTATCCTCACTTGATCATCCCATTCCAGAACTCCCCCAGCACCACCTGTTTTCACCCAATGCTTTGAGACAACAGCCTCAGCAACAACTGTCAGGAATTGGGCTCTGCATTTAGCCAAAGCTCTGGCATGCAAAGATGGGCTGTTCATTGATCAACTCAGAGTCAACCACACTGCATCTACCTGTACAAGCCCAGAAAGTGAGGTGGACATACGAGCACTCTTAGCTCCCTGACATTTGTGGTGAGATTAAAAGTCCAGTTCCCTTTGCCCAGTTAGTCATGTGTGGCAGGCAGGAGAAGAGGGCTAGATATGGGATATTGACCCTAAATATAGGTGACACACGATTACTCCCCATCACTGTTTCACATTCCTGAACTGCTGTGTTTTATCTGTATGCCACCTCACCCTATGATATTTTCTTCCTTTTGTCTGTTTTGTAGGTTGTATGACGCTAAGTTGTGCTCTGTATCCTTAAATGTCCTCTTTAGTTATTCCCACAATTCCTTCCTTACTCAGCCACTTGTTTTCTTGAGGGCTTCAGTTGGGCCAATGGTGGGTTTCTGTCTCTCTCTTGACATCAGAAGTACTACTGGTCATTGTGTTGGTAAAATGCACTAAAGATAACCTCAGAGTCATCAAAGTACTCTGGTGTCACATTAAGGAAAATTTAACACTACCCTTTGAATTAGACTGATTAGTGAGCTCAAGTTGGAATCTTCCTCTTCTCTCCTTGAGTCTTCTGCCTGTATTTATTTAACAGAACAAAAAGCATGGCATGGGAAATGAGAGATTCCTTACTGAACGCCTTAAGTGAGTTTTGCAAGGTATTAAGTTAGTGATTCTAATTGACCTCGAAATACTCAGTATTAAAAAGATACTTTATCAAGCTATATCCACAGGTTGCTTCCAACGATTGTGATGGATATTTGCTGTATAAGGTTGCTTCCAGGCTGTTGGCTACTTTCAGCAAATTATTACCACAACACACACACATACACACATCCATTGCTCTGGGTCAGAGTCATGGAAGAGCCTGTAACTTAAGATTAAAGTCATGTATTAGCATAGTTTGTGACTGTGCATTACTTGGGAGACTGAGGCAAGTAAGGTTAGTTGTTGCATTGTTAGTTGTTACATTGTTCTCTTAAAGGCAAGTCAAACTTCAACATGATGATTACAAAATAGCAGGTCCTGTCTTCAGCGACCTCAAAGTGTATTATTAACTTGTTTGTGAGGTTCAGAAAAAAAGCCAGGCTATTTGAATGTAAGTGATATTTGCATTGAATTGTATTTGCTTCGGAAGGGGGGAATCAGTGATTAGAGGTAGCATCTCCTGGAGTGTCTGTTACCAGATGGAGTGTCAAGGACTGAAACCACTCCCCCAACCCCACCTACAGGTAGGAATCATACCCTCTGGTGTCAGGTGGTATTCAGAATCAGGTCTTGGGTGGTGATCAGGTTTCAAAGGCTCCAATTCAGAAACGATATTTGTACCTTATAAAATGGCCATGGAGAGAGCTCTGTTCACCTCTGCCCTGGGGAGACCCTGGAGAACTTAACGTTTGTGGCCCTGGGGGTCTGAGACATCCAAGCCTTTACAGGAATTAAATGTTGACTGATTCCAAAGCTGTGTGGAGTTTCCTTACAGCAGCTCCAGCTGACCAAGTTAGCCATGGCAGTCTGCCCTTGGCATTCTAATCTATATGGAAGAGCATCTCTGGGGGGTTTCCTGTCTGGCATCATCCCCATGTTTGGGGGGCCTCAAGGAAATTGATGGAGCCACAGGACATGGGCACAGAGAAGCCAACAGTTGAGTGAGGACCCATGACATGTGGGGGCCCCAAGTGAAAACAGACACTGCTAGGGAATTGGTTCAGTGGGTCCTGTAGGCAAGACACCTGCTCCAGGGTCCCCATGCTCTGGGCAAAGCTCTCAGCTACTCTTAGGGAAGGCAGAAAAGGAAAGGGGGGGGGTGAATGGAAGAGAGAAGTGTGGGGAAGAGAAGAATGTGAGAAGGTAAGAGTACTGGAAAGGGAGGAGCAGAGAGATGTTTGGACTTTGGTTCTGAGAAAAGGGATCGCACTACTGCTTACCCTAGAGTGTCCTGGACCTCCCTAGGTGTCCGCATGTCACACACATTTGGGCAGGAGAACTCCATTTCCTACTCCTTTGGGCCCTGAAGCAGGATATTGACCATACAGACTATATTATAGGTCCTTCCAGGGAAATTGGTTTCTGACGCAGGCTGGCTGGAGGTAGCCTCCTGGTTTGAATCAGACGGCCTGGATCCCTGTAAAAATATGTTCAGGCGAAGCTCCGGGAATCAAGCTAGACGGCTGAGGTGGGCTGGAAACAGGCACACACTACAAATACGCAATTGTGACTATGGTATCTCAGAAAGGAGGTAGAGGCGAGTCAGGACAGATTGGAAGATATTGGTACTTCGGACCCTAAGGTCAGAGCTCAAGTTTGTCCCTGAACAAACTGGATAGGGCAGGGGCAAGACACTACCACAGGACCGTGAGGCACGTCCCACTTGCTTTGCTCCCGGAGCTGGAATTGGAGAATCTTGTCAGCAGGTTGCTCAGGACCACGGGAGCAGGATGGGGTAGTCGTACAGCATCGAAGGGAGAAGTGGGGAGACTCTGGTGAGCCTTGGAAGCTCCAAGCAGTCCCCCAGGAACTGGCCACTTCGTCCTGCTACTCTGCTTCTCGCAGTTTTGCTGGAATCAGTTGCCTGGGAGCCCCTTGCAGGCGCTGGCAAGATAACCCGAGGAGCAGGAGCAGGGACGAGAGATAGGACTGCTCCCTCCTGGAAACCAACTGTCCGTCTAGTCCGCAGCGCGTCTAACCTAGATCCCTTGCTCCCACGTGGCCGAAGCTTTCTGGCCGCACAAGACACTGGCTTGCCCAGGCTCAGTGGTCTCTGGCTCTCCGCAGCCGCCTAATACCCAAGAGATGCAGGAGCGCTGCCTAGCTTGTCCTCCGCCCACCCAGGGCGGGTGAGAGGCGGAGTCAGTGCCAGCAGGCGCCCCCGACGGCGGGCGGGGCTAGGCCGACCGACCCCGCGACTGGATAAGAGCTTGAGGCTGAGACCCGCCAGAGCTGTGAAGCGGGACTGACGGCTTACAGGACCTCAAAGCTGGAGGCCAGCGCAGGAAGCAGGTAAGATCAGGGTCTCTCCTTGCGCATCCTTGGAGGTGGCATCTCCATTACCCCCGCCCCACTCTGACCCTGGACGGCTGTGCTGCGGAGTGAGGTGCAGGAACGAGAGCCGTCCGGGCTCTGGGTCCAAGATGCCAACAGCTAGAACTTTGGAGAGCAGCTCCTTCCACACAGAACTAAGGGGTGTGCGCTCAGCGCCTGTCCTGGAGTATAGGGTTCCATAGAACCCAGATTCATAGACCTTCTTCACAGGAGGTTGCTGTTACTTCCCGGGGCGGGGGTGGGGCGAGGCATGGCCTGTCTATGGCCGAGGCTGGACATCGCGAACCCTCGGTGATGGATTGAAGCCACTAGAGGGGCTGGAATCTGGAAGATGCACACCCCTAGGGGTTATTTTCACAGCATACCAAAAGCTCCATCTCCCTTCTCCCTCCCCCTACCTTCTCTTGTCTTTTCTGTAAGCCCGGGGAAGAACTCAGACTGTGGGGAAAGACAGAGAACCTTGGCTTAGGAACCACCTGTTTCCTGATCCAGCTGGTGAAGAAACATGTTTTCCCAGGGGCCATTTTGCTGTCTGTGCCCAAACCTCGGCTCTGAGCCATGAGTTGAGGAGTAGAGTGGGGAGCAGAACCTGGGACCAGGTCCTTTGCTATGTATGTGCCTTGCCAATTTCATATCCAACCTACTCTGGCAATCCTACCTGCTCCCTAGCAGCTGCAAACCCGCTTGCCCATTTTTGACATGTGAGAGGAATTTGCATTTGGGTTTGTCACCAGGGTAAAGAGGCCACAGAGAAGTGGTGCATAAAATAACTTCTGTCAGGAGTTTTTGTTTAGGGATGCAGAGGAAAGTCACCCCATTAGAGCAGCCACCCAGATGCCGGGCTGCCATCAGTGTGCTCGTCTGAGATCAGTGAAAACAGGCTGTCACTGGGTGTGAGGGCTGCTGCCTCACTTATGCGCCTTGGCCCTGGCTCCGTGGAAGCATAGGAAAGGCTTTCTCTGGGAGTGTCACTAGTGTAGTGGCAGACTGATCCCTCCCCTGGTGACATTCTGGTAACTCTGTCAGCTCAAAGGCCTGTGAAGCCATAGTCATGGGCAGGGTGATTTGTGTACATGCTCCTTGGAGAAACTGACCACCATTTTCAGTTACTGTGGCTGATTTTGGTTATATCCATTTTGCTTTTTATTGCATTGCTAAGTATTAAAGAAAGCCACACACACTTACAAAGACTGATGTGAGTGGAATGCTATTGACAAGGTGTAAAATTGCCCCCCTGCGAATGTGGATAAGCAATACAAGCAACACCTGGGATTGGTATTAGGAAACAAATTAGAAACCACACAAGCCTGCACTAATAGGAATGCAGGCTTTGGCAGGAAAGGGAACTGTAGGGGTGGTGTCCAAAGCCAGTCTCTCCCATGATAGAGAACATCCCCAGCTGTCCTCCATCCTGGCCATGGTACCTCAGGTGCTTGGACTACCTCAGGTCTCTGTGCTCAACTCAGGTACACTGTAGACATGGCTACTGAACCTGTCTGTTGCTGTGTGTTTCTTTATGTTGACCGAAGGTCAAGAAGAAAGAAGCAGAGTTCCTTGGGCTCCAGCCTACCCATGAGTAAGAGCAAATGCTCGGTGGGACCAATGTCCTCTGTGGTAGCCCCGGCTAAAGAGCCCAATGCCATGGGCCCCAGAGAGGTGGAGCTCATCCTGGTCAAGGAGCAGAATGGAGTGCAGCTGACCAACTCCACCCTCATCAACCCACCACAGACACCAGTGGGGGTTCAAGAGCGGGAGACCTGGAGCAAGAAAATTGATTTCCTGCTCTCAGTCATTGGCTTTGCTGTGGACCTGGCCAACGTCTGGAGGTTTCCCTACCTGTGCTACAAAAATGGTGGAGGTGAGTGTTGCCTGGCCTCCTGTGCCTTCTAAGGGTGGGGCTACAGCAGAAGGTGTGAGGAGTGCAGTTTAGACTAAGGAAGCTATGGTACAGTGGGGCTGTGCTCTCAAATGCTCACAGTGAAGGCTGAGGAGATAACTAAGTCAGTAATGCACTTTCTGTGCAAACATGAAGTCCTGACTTTGATCTTCAACCCCCCCACCACCACCAAAAAAATGCCAGGGTGGCACACATTTGCAACGATAGTTAGCACTAGGGAGATGGAGACAAGTAGAACCCTGGAAACTGATAGCCAACTAGTCTCAGTCTAGCCTAACCAGAGAGCATCAGGCCAGCAAAGGACACTGTCTCAAGATGAGCAGCTCCTGAGGAATGACACCCAAGAATGATGCCTGGTCTCACAGGTGCTTACATGCTCCTGTATACACAGGGCCATGCATACAACAGAAGATGCTGTCATAGGATGGTGAGGCTGCTCACCAGCAGCAATGCCTTCAGCCTTCCCAAGCAGAAGAGTTCAGGAACGTGGATCCCAGAGAGCAGAAAAGAGAAGGGAGTGGGTGGAGACATAAGGTCCTGACTTCTCTTTCCACTGGTGTTTTCACTTTATAAAGAAAATTCTAAAAGACCAAAAGAACATGTGTTAAGACAACTTCAGCAATATTCATAGAGTTGTTGAACTTTGTACAGTTTGAAGTTAAACTTAGAAAGGCAGAAGATGTCCCTGAATTGAACTGAAATATACCCATCGTCTCTACATCCCCCCATGTCTCTGTCTGTCTGTCTGTCTGTCTGTCTCTCTCTCTCTCTCTCTCTCTCTCTCTCTCTCTCTCTCTCTCTCTCTCTCTCTCTCTCTCTGTGTGTGTGTGTGTGTGTGTGTGTGTCTGTGTGTCTCTGTGTGTCTGTGTGTGTCTGTGTCCTTCCTTCCTTCCTTCCTTCTTCCTTCCTTCCATCTTTCTTTAAAAATAGTTCTGGGAATTGAGCCCAGAGCCTTGTGAGTCAGGATTTCACTGTTGACTAGGCAGTTCTTGAACTCACTCTGTAGATCAGGAGGGCTTTGAACATATGGTCTTCCTGCCTTTAGCCTCTGGAGTATCTGGGATTATGGGTCTATGCCAGCAAGCCTGGTTCCCCCACTCTCTTGTCTCAGCTATAGAGCTATAGCTTTGCAGTGAAGCTTAAAAGAAGGCAAGGAGCAGGGTTAACAGAGATTCCAGTTGAGCACCGAAGGCCTCTATTCCATGGCTTGGTCTCCCTGACTGGCTGCAGGATATGAAACATTGCTTTGGGAAGGAAGGGCTCAGGCAAATCCATGAGCGCAATTGCTTAATTATGTACTCTAGAAGGTGAGGGGCCCAAGGCCTCAGCAGCTCCAGTAAGTGACCCAAAGACAGGTGAAGAGACTCCCACCTTCCTCATCAAGACCTCAGGAGAAAGCTGTAGCTAAACTCTGACTCACTCAGATTGAGGAGAGCAAGAAGACTCTGGTGGGTGTAAACTTTGTGGAGTGAGTTTAATCAAACCAAGTCTCACACTCTGGCTCCAGGAAACTCCTGGCAGCAGAAACTCCTCTCTGGTCTCCAGAGAAGCAGTCTCTAAATGTCAGGATTAGGTCACTAATCCCAGGACACAACTCTCAAGGGGCAGAAGTGGAACCAGGCAGGAAGAGGCAGACAGTGCTAGAAGTAATGCTGAGAAGTGACTCCAGACCTTGACTGCCTTGCTTCTGGCTGAGCTCAGGACATGGAGGTATGGTGACAATCAGAGGCATTGAGTGGAACATGTCCAACACTGACTTAGCTGGGACAAGCAAGGAGGTGGGGTTTATCACTCATCCAGGATATCCCCTTGGGTGGTAGCTATGCAGAGCTTCCCACTCTAAACAAGAATCTGGGTGACAAGATCATACTTAAAGTTACAACATCAGGGCCCATATGCCGATAATGAAAGCAGCCTCCCTTTTATGGCCCCAAGCTGAAGCTTCTGTCTTGTGCACAGGTGCCTTCCTGGTACCCTATCTGCTCTTCATGGTTATTGCTGGGATGCCCCTCTTTTACATGGAGCTGGCACTTGGGCAGTTCAACAGAGAAGGAGCTGCTGGAGTCTGGAAGATCTGTCCTGTCCTGAAAGGTAATGTGCAGGCACATGGACCCCCATGAGGCATGGACATGTCTCTGGAGCTTCAGAACAAGATAATGATGTATGGACAGGTTCTAATTTCCTAAACTATGTGCACATATGTATATGCTCTTCTAATGTGGGTCCTACCTTAAAGACTGTAATGACCAGAAATCTTCTAGAGCATTGCCTTGCTCCTAAGCCAGGCTGCCCTGCAGCTAAGTGATGGTAAATTTGTCAGAGTATTAAAATGGTAAAATTTTTTTTATAAAACTACTTATCTGTCATCTATCAGTCATCTACTTACCTGTTTATGGTCTATTCAGCAAGCACCCTTTTAATCTATATCTATCTGTCTATTCATTTATCAGCCATCTATCTATACAACCATCTATCTCCAATCATCACTCATTTATCTATACACTTATCTATATTCATATCTATTTGTTCACCTGTCAATCATCTATTTATCAATAATCTACCTACCAGCATGCATTTATCAATCAGATATCTAGCAATCATATATATAGTTCAGTGAGCCCCAAGAATTTTATATAAGGCTTCAACACTATAAGACAGATGTACTTTATACTGAGCCAGGTGGCCTGCCCAATGGTTGTCACTTTCTAGATGTCACCTTCCTTGATCCCAGGAAATCCCAGGTAGAGAACACTATGCCTTCTGCATAGGAGACATAGTGAGAAGTCCAAGGACTTCTCCATGTGTTAAAAGTGAATCCTGGGTCCACCCCAGCCCTGTTTACCACAGCCAGCTTTGGAGAACACTTGTCCTGATCCAATGCCATCCCAAAGAGGTGAAGTTCCAGGAGATTTCAAGACTCTTCTTGGAAGATATCCAGTGAGGTTGCCCTCCAATCACTGGCACTTGCTGAGAAAATGATTCTTGAAAGCACTGGGTTTTCTCAGAAGTATTTGAGCAGTGACTGCAGGAAGAAAGCAAAGCCCCAGTTCCCAGTGTGGTGTCTGTGGACCAGTGTTTGACACTCAAGACCAGAAATTGCTGCTCTGGGTAGAGGCAACAAAGGGTTGCTGATCAGGCCAGGCTCTTGTCCAGTGGAAATGTGAAACACAGAGACTGTTGGGCATAGTTGGGCTGGGTTTGAGATTTACATCTTGTAAGTGTTGGGTAACTTTTTCCTCCTAGGTTAAAGTAGTTCCCCAGATTACACTGAAGTGAAATTGTAAAGAGGGACCTCACCAAAACCTACCTGCATGTACAACTTTAGAGTCATCCAGATCCTCTGGGGACACAAATTGGCACTGGATGTTCCATTGTGATAAAAATGTAGGAGCCAGCACTTACAAGAACTGCATAGGACTGACTGTCTGGCATCATCACTGGGTCCTGATGGAGAGCCACTGTGGCACTGGGAACCCTGTGACTCTAGGGAACCCTGTGACTCTAGGAGATAATTCTTTTGTTGAGAGGAGTTTCACTGTCCACTTACTATACAAACTTTATTGGGTCAATGTCAGTGGGCTCAGCCTAAGAGCCACAGATGAAAATGAATGACTCATTACATGTTCGCCTAGACTCTATCTAGCAGTGCTAATGTGACCCAGGGAGTAGACACCACTTCTGAGGCTGTAGCGGTAGCCAGGATGAGCTTCAACTAAATCTGGTGGCAGTTGATAACTGAATTTAAGACCCAGCCTGCCTATCCTTGTATAGAGAAAATGTCAAGGGTTGGTGGCCACATGTGGCCATGCACATTGCAATAATGGCAGAATTTGATCAGTCAGATTTCCCTCCTACCCCCCCCAAGGCTCATGCCTCTTGATTGTGGAGAAGACCTAAGCTTTCCATAAGATACAACCAATATTGTGCCTCAGTTTTCACTGACAGTTACAGGACTGAAAGTCCAACAGGAAACCAGGAAAGAGGGCAGATTCAGTAGTCAGGACTGTGCCCAGTAGCAGAAAGCTAGTTAGCTCACACAGGGACCTACCCAGAGCACAAAGTTCTCCATCCATCTCTGGATATTAGTAATGGTGTCCTGTGACAGTCTCAGCACTAAGTAACCTGAGGCAGGAGTATTACAAGTTCTAGGACAATTTGGACAACATAAACTTTTGTCTTAAAAAGTGCTTTTCAGTAAAACCACTAAAGCATTTTTTTCTTTACTGTTTGTAAAGCCTCAGTAAACCATTTTAAAGAGCATCAAGGTATTATGCAATGCTAACAGCTTGGCTTGGAGCACAGTGGAATTGAGCAGGTGTTGATACCAATAGCTTTGTAGAGAAAAGACTATGGCCCTGTGACTAGGTGAGAGAGAGACCTTCAAGAAGGTGGGTAGTGAGCACAGCCAAGTGATGATCCCCCTGCTCCCTAGGCTGGCTTTCATACCATTGCAAAGAGCCATGTAGGAGAGTCATGCTGGAACAGAAGCATGGCTGTGGGCTGTGGAAAGAGCCTATGAATCCCAGGTGTGGCATCTCAGTCAGAGATGTTCTCTTCAGCTCCTTACTCAGGCTGGGGAAGCTGCACTCAAGGAAGCCAACTTCTAGCTTTGGCATCTGTGTGCAATCATGGAAGTTCATTCTCTCTCTCTCTCTCTTTCTCTCTCTCTCTCTCTCTCTCTCTCTCTCTCTCACACACACACACACACACACACACACACACACACACACACACACACACACACACACACACACACACACACACACACACACACACGGGGAGGAAGGGAGAGAGAGAGAAACTAAAAACATCATGGTTGATGAAACATCTTGATTTCAGCTGGGTAAATTTTGCAGCCTGTGCTTATAATGAAAGGAGCATCCAGTGAAGCTCTCATTAGATAGAGCATATGCTGTGTGGCAACAGTCATCACAAGATGTTCATTTTGTTTTGGGTTTGTTTGTTTGAGACAGGTTCTTATTCTATATCCCATGCTGCATGCTGACCCTAAACACACAGTGATCCTCCTGCCTCTTGTCTCCTGAGGATTTCAGGTATATCCTCTGTATCCATAAGAACATTATTACTGCAAAAAAGAAATCTGTGTGTGCTTTCTAAAGGTGCTGTCTTATGGGGCATAAAGTAGGAAGCCAGTAGTGGTGGCAGGTTGGGGCAGGCTACACTTTAGCAGCTAAAGCTGGTGGCTGTCCGGGTTCCTTCTTCCAGAGCAGAGTTCAGAGTGACCGACTGAATAGTCAACTCTTGCACCTGCCTACCTAAGGAGACATTTTTCCTTTCCCAGCAGTTGGAACAGCTGAACAGGCACACGGGGTGTGTGTGTGGGGGTGGGGGTAGTCTCTTGCAAGCTCATTTGCCCTGGGAGCCACATCCATTGGTGGCAGTGTTTACTCCGCTGTGAAGGAAGGTGTTCTTGTCACTCTCTTGTAAAGCTTGTCACTCACTTGTAAAGCCTGGATGGAACACGCCTGCCTCACACAGCAGCAGTCCCCAAAGGATGAGAGGCACAGTCATCTGTTTCAGACACTGCACTTACATTCCACCATTGTACACATTCCAAGGTTTCTTTGAGTTCTTAAAGTTTTAAGCTAAGGACTTAAGATACACAGTTTTAACCGTAAAACGTTTCAAATGGGGCATTAACCATTAGCCACCTTTCAGGGAAAACCTTCGCCTATGCAATTTGGAGAATTGTGGAGTCTGACAACATGGCTTCTTGGCAATATGGTTGATAAACAGCATGACTTCCAAAAATGGCTGCCTGATGAGTTCACTGTAAATCAAAACCATTGGTTTGCTGCATGGAATTGCAGTGTGGAGTTATTTAATCTTGATTAATTCTATATAGGAGAAGGCTTTCCAAAGGAAACTGTTTTGGTTTTACTATTTCTACTTTTGAGCACATTCAAGGAGGATCGTTTACTCTGCTGGGCTTAACACAAATATATTTTAATGCCTTCACTTTGCCTTTATGGAAACCTAACAAGGTTTTAATAAAGCTCACCAAAGTCATAAACCAAAACAATTATATCTGCAAAGCTGAGAGTGGGTGTTTGAATGAGAAAATTCTGCATGGATTTCAGTCAAATGAGCTACAGTGCAGAAACATGGCTGTGCTTACTTAGCCAGATGCAAAGAGGAGTCCCTTTGACCAACGTGAGGGGCCTGATAACTGCCTGAGCATCTTCTCACTGCTCAGGATGGCCTTTTTCTGGAAACTGCTCACCTGGAAACTGCTTACAGGAGCACCCACTAAATGGCTGGCCCCAAATTCCAGGTTTAGTGACCTTGAAAAGAATATATCAAGTCCTGGATGATCCCAAGTAGTAAAGTGTACCCATGGGTGATCTTGGAAAGTCCTGGGTAGTCTCACACATTGTAGGTGAAACTAGATGGTTTTGTTTGGTTCTGACCAATCCTTGAAACCCCTGGGTAATTATGTCTGGCCTTGGAGACACAAGGTGGTCATGCATGATCTGGGCAGTTCTAGGTGGCTGTGAACATTAAATGACGGTGTTTATCCTGAGTGGTCTTGGAGAAAGAGTATAAGTAGTTGTTAATGGCTGTGTCTTAAGAGATTCTGGGTGACCCCAACAGGTATGGATGAATACAGACAGCTGTGGATAGTGTATATAATTCTGGGTAATCCTAGATTTCCCTGTATAAACATGGGCAGTCTTATTTAACCTTTCATTTTTAATGGACCTTGGTACTTGTGGGTAGCCATAAAGGGCCTAGTTGTCTTTTAATGATTTATGGTGGCTCTGGACAGCATTGGGCATTTCCAGGTAACTGTAGGTGGCCTTTGATGACTCTGTTAGCAAGGTTGATTCTACTTACTCTAATAGCTATGGATGATTCTAAATGTTTAGTGTGGATCTAGTAGCCATAGACGACTATGCTTGGTTGCCCTGAATGATCCAAGGAAGCTGTAGATGGCCCTAAATAGGCCTGAAAGACCCTGGCTACTTCCCAAATGACTGTGGTGGGAATGAATTTTCTTAATAATTCTGTATATCTATGGGTGACACTGGATGGTCTAGTGTATTTATGGCTGACCCTAGGGCTGAATGTTCATAGGTTAGTCTCAGATACTCTTTGATGGCCTTTGATGACCCCTCTGGCTCTCGATGCCTCTCTGAGACATATTGATATCTCTGGAAGATGCAGATGTTTTTTTTTTTAAGGTGGCAATACCTTCTCTGTAATCACAGGGTAAGGTCTGGTACCCATCCTTCCTATGTGTTTTAAGGTGTGGAGTGCAAAGGATGTCAGTGCACCAACTCAGAGTGAGTAGGTAATGAGAAGGGGCATCATGCTGATGGTAGCTGTACTGTCATCACCAGGCGTGGGCTTCACCGTCATCCTCATTTCTTTCTACGTGGGCTTCTTCTACAATGTCATCATCGCGTGGGCACTGCACTACTTCTTCTCCTCCTTCACTATGGACCTCCCATGGATCCACTGCAACAACACCTGGAACAGCCCCAACTGCTCTGACGCCCACACCAGCAACTCTAGTGATGGCCTGGGCCTCAATGACACCTTTGGGACCACGCCTGCTGCTGAGTACTTTGAGTAAGTGAGTGGTCAGTTCTTCCTGTCAGCCTGGGGAGTGGGAGGGTTGGCAAGTCTGGGAACTCAGAGCAGCACTGAGGACATCCTGTACATACCTTGTTGTTCTCAAAGCTGTGTTGAACTAGTCCCTTCCCTTGACCAGAGCTGCTGAATCCTGTCCTTATGCATTATATTTTTGAATTGCAAGGATGATCTTCTACGTTCTTATTCAAACTCTATTGATGGAGGTCTCAGGAGGGATGGACCTTGGTCTATTGCCCATTTGTTCTGTTCTGGCTCTGTAATGAGGTGGGAGGAAACTGCCCAAGACACTGCATTACTTCTTAGTAGGAAGGGGAGCTCTAGCTTTGGGCTTCCAGAGCACAGGGCATGGAACAAGCAAGTTCTCTGTTAGCTCCAGAAAGGGACCTCTGAGCATTACTGCCTGAGTGCCTCGGCTTCATAGACAAGCTGCTGACAGGTTACAAGGACTTCCCCTTGCCATGAGGATTTCTCTTTTGCAAAATTTCTTTACCTACTTAACTGTATCCCTTTTCCATGAATGGTGCCAGCTTTCTTTCCCCAACCCTGGTACACTCTCATCTCCAGCAAGCCTTCCTGGTTTTCTGTCTTCTTGCCAGGCCATCTTCTTGCTTAGACCATCCTTTCATAGTCTACGTGTAAGCTAGCATTCTCCTAGAATTTGTTTTCTTGAGTCGTTCTGTCTCCAGTTAGCTCATCTATACCCATCTTTATCACTAGGTGGCCTAGCCTAGGAAGGCTATGATACCCACCTCATAAGCCCACTGTTGACTTTTCTTTAAGTCTAGGCATGTGTATGTTCACTAATATGTGTATGCACATGTGTGCTTATGTGTGTATTTATGCACATGAATGTGTCTGTGTATGAACTTGAATGCTCACCATAAAGAGCCATGCTGTCATAGGCAATGTTTTCCCCTGTGTAATTGTTCAAGATGGCAGCTATGAAGATGGAAATATCAGATATGTGAAGGAGTCTAGCTCTGCAGCCACCCTGCCTCTCTTAGGACGCTCCTGGTGCTGGCTGGCCCACACTGACTGAGGCAGGGTCTGCTGAAGTGTGGCTTCTGTGACAGACATAAACAAGGGGAATTCAAGGCAATCACTGTCAAGGACAAGGTTTTCCCATGGACACTGATATTCTTTGTAGGGCTGAACTCCTACTGCTCTATTTGACCATGTCTTAACTACTCAAGTTTCAAGAAGCATAAGAGTTCACTTACGGATTATGAGAAGCTGTAGTTGGGCCAGTGCCTGTGAACTTAACACTCAACAGGCTGAGGCAGGAGGATTGCAAGTTCAAGGACTCCAGAGGAGAATCAAAAGCTCCAACAGAAGGGGCTTTGGCCAATAGAAATGAGATCATTTCTGCTCTAACTGCAAGCAGGTTCATTTGCAAAATGAGGTGCTTCACCTTTAAAGTTCTAAATAGTACTCACTAGAGGCACCGAGACTTGGGGGAGGTGAATGACTGGAAGCCCTGCCCTGAACGTGTAGATAGTTTTTCTTATGGCAAGCAACAAGGAATGACTGCATTCCTCAAAGAATACTCCCACCATCTGTCAAAGTAGATATTAGCACATTCTTAAGGCCTGTTCTCTATTGCACCTCCCTTACTGAGTATTCTTAACACTTGTCCTGTGCTCCCATGCATGGGAGCCATATCAAACCAAAGTAAAGAGGCCAGCAGGGACACGGGGGAAGCAGCATCTGAGGGCACCAGCTGCAGAGTTGCCGTTTGGAGACTCATCAGGCGCACTGAAGGAAGCTAAGAGCCAAACTCAAGCTTGAGTCAGAGTTAGCTTATCACACAAAGCAAGTGACTATGTTTGTGAGCTCATGTGTCTTTCACAACTTCCAGATGGATTGGAATGTGTTTTAGAACATTCAGAAAGAGCAGAGATGTCAGAGTGGGTGAGAGGACTGGAGAACTGCCTGATTTCTCTTTGGAAGATGCAGTGAGTGTTGATTCTTCTGTGTGGTTTTCAGATACGGAAGTTAGAGGGAAAGTGTAAATTAGTCTAGGGTTTTGTTGTTGTTATTGTTGTTGTTGTTGTTGTTGTTGTTTGAGACAGGGTTTTTTCTCTATGAAACAGTTCAGGCTATCCTGGAACTCACTCTGTAGACCAGGCTGGCCTTGAACTCATAGAGAACAGCCTGCCTCTGCCTCCCAAGTACTGGGATTAAAGTTGTACACCACCACCACTCAACCTAGTCTATGGATTTTTTGACAAGGAATAATGGAAAAATGTTATCTGTGAAAGTCTGGAAAGGCAGGCTACAGAGCAGAGGTGCCCAACCCTGTGCTCTTTGAAGACCTGTAGCCCTAGCCAAACATTGAGCTACTGAAGGAAACTATGGCAGAGATGGAGACAGGAAGAGAATGTACATTGCTCTATGAAGTATGTAGACACCAAGCTAATGGTTGACAGGAAAGCTGTGTCCTCTAACACAGGCATCCATGGGTAGCAGTCTAACCTTCCTGTGTGTGTGATGCCATGTCATGGATTTGATAGCTAAGATGTTGGCAGGAACAGGTGTGAAAGAGTAGTACCAAGCATGTCTGCTGCATCCTTGGAAATTAACGGGCAGGCCTTAGTGGGACACCAAAGACTGGTCATGTCGCCCCCAGGCTCTGACTCCACGGGGACAGTGCAGCTGTCCAGGATGAGGTATCCACAGGCATGGCCAGTCTTATATGTAGAAGTGATGCCTGAAGCCAGCTTGGTCAGCCCATGTCCACCACAGCCATCTATTACAGACATTTCCCTTTTGGGCAGTAGCCACTAGATAAAAAATACAACTTCTGGAGAAAGGTGAAAGGAAGTATTCCCTGTAGGAATGTGGAGTCTAGAGAGTGTCAACAGGCTAGCCCACAAAGTTGATTTTATTTCAGTGACTCTTGAGCTCACTTTTTTTTTTTTTTTTTTTTTTTTAAGGTTCTGGGTCTTGAACCTGGGCCCTTGTACATGCTAGATAAGGAACTTACCACAAAGTTACATCCTGTGCTGCATAGGTTTATGTCAACTTGATGCAAGCTAAAGTCATCTGAAAGGAGGGAACCTCAATTAAGAAAATGTTTCCATAAGATAGGGCTGTAAAGCTGGGTGTTGGTGGCACACACCTTTAATCCCAGAACTCGGGAGGCAGAGGCAGGAGAATCTCTGTGAGGTTGAGCCCAGACTGGTCTACAGACTAGTTCCAGAACAGGCTCCAAAGCAATACAGAGAAATCCTGTATCAAAAACAACAAACAAACAAACAAAAAAGATAGGCAAGCCTGTAGGACATTTTCTTAAGTAAGCAGTGATTGATGGGGGAGACCAAGCCCATAGTGCCATCCCTGGGCTGGTGGTCCTGGGTTCTATAAGAAAGAAAGCTGAGCAAGTGTTGGAGAGCAAGCCAGTAAGCAGCACCCATCCATTGACTCTGCATCAGCTCCTGCCTCCAGGTTCCTGTCCAGCTTAAGTTCCTATCCTGACTTCTTCTGTGATGAACAATGATGTAGAAGTGTAAGCTGAATAAGCCTTTCCTCCCAACTTTCTTTGGTCAAGGGTTTCATTGCAGCAATAGAAACCCTAATTAAGACTCCTCTTTCTCTCTTTCCAGCTGCTCCATTGGGGGTGGGGGTGGGGGTGGGAGTGGGGTGGGTGTGAGGGGGCAGACAGGGCTTCTCCTGTCTCCTCTTCTGTTCTCTCTGTCTCTTTACCCCTTTTCTCTTTCCTTCCCCCTCCATCCCCTTTATAATAAAACTTCTCACTTAAAAAAAAATATCCCCAGCCACCCTTTGCTCCTTTGTATTAGTTATTTAAAGTCAGGGTCTCACTATGCAGTCTGTACTTACTTGATCCTTCTTGCAGTGTGAACCCTTTTATAAGCTATACATTTCTCACTGCATGTCTGTTTCCTTAACTCCTCTGTCCTTCTGCCATTTCTCCAATGTCCATTCTCATTAGGCACGCAGAGAACTACTACAGGCTCATAGCAGAAACTGTAAGCTTGGTACTGTCATGCTCATTGCTATGATAAGAACTTATGAATATACTTACTAGATATGAAGCATAAGCCACAGAAATGCATATGATCTAAAGAACATCCCAGCAAGCCCACGTAACTGTAGCCACTTAAGACTCCCTGACTTCCATATATTTTCTAATCTAATTTATCAGAAAGTTAGGTTTAAAGCCAGAGATGTGCCCCTAATGGACCACTGTAGCTGCATCTCACTGTTTGATGTTTTAATTTTAGTTCAGTTTAGAGCATCCCATAATCTCTATGGCAGTTTCTACTTTAATAATGGGATATGTGTTTTTAACTTTGAAATGCTTGGGTTGTCTAGGTATGTTTCTCATGTCAGTTTCTAGTTTAATTGTCTTGGCAACATGTTTTATCAATGTTACTTACAGAAATTTACTGTTATATATGTACCGAAATGTGCTTTGAAGCTGCTGATATGGTCTCTGTCAGTAAATGTTCTGCATGTATTCCAGCTAGGCTACACAGTACATGCTTGTGGTCTCAGAACTTGGGAGTCTAAGGTCGGAAGAGCACTTGAGGCCAGGAGTTTGAGGCTACTTTAGGCAACATAGAGCACTACGTGGATGCCAGTTTTTTCATGTTAAGATTGTTGTTAAAAATCTTAATTTATTTAGTGATTTCCTGTTTACTTGTTGAATCAGTTACTAAGAATGAGATTTGAAGTCTCAATTATAATAGTGATTTTTTTTTTCTGTCATCGTTTAAACCATTAATGGTTATTGCTTCATCTGAAGCTTTGGGTCTTGGTTTTATTACATTTATTTAATTAATGTGTCATCTTGTTAGATAGTAGACTTGGTGGGTTTTATGATACTATAGTATTTGGCATTTGTCTTCCTTTGGGAACACGAGGTCTGGTCTGTGAGGTCTGATATGTGGGTACAGTGTGGTCTTTCTCCATCTTTAATCTCTGTGATTATGGCTCTGGGAGTTTCCCTTGAAGGATAGTTTGCCTCTGTGATCTGATGGCTTTGTGTGGCCAATACATCCTCTCCTCTGGCTAGTGAATGACGCTTAGCCCTGCGTGAGCTATGATGATATCAGTTCTCACTCCAGTGGATGTTTCTCCTGCTCTGTTTCCTGCAGGCTGAGTTCTGGTGTTCAGTGAGGACTTCCTGCACTTGCAGGTGTCTTTGTGGAAATCCATCTTAGAAAGGCCCTTCTTTCCAAGACTCTGCCCTGCTGTGTCCAGTTTCTTGGGGGCTCTGAGCTCCAGTCCATTCTTTGTATGCAGTGAGACTCAGAACTGATCTCAGAACTCTGTCCCACCCTGCCAGGGGTGAGGACTCCTGCAGGTGGGAGTGGGCACTGGCTGGGTTTATCCCCATGTGTCCTTCTTCCAAGTTGCAGTCCTAGGTTATCTCCAACCCAGTGTCTGGGAGCTTCAAGAAGGGCATATGTCCCTACAAGTACATGTGTGTATGTGTGTGTTTATGAGGGTATGAACATGTGCTCAATGCAGATGTGCATACATGCAACACTCATGTACAGGTATGTCTATGTTGAAGGCAGAAGTCAAGTCTGTTTATCTTCTCTAATTACTTTCTACCTTATTGGATGTGCCTGTGTGCATATTCATGTGGGTACATGTGCTTATGTGTGTGCAAACATGGAGTTCAGGGCCTGACAACAGGTATCTTCCTCAGTCACTCTTCATGTTATCATTTCTGAGACAGGGTCTCTCACTGAACCTGGAGCTCATTGATTTGACTAAGCTAGCTGGCCAATGAGCTCCAGGGATCCTCCTGTCCCCAGCATCCCACCCTATCACTGGGTTTATAAATATGCACCAGCAGACCTGGGGATTCAAACTCAGTTCCTAACACTTATACAGTTACAGGTTCATTACCTACTCATCTCCCCAGCTTCCAAACCACAGGATCTTAAGCATTCCAAAGTATCAAAGCCTTTTTTTCCCCACAGAATGAAACCAAAGCAGTGTAGTCCAACTCACGTCAATAGTGACTTCACAATCGCGGGTAAAGCCATGTGGGGTAGTAGCTTCAGGATCCAGACCTTGTGTGGCCATGATCTGAGTGCCACCTTCCTCCTTTGGGAGGAGCCGCACAGTTGTGGCATGTAGGGTTGTGTGCCCACCCTCACCCCTTCCCTTGCCTCTGGCTCTTTGTATACCTCCCTCCAGGTAAAGAGAATAAATGGCCACCTCCCTAAGGTTCAGGTAAGATCTGTGCTTGTGAGGAGACCAAGTTCTGAGATACAATTGGGGCATGGAGAAGGACACAATAAACTGTATGGGTCTAGACTTGGTGGTGTTAGCCTGAATTTTTTTCTGTCATTGAGAAGCTCTAAGAAATGAGGTCCCACTAGGACAGCAAAGCAAGGAAGCATTGGACAGCAGCCCAGGACAAGAGCAGGGGCCTTAAGAATCCTTGATGCCAAGATAGGCCAGTAACTCTACCAGGAGGTACTCCGGTCTGTCTCCTCTAGATCAGGTGGTTCACACTGCTTCCCAACATGCTAAGAGCTTGCGCAGTATCCATGGTAGATGGGATGATAAGCAAGCCATTGTACTCTATCAACCGAGAATGGGGGGCCCTGACCACGCTGCGATCCCTATATGAGGACACTGGCCCTAACTACTGCTGGAGTGTAAGGGGAAGGTTGAACTGGATTTTTACTGCTGCACTGTCCCTGCTGACAACAGCTAGCACCACCCCAGTTGTGGTTTCTAGACTATGGGAAACCACAACTGGGTTCTTCACCTTAGCGCCATGATTCCTGTTTCTGGTTGAAATCTCCAGAAAGTCGGGGTTAGTTGAGTTTCATTGTAAGTCTGGGCATTGACTTCCTGAGAAACCCCATCTGACTTACAATCCAACAACCCTGGGCTGTGATGTCTCCTTTCACTACACATCCCTCCACTTCCTTTGGTAGAGGCAGCATTAGAATAGGGAGGAGCTTTGAGCTGTGTGAAGGTGATGCAGCCATTTCCACATTGCCAGCTCTTTGGAAACAAGTGTACCTTCCACATATCCTCCTTATAATGGCTTCCCTCAAAGATGGATGCAGCTGTGCATGGTTCCCCATCGGGTCATTCCTCGGGGAGCCTCCTTAAAGTAGCAGTAAGTGAGTAAGTGTGTGAGCAAGAATGAGAGGAGTCAATACAGAATGCACAGGAACTTGCATGTGCAGTTTTACTGCTCAGAGCTCTCCTGGTTTTACCTCTGAAAAGGATGTTGGGATTATTACAAGACAGCAGCTCATGGTGGCTTCATTCGATATAGTCTCCTGGTTTCCAAGGTCTCCATTTCTCTGTACACCCAAATTTCCCATTCCCTCCCGACTCTTAAAACTCAGGTCTGTTGGTAGAGCAGTGTGTTGCTGACCTCCTGCAGGTTTCCCGGCAAGACATCCAGCTTCTCTGTCCAGTTCTGTGTCTCAGGGGACAGTCTTGAGTCTTTCATAGCAGGAAGGGGTATTTCTAGTCAGATCATACCAGGTACTTTCCATGTGACAAAGATGAGGTGGATAGCCATCCCATTCCAGTCTTGGGAGACAACTGCTCCCTCCAGAATCTTCTGTTGCTCTCCTCCAGGCGTGGCGTGCTGCACCTCCACCAGAGCCATGGTATCGATGACCTGGGCCCTCCACAGTGGCAGCTCACAGCCTGCCTGGTGCTGGTCATTGTCTTGCTCTACTTCAGCCTGTGGAAAGGAGTAAAGACCTCAGGAAAGGTGAGGTGGAAGCCAACAGGACCTGAGAACACATGGCAGTGGGTGGGTGGGTGGGTGAGTAAACATATGGCCATGGTTTGTGAGCAGCTCTGTGGTCACAGTTGGTGGGCAGACACATGGCCATAGTTGTATTGAGTAACATGTGACTATGCTTGTGTGTGGGTGCACATAGCCATGGTTGGTAAGTGGCCATGTGGACATGTTGAGTAAGTTGTCATATGGCCATGGTTAATGGGTAGCATATGGCTGTGGTTGGTGGATGGATGTGTAACCATGGGTAGGTTGGTGAACATGTGGCCATAGTCAGTGGATATATGGCCATGGTGTATAGGTATGTGGCCATTATTGGATGAGTGGTCATGAGACCAAGGTCAGCATGTAACCTTGTCTGGGTATATAGATCTGAGGCTATGGTTGGGTAGGTGGACACAAGGTTATGTGTAGTGGGTGGAAACATGGATATAGTTGAATGAGAAAGTAGATAGGTGGTTATGGTTGAATTGAGGCAAGATAGGTAGCCATGATTGTTTGGCCAGGGACACATGGCCATGTTTAGATAAGGAAATGTATGGCCATGGTTGAATTAGAGTTGACATGTGACCATGATTTGGCAGGAGCAGTAGACACATGATCATGGTGGATAAGGATAGACATTGTGCTTGGGGCAGGGCATTGAGAAAAGCATTTACAATGGTGTGTACAGCATGAACTTATTTCACTTTTTACTGATGAAAATATTTGGCAGTTATGTAAGTATGGGTACCAATAGCAATTTGACCAAAATTACCCTGACACCTGTTGTAATACATGTGCCAACACAAGGAACCCTCCAATAATATCAGGTATCCCCTTCCCTGACTTTATGCCTCAAATCCACTCCTTTCCACATATTACCCTAGATGCATCAATGTAAGCTCCCACCAAGGCCCCACTGCATGTGTCTTAGGCCCCTTGGAGATACTGTCTTCTCTTCCAGGTGGTGTGGATCACAGCTACCATGCCCTATGTGGTCCTCACGGCCCTGCTACTGCGTGGAGTCACCCTCCCTGGAGCCATGGATGGCATCAAGGCATACCTTAGTGTGGACTTCTATCGGCTCTGCGAGGCATCTGTGAGTGCAGCCCCCATCATGGTTGGCAGTCCTTTGAGCCAGTGGAGATTGTGACAGGGCTCCTGCATATGGTTCAGAGGCCCAATCTGTGGCTTAGCATCAATTCCTTCCTATCCTTTTAGGCCAGCAGATGCAGACTGGCCTGTTTACCTGTACAGATGTCTCCTTCATAGGCAGGGTTAGAGGAGGAAGTGTTGAGAGGATGGAGAGAAAGGAGACAGGGAATGGCAGTCTCTGGCTCTCCACAGACATGGAAAGCTGTGACAGCACCCTAAACACCCCTCACCTTCTTCACCTCTGATAGTACTGGTCCCAGCAGGTAGGGGTGTGTGTGTGTGTGTGTGTGTGTGTGTGTGTGTGTGTGTGTGTGTGTGTAAGTTGTCACTAAGAACACAGTCTGTGGCTATGTATTAATTGTCTGCAGGCCTGAGCTGCCTCAGGGTCCCATGAGAGTCTGAATTCCTGATTCACTGAAGGTTTCTTAAGTAAAAGAAGGGGTTATTATAGGTTAGAAGATTTGGAGACCTCATGAGAGATGGGCTTTTCTGGGCTGTAGGAGATGTTCCTGGGAGAGGAAAGGGGCAGTAACCATCTTTGAAGAGCAATGAAAGCAGCTGATTTTGGAGATACAGTTGTGACAGAATTCCATGAGGAGTTGTTGGAAGTCATGTGGGCTGGGTTGGGACTGGCGATAAACCCAGAGGCAATGCAGGGAACCTGAAAGAAACACTGTGGTAGTCTTGTTGGAAGGGTATAGGTTTCTGCTGATTCTGAGGCTAGAATAGGTGTGTGGGTCTCCAATGGAGTAGGGCGGGAGGGCTGCAGATCCATACTGGGGCTGAGTCACAAGGTCCTTTGGGAGTTTACTGCCTGATACAAACCTGAGGCAGAAGTAGACAAGAATGGACTGAGATGCTCACACTCAGAAGGCTCAGTGGGGAATGACGGTGTCAGCATAAGTCTATGTGTAGGTGGAAGGGAGGGTTGACAGCATGGACACATGTTCCACAGAGGGACAGAAGAGGTAGGGGAAAGCAAAGGGAACCTGTGACACTGAACAAAACCCAGGAGGACTATGGACATCATCCATAAGGAAACCTGAACAAACCAGGAAGACATGTTTGAGAATTCAAAAGAGAAGGCCATTAGAGTCTCAGCAAGCAGGCATGCTCCCTTGAATGATACATGATAGAAATAGGTACCTAGATAATCAAATATATAAATAGAAAAAACAAAACTAATCAAGGAAGACAAAAAGAAAAAGAAGCTGTTTCTAAGACCTTGTAGGAAAGTGTTCCGGATAAAGTCAGCCAGGCTTCTGAGCAGGGCCCATGGAGGCACAGGGTGGGGTGTGACAGTGGCCCAAGCAAAGTGCATGTTAAGAACCTGATTAATGGCACACCAAAATCTCGGGGCAGGGGTGGGGAGGGAGGATACACTGGGTGAACACTGGGACTGTGGGAAACGAGTTCTTGGTGATACTGTTCCTACCTGAGCCACCTCAATGGGTGAGCTTGCTATGACAGCAAGGCAGGACCCCTCTACTGACTGACCACCTGCTCAACCACTCCAGACTCAGCCTCCCCACCATACTGATGCCAACTGTCCTCAAACACACAGTCCCCAACACTGGGATAGTCTGAAGCTCTGGACACTGCTACCCAAAGTACAGAGATGCCAGATCCCTTGTTGTCTGGGTTCCCACAGTGCAGGGTTCCAGGCTCCTCAGCAGCATCAGGTCCTCTGTTCCATGAGCTCAGCACAGCTACTTCAGACTTCCTCAGTCTGTGCACTGAAGATTCTAATGACAGGTTCTGACATCCTTGTCTCAGTGTCAAGGGCCCTGGGCTACAGGGCACTCAGAAACAAATTCTAGTACTGTCCAACCCCCAAATAATTTAGATGGTAGATCCTTGGGAGAGAATTTCAGAGCCTTCCTACCAAGGATACATGGGAGCTCTTCTGCCTGGCTCCCTAGGTCTTAACACCACCCCAAGCCAAGCAGATTACACCCAATTTCATCGTTTTGGTACAACAATCAGCTCTTGTGCATTTCTTTTCATGTTCAGAGAAATGGACCTACTATTGCTGGACATCTGTGACTGGTCTCAGGTGGCCTGGGGCTCTGTCTATATGCCCCCTCAAACCACAAGTTGATATTCAAAAAACACAACCTCCCCTTTCCCATGCCCTTTCAGATCAGGGCTGTAGGAAGGCTGTTTCCCAAGATAGCAGTTACCTACCACTGCCAGGGATGTACATCCATCCCATTTGCTGAGGACTTTTGCCGCCTCGGCTGGAGGTGAACCAGGAATGTAGATGGGAAGATGGCCTAGTGACAGCTCCCGATCCCCTCTCTGGCGGAACTTGAGTCCCACGGTTCTCTCTAATCATGTCTCAATGCTCTCCCATCTCTGGCTGTGATAGGTGTGGATTGATGCTGCCACCCAGGTGTGCTTCTCCTTGGGCATTGGTTTTGGGGTGCTGATTGCCTTCTCCAGTTACAATAAATTCACCAACAACTGCTATCGGTAAGTCCTGAGCTACCATCACTGGGAGATGGTCTGCAAAACCTACTCAGTGTCACTGATCTTGAGGTCTGCCCCTTGGAGGTGAAGCATTCCTGGAGGAAAATCACAAAATCTCTGAGCCACACAGATTTCCTTTCCTTAGCTTTGTTTGTTTTTTTCAGAGACACAGGACCTTATGGTATAGCCTATGTTGTCCTGAAGCTCACTATGTAGCCCAGGCTGGACTTATCATGCCCCTTCCGCCCCACTAGCTTTTCAAATACTGAGATTAAAGGTGTGAAACACCATGCCTGGCTCCACTCGGCATCTTCCAACAAAATCTTGTGTCTCACTCTAAAGAAGATATTGGGACATGAGGTGATGTGTGCCACCTTGGGGGAAGAGCCAGATCTCCAGGACAGGGTTGCAGTCCAGGCCTTCCTCTGCAGACACACATTCATCTCTCTCTCCCTTCTGCTATTCTCCATCCTCTCTCTCCCAGTCCCCCACACCACCCCCACCATGAACTTCCTCTCCTTTGCTCTGTGTTCAGTTTTACCTAAAACCTTCACCTAGGGTACTTGACTCTCTCATAGCCTAAACTGAGGGATCCTGGGCCTGGGAGGATGTCCCTGGTGCTGAGAGTCTTAGCCTGAGTCACCTGAAACTACATGCTGGAACCCCATCAGAAAGTTCTACATCAAAATTGTAATACTTCCTCCTGAAAAGAGATCTGTCCTCTTTGAGTTAGTGGGCACAGAAAATACAGAATAAACACAAGGATTGCACAGAGGGAAATAAAGCGGAGGATGGGTATGGTCCCCAGTCCTGAGGCGAGTTGTACCTGGAGCCCAGGTGTAGACCAGGGCAAGCACTCCACAGCGAAGAGCTGGGTCACCCAGTGTAAACTGGGGGACCCTGACTTTCCCAGTGGCCTCCACACTTGCCTCCATCCCTGATTATCAGTGCCTAGAGTCGATTCACCAGACCAACCACTCTGGTGGCACCCCCATGTGTGCATGAAAACTTGCTTTCACCAGCTCCCAAACCCGTGCATGCCCAGGTTCCGGGACTCTTGTGAAGTGGCCCGGTGCCATGATGGATGTGTGCATGGGACATGGAGTGGTCATCTCACTGCCCTGAGCCCTAACAGGACCCAGGAGTACCAGACAGGTTCTCCCAGTTATAGGTTCTTTGGTGGTACTCCTCTCAGAAGCTCCCTCCAACCCTGCCCATCACCTTGCCTAGATGCTGGAAATGGGTAATAACAGCTGGCTTCCCAGAGCCACAGCTTAACTGGTACTAGGACAGTCTGTCTTGTTCCTACAGAGACGCAATCATCACCACATCTATTAACTCCCTGACAAGCTTCTCTTCAGGCTTCGTCGTCTTCTCCTTCCTGGGATACATGGCACAGAAGCATAATGTGCCCATCGGGGATGTGGCCACAGACGGTGAGCCCCCCACCCCACCACATCTCACTCTGTCCTCTCTGGAGTACAGTCAAAGGGACATGGCCAAGACCCAGAGGATGTTGGGTATAAGACCTACTGATTCAAATGAGAACAATCATGGCCAGCCTATGCTCATGTGGCTTACCAGCCCCAGTCCAACTCCCAGCCCTGCTTCCTCTACACCGCCTATGCGGGGCTCACGTGAAACCAGTCCCTCAGCCTGTTCCCTGTAGATACTGTGTGGAGGTCTGTGTGGACATCATCATACGTTGTCATTTGGGTCAGCTAGTTCATGCCATGATGGAGTATGTAAAGCTTGGGGAAGAGGAAGACTGAGCTTTTCTAGCCACATAGTGTCAGGACAAAAAGATGCTAGGCATCAATTTGGTTTGCCAAAAGGAAGCAGTTTCTGACATTAGCTATTACTGTTCTCTAGTGAGTGTCCAGAGAGCATGGCAGACTTAAATGAGATTTGGGTCTAATCAGAAAAGTCCTTGAGTCTTTTGGCAAATGATCTTCCCTTCCTTCTCAATTGCCTGACTTTTGGGCACTGTTTTGGACACAGAGTATCTCTCCACACCTGGAAGTTGTGATTAAGAGTAGGAAAGGTGGAGGGGAGGACTCTGTAATCAGGTGATGTTGTATTTTCATCCATTTTTCTATTTCTATAACAAAATGTCTGAAGCTGGATGACTTTACAAAGGAAAGTTAATTTAGTTCACAAAGGTCTAAGAGCATGCAACCACAAGTGTGTCTTTCTTGAAGGCCTCCAGGTGGAAGAGAGAGAAGGACCCAGTTCATGTGGGCTAAACACATAGCTTTGCTTTGTAAGTGCCCACTCTTTTGTGATTAATTAGACTAGTCAGCCTCCCATCTCTGTGAAAAATGCATTAAAAAATCAGTTTTTAAAAAGAGAAGGCTTGTTTGGACTCAGTTTCAGAGATCTGAGCCCAGGATCCCTTGGTCATCACTTTGGACAGGCAGCAAGACAGACCATCATGGTGGAGTCATCATGGTGAGACCCTGGGGACTAAGAAACCAAGGAGAGAAGGGTTTGGGGCCACCACACATGACCTGCTTCCGCCAGGAGATCCCATTCAGTATAAATTCACCCACCAGTAATGTTAATTTCCCCAAGACCACCCACCTTCAACACACCAGCAACTGTGGACTCGATCTTCAACACAGGAGTCATAAGAAAGTCTACATCCAAAATGTAACATCAAACCAGTCCCAAGAGACCCACTTCTGAGAGACCTAGCTCTAAATCCATAGATTAGCAATCTCTTCATGAGGGTGGTGCCCCATAACCCAATACCTCTTAAAGGTCCTATTACCTCCTTATCAATCTGTCTTAAATTTCAACATGAACTGGGAAGATGGCTCAGCGAGAAAGTGCTTGTCACAAAAGTGCAAGAGCCTGATTTCAATCTCCAGACTGTGTGTGTGTGCTGAGTTCAATCTCCAGAGTGTATGTGTGTGCGTGTGCGTGTGCACACGTGAGCGTGTGCAAGCACACATGCACATATGTGGGGCATGCATGATCTGTGCTGGAAACCCACCTGGGACTGTCTGAGGCAGAAGTATCTGCCAATCTGAGAGTCACATTTTGTTTTCACTCCTCCCATTCCTATGGACATGTGTGTGTGAGTTGGGGAACAAGGGTACAAGCTGGCTGAGCAGGACATCTTTTGGGTGACCATCTACCAAGTGCTCTTGGGGCACCCTAGCCAGTGTCTGCTGAATCCTCAGGAAGTAAGACTCCTGAGAAGAAACAGAAGAAAAGCAGTGGGGGAGAGTCCCAAGAGATCTGAGCATTGCTGGCATTTGCTCGGCTGGGTGGCCTCATAGGGTGGTGTGGCAACCGAAAGCAAACTGGTAAGTAGGGAATCAGGCGGCGAACTTGTGGCAGTGGTGGATTCCAAGTGTGGTAAGGGGGGAGCAAGGAGCAAGCTTGTGGCAGTGATGGGGGTTTGTTCTTGTAGGACCTGGGTTGATCTTCATCATCTACCCTGAGGCAATTGCCACCCTCCCGCTGTCCTCGGCCTGGGCTGCTGTGTTCTTCCTCATGCTTCTCACTCTGGGTATCGACAGTGCTGTGAGTGATGCATGCCCCAAGGCTCCACAGTCATTCCTCATTGTTGACCTGTTCCTGGGGACGCTGCCCCTATAGGGCTAGCCATGACCCCAAACAGTTCCTCAAACCTCATGTGCTTGGCACAGAGCCTGCGCATCAGGTTCAGACATCACCATGACCCTCTCTGCACCTGAGTGGTAATGGTTGAAATGTAATTTACCTTTCTCTTCTGTGATCCAGTATCGGGGTCTGAACACACACAGAACAGAGCCCCAGTAGTCAAAGGGTTGGCCCATAATAGAGTGATTGGTTACCCCTGTACAGCAAGGCCTTTCCTTACTTCTGAATTCCCTTATGATGGATAGAGGCTGGGCATGGCCCAGGCTAGGCCTGGGAAACTCTTTGCAGCCCCCCGGTGTCCGACCTAAAATGGGCTGGAGCCAATGAGCCCTCTTAAGCTCCTTCAGCCCCATCAATTTCTCGAGACCATTTACTGAGTCCTAATATCAGAATTGGCTGGTGGCAGCTTTAGGCTGCCTCATACCATTTACCCATCCTAACAGAGCTCAGCAATTGTATGCTTCCTGGAAAGCCTGAACCAGGAATCCCTATTCCCAAGAGCATGCATCTCATACCATAGCCCTCCATCTTACACCCAGATGGTAGTCCATGAGTTTCTTGTCTGGAATCCAAGATGGCACACTCATGAGCATTGCTTGAAGACCACAGGCCCTACCTGGCTAGTCCCATTTTGGTGCAACTTGGGGACAGTTCCAATGCCCAGCATGGGACTGTGCTTGTTTTGGTCATGCATTTATCCCATCACTCTCATACAATTTTCAGCCCGGGGACTTTGAGGTGACTGTGGCTGCCATCCATAGACTCTTCCTGAGGCCAATGTCAGCAGGGAAACCTCATCAAGGACTCTTCTTGTCTTACCCCAAGTCTTCTGTACATTCCCTTCTTCACACCCACCCTGGGAGGGTAATGTCAACCACCTTTCTCTGTGTCCCGCAGATGGGTGGCATGGAGTCTGTGATCACTGGACTTGTTGACGAGTTCCAGCTACTACATCGGCACCGAGAGCTCTTCACTCTTGGCATTGTCCTGGCCACCTTCTTGCTGTCTCTCTTCTGCGTCACCAATGTATGTAGTTGCCTGCTCCTCTCGTGTCAGCCCTGGTACCTTGCAGCACAGCTGGTGCCATGGGAACAGACACACTTCATCATTTCTAAGAAGCTTCATCCTCTCCCTCAAATAAACCTACTTCCCTGTAGTCACAGACAGGGCAAATACAGATCTGGGACTTGGTTCCAGAGAGAATTCAGCACTTGGACAGCATCCAGAATGCCCTTCACATGGAACCTGCTTTCTTGGGGGTGAAGGGAGGCTGGAAAGTGACAAGAGACCTGTCTCTGGTGGCTTGGCTACTTTTGCACAGGACATACCACCAAGCTTGGCATTTAAGTGTCTCTGTCCCATGTTGTTTGAATCCTGGGAAGGGAGAGCAAGGGAGAAGTGGTTTCTATTTTATTTATTTAGGATGTTTCTCTAAGAAGCTGTGTATAAATCCATGACTCAAACTTTATTGGGGGTAAATAGGATATATCTCCAGAGTGAACCAACAGGATAGGTTACCTTTTTGGAAGACTATTTTGATGTTCATCGGGAGCTCCTTCTCTTCCAGGGTGGCATCTATGTATTCACACTGCTGGACCACTTTGCAGCTGGCACATCCATCCTCTTTGGTGTGCTCATTGAAGCCATTGGGGTGGCCTGGTTCTATGGTAAGTCTTGGTGGTCAGAGCAGCACTATGACATCAGTGTGTCAGCTAAACTAATGTCTTCTGGCTTGTTTTCTGAAAAAAGAAACACTCTGAAGAGAGACATTTAGACTCCACTGGACTCCAGAAGTTTAAGTCATGGCTCTCATGGCATCACAAGGTATATGGCCAGGGCTTGTCTACTGGATCGAGAAGGACAGCCAAGTGGCCACCTGGGAAGCCATGTTGTAGTCAGATATGTTCAGAGAAGTTGTGTTGTGTGGGAGTGTAAGATTTATTTAACACTGGGCCCTTCATAACAAACTGGCAAAAGGAAAATACCAGCTAGCTAGGACCCTACCAACAAGCACAGAATAGCTTCAGCCCCATCTGGACAGAGTCTAGCCTACTTGTTATGGTAGAGAGCTTGATTATACAGTTCAGTTGATCTGTGAGAGAGATGTCAAACTATGGCCACTTCCCAGAGGTGCATTTCACACCAAGTTGTCTAAACATATGTTAGAACCATAGGTCCTCCTGTGAGAATAGCCCATCAGCTAGTTATATGCTAAGAGTCCCTAGGGGTCTGGAGCTGATCACAGGCCTTTTAGGAGCTGGCTGGAGGTGGGACCTGAGTTGCAGGATCTTGGAGACCCCACATACTTGACTGGAGTCTACTCTTTTCCACCAAACTCAGTCTTCTTGCTGCAGTGAGGGTCTAATGGTGTCCCAGGACCTGACTGGAGCTCTAAGCAGTAGACCTTGACAAGAGCTCTAGTAAAAGACTTTCTGATGAGACCATGAGGTCTGCTGAGCTTTTTAAAGCTGGGTACCCCACTGCAGTCCCATGAGCCAGAGACCAGGCCAGAAGCAGGTAAAGGGAGTCACTGTTAAGATCTCCTTACCAATTCTTGAATAAGAAAAGCTAAATAATAGTGCTTAAAGAAGGATATTCCTAGATAGCACTTCTGGGAGAAATACCAATTATTAAATGTCTAGAGATAGCTTTAGATTAAAAAGCATTGCATGCACATACACATACACACTGGAATATTCGGCCTTTAAAAAGGAAGAGATTCTGGCACATTCTCCAACATGGATGACATCTGTGCTAACTGAAGCAAGCAAGTCCCCAAAAGACATAATACTGTGATGTCACCTATATATGACCCCTGAAGAGTCTGAGTTCCTAGAAACAAAGTGGAATGATAGGTGATGGGGTGGGAGTTAGAGTTGAATGGACCAAGTTTAAGTTAGGGAAGATGAGAAAAAATTTAAAGATGAAAGGTAGTGATGCAGCCACTAAGTTGACCCTCCAAATAGTGAGTTTCGTGTTGGATGTGTTTTGTGAGATTACTGCTTGCAGAAGAAAGTAGGGAGGCTGTGGGACCTGGAGAAGAAACAGCAGCAGGGTAGGGATGGAGTATTGCTGAGCCCTCAACTCACCCAGCAGACCACAGGCCTCTTTGAAGCAACATCAGAGCCAATTAGCACATGGCTGGATAAAATAGGAGATGTAAAGTTTAAGAGGGGAGCCCCCCTAGTGTCAAAAAAACCTATATATGTCCAGTTTCATCACTAGTCCCACTGCTATCTCTTCTTCCTTAGGTGTCCAACAATTCAGCGATGACATCAAGCAGATGACAGGCCAGAGGCCCAACCTGTACTGGCGGCTATGCTGGAAGCTGGTCAGCCCTTGCTTCCTCCTGGTAAGAACTATGGACCCTAATCCTTTCTGCCTCTGCCCTTGAATACATCCCAATTCCTTGAGATCACTGAGAAAGATGTCAGAGAGCTTACCTGGCTTCATGAAGCAATTAATAGTGATATATGATATAGCTACACAAGCCAGCTCACAGCCCTCTGCAGCCTGAGGGAAACATGCACTCACTCAGTTGGTCATGGGTAGAATACAGCCAGCATCAATGGGAGCATCAAGACAGCACTGGCTTCTTGTCTCCGGCTGAAATAGTTGATCCCTTTTTAACTATCCTATATGTCTTCTCCCTGTTGACAAGCCCCCTCCGCAGTATGAAAGGGCTGAACTTGATTTTAGGAGACACAATGAAATCTTTGAGTTTCATTCTACATTGGTTCACTGTATAAGATAAAAATGTATAAATTATGCTGGGCAGTTCATTTCACCAACTTCATGGAAGCATAATTTATGTAATCTTAAACCTAATTTTAAACCCATTACATATAAAGCTATGACCTTAGCAGAAAAAAAAGAAAGATGTTACTCATGTTTCTCTGAGTCACTGTGTTATCATATGGCCACAGAAGACAGTGTGCACTGCAGGCATGTTATTATGTGGCCTCTGCAGCAGATCGCATGACCAAACAAACTGACCATATCAAAATCTGCAGCAGATCACACAACCAAGCAAACTGACCATATCAAAATTAACTTGCATGTTGGAGTGTGGCTTTGACAGACACAGTGCTTTCTGGAAAATGTGTCATCTGTTGAAAGAGCAACAACAAAGAAAGTGTGAGGCATATGTGTCCAAATGTATTTTCCAAGTTGATGTGGTTGGACAGTAATCTTTACTGACCCTGAAAAATACACAAGTGAGGATTTGTACACAAAAATGCATCCTACTGCACATCCTACTGGACTTCAAATGTTTAGGAAGGGCTATTGAGTCCAGGTACAAAGAACATGTATAAGTATGCAGTTCGTAGCAATCATGTGTAGGTACAAAGTACAGGTGTGGTATTAAGCACATGTTTAGGCACACTGTACACATGCAAGCATAGGGTGTAAATATACAGCACATGTATTGGTGTACAGTATAGGCACAAGCAGTCTGGTAGGTACACAGGTAAGCACACTAAGTATAGGAATGAAGTACATGTGTAGTTACAGAGAACGTGCGTAGGTGTACCATTAGTGCCTCAGGAAGATGTTGTATTGTTTGGGCCAGGCTCAGGTAGCCTGGCTGGGGTTGGCACTTGTGGCTTGTGTGGCTAGGAGACCTTCTTGTAGATTTTTCTCCTCTGTCTTCACACCTACCTTTGCACCTGACCTCTGTGACCTTTTTTTCAGTATGTGGTTGTGGTCAGCATTGTGACCTTCAGACCCCCACACTATGGAGACTACATCTTCCCAGACTGGGCCAATGCACTGGGCTGGATAATTGCCACATCCTCCATGGCCATGGTGCCCATTTATGCCACCTATAAGTTCTGCAGCCTGCCAGGGTCCTTCCGAGAGGTGGGTGTCTTCAAGGGGACCTCTCACCCTAATGGTTCAGGTGTCCCCATCCCTGGAACATATCAGCCAGCAGGAGGCTGGAGGTGGGACCATGATGGGATGCTGGGTTTGTGCAACAGAAAGGAGGGGCGTGTGTGTGTGTGTGTGTGTGTGTGTGTGTGTGTGTGTGTGTGTGTGTGTGTGTGTGTGTGTGCCATATTTGTGTTTGTAAGTGATGGTGTGCCCACACATGTGGCTGTGTGTGTGCGCACACTTGTGCAGCATGTGTGTCCATACCACATATGTGACTGACTATGCATACCTACTTATTTGTCTGTGTGTGCAATGTGTGTCAGTGTATCTATAGGCTTTGCCTCTGTGCATCCATGTGTCCGGATGATACCTGTCTATGCTTACATGTCCTGTTTGACCCTCCCTGGCTCCTATTCCTGGAAGAATAAAAACTTAAATGAGTGGACTAATAGTTCCCAGAGATCATCCTACACTTGAGTTTCAGGGGCTGCTTGAAGCAGTTTCCCTGGATTGAGTAGCAAAGCCCCTTGTACCTGTGGGACCCTTGGACAGTGTTCCTTGGTGCCAGGTACTGCCACAGGTCCCTCATCTCACAGGCTGGCACTCAGAGGTCCCTCATCAATTAGGCCACACTGAGCCTGGAACAGAAGCAGAGTATGTGGTCAGAGCACAGCCTTTCTGATGCCAAACTTAGAAGTATTTTGGGCTGCCAGTGCCCAACTGAGAATCAAGGACTATCCTGGGGCCTGAAGTCTATTCTGGAGGCCCAGGTGACATCTAGGCTCTAAGAACAGACAAGTAAAAGGAAGCAATACTTCCTGTAGAGGACAAGTAACAAACTGAGGGACCTGTATGCATCCAGTGAGGGACAGAACTCTCAGCTAGCACTGTACCCCCGTACACCACAGTGTCATTGGTTTGCCCTCACTCAGAGCTAAGGCCCTGAGATTGTGGCTCCTGAGCCTGATTCCTTTGGGGGAAATCCTCATTGTTATAGTGGGTGCTGGCTGGTCTGTGCCAACCTGGGCCTCAATTCCATACCAATAACCCCGTTCTCTCTTAGAAACTGGCCTATGCCATCACACCTGAGAAAGACCGCCAGCTAGTGGACAGAGGGGAAGTGCGCCAATTCACGGTGAGTCTAACACCCTGTTCAACCCTCAGGGAGGGAATTCAGAGAGACTTGAAAAGTGTCCTCTAACTGCCCCAACACTCATAGTACCCACAGCTGCTCTCTCAGCCCCAGGAGACCAGGAAGCTCTGTACAGAAAAGAATTTGCTACACCAGCAGATCTTTGATGTTGGCCCAGGCTACCCAGAAGCCCTAGATTGTGGGCAGGGCAGGCAGAAAATAGAAGTTCATGGAGATGAGCAGCCAGGGTGACACTGGCAGAGGTGAAGAGTCATGTGGGGACAAATGTGGGAATCCTTAGGATCTATACCCTCCATTCTTGGAGAGGTGGCCAGAAAAGGATCATGAGATAGAAGGTGTTACGTGCACATTCCCCATCAAGAGGGCCTGAAGTATATCCGGAAGCAGAGCCGGGGGGGACTGGGAAAGCTTGGCGTTAGTCGGATGTCCATCAAGGGTACCTGAGGGCAGGGAGGCCAAACTGAGAAAGGGTGGAGTCAAACCTTGTCAGATGTCCATGGAGGAAGCAGCCAAGCTGGGAGGTGACAATGAAAGAGAAGGATCCCTCTGGTCCCTGGTTTCACTTCTTTCCTCTCTCCTTTGAGAGCCACACAGGCAGGTGGCATGTGCGTGAGCCTGCATGTTGGGCAGAGGCTATTCCTCCTTTAACAGTGTTCTGATGGTGAAGGTAGCTGCACCTGGCATCTCTCTGTGTAAAACCATCCTTTTCCCTTTCTCAGTGTTCCTAAGACTTAGGTATCTTTTGCAACCCTAACATGCCGACTGAACTGCTCACAGATAAGGGAGCTTCATCTTACTCCCTTAGATTGTCTGTCCTGTTTCCTGTTAAATTTTCCTCCTTATTGCCTTTTTGTTGATTGAGCTTTTTGCTTTTTCTTACTCCACTCATTTGTTTCCACTTGCTTGGAACCTGCATATTTAAATTCTTTAAATAGTTATCTTCGAGGGTGACACTTATTTCCCTCAAAGTCCAAAGTTAAAAATCTCAGCTCACCTTTTGAACATCAATTACAATGACTTAAACCATGCTACTGGTTACCGAGGCATTGTCTTATGTTCTGTAACCTTTCTAACCCACAAGTTAGAGATTGCTGCTATGAGCTCACAGTATAACTGCTTTGGGTAAACCATGCCTTGGGCTTCACATGTACTTGCTGTGTGTGACTTTGCCACATTTATGTGCGTTTTTCCTTGCAGGATTATTTTCTGGGTTTTCAAAAACAAATCCTTGAGACATCTCCTTAATGAGCTTGCAAAACAGACTCCCCACTTTCATGTTGCCGGTGTCCTGAAAGCTCGAAGTCCCCAGGTCTTAAGGGCCCTTCACAGCTGTGCTTTACTCTTCCATTTACCTCTGGGCTCTAGAGTATGTGCCTGGGTCCTTTGGGACTCCTAGCTACACTTGGATGCTTTCATTTTTGGACTTCAGTGGCCATGGTCACTGGTCCAAACATTATCTACTCACTCCCTGAATTTTCCTCTGTCCTTTGGATGTTTTCTGATGTAACTCCTTGCCCATGCTTCTGTGCTTACTGAATCACTGGGAATTTCCTCTGCCTTTATTGATCCATCCACTCATTTTAAAATCAATCAATGTTTTTCTGGAGTGTAATTTTCTGTGAACCTGTGCAGAAGGCTTACCCTCTTGCCTGTCGCAGTTTCTTCTTCTTTTGTGGTTTGTTTTTGAGATATATATATATATATATATATATATATATATATATATATATATATATATATATATTCATTCTATGCCTTCTCTTACCTCTTTCTTTTCTTTCTTTTTGAACAAACACAGTGAAATTACCTAAGATTTGACTTGAATTTTTCTGTCAGTTGGGGTCAGTGTCAGACTTAGCTCACTAGGGCATTTTTTTTTTTTAAATTTTGCTTTTTGTTTCTGGTAAAGTTTAATAGTAGCCAAGGTATGTGGCTTTTTCTTATTGCACCCTAGATAATTTTTGACGCGCTTTTGTGTGTGTGTGTGTGTGTGTGTGTGTGTGTGTGTGTGTGTGTTGGGGTGCGAGGCAGTGCCTGTGTATGTGTGCATGCCTGTGGAGGTTGGAAAAATTCCCTAGGATATTCTGGGTGTCACCCTTAGGACTGTGCCTGACATTTCTACACAGATTCCTGGGATTGAACCCAGGTCCTCATGCTAGCAAAGCAAGCACTTTATTGAGCCCCCTGCTAGGCCTTAAATATCAGATATTTGTTTTTGTTTTTGTTTTACACAGGGTTTTACTATGTAACTCTGCTGGTCTGGATCTTGCTATACATACCAGGCTGGTCTTAAACTCATTAAGATATACCTGCTTCAGCTTTCTGAATGCTGGCATTAAAGGAATGAGCCACCACACCTGGCTGAATAGTTTCAATACCTTTAAATATTCTTGGAGCTCCTTGCATATTTGGAGGTGGGTCCCAAGGGGCATTGACATTTATCTGTCTGTATGCTGCAGCATAGAACTGGCCTGGAGGGTTTCCAACCCAACTGGAGGGACAGGCACTGATCCAGCCCCAATCCAGAGGCCCTCAAGGCAGCAGGCTGGGTGGTTGCCCCATTCATTCTTCCTCAGGTATCACTTAACCATGGCCATTTGATGTCCAGTGTCTTGCAAACCCCATGGACACCTGTGGTGTTCAACTGGGGGGGCTGTTTCAGATGGTAAATTCAGTCCTGTTATTATGTTGGTTCTATTTTATTTTGCTTTATCCTGCCTTTTTTCTTTTGATGAGACAGAATCTTACTGCAGCCAAGACTAGCCTCAAACTCATAACAATCCTCCTGCTTCAGTGTTGTGATTACAGACATTAGCCACTGCTCCTAGCTTCTGTGCCTCATTCTCATCGAGTAATTCAGTACTTAAGAAGTTTACACAGGGCCATTGGCTCTTGGTGCCCCTCAAGATTGGCATCCATCAGTGGTAAGCACCCCATGGGTGAGTGGTGCCACCTGCTGAGTTGTTAAATCAATCCTGACTTCATCATAAGGCCACTGGCCCATAAGTGATGGTTCTAAGGCCTACTCCTCACATCTGAATGAACGATGCTTTCTTTCCAGCTGCGCCACTGGCTGTTGGTGTAAAGTGGAAGGAGACAGCAGCCAAGTGGGCCATCTCACAACAGCAGGGACAGGGAGCTCACTAAAGGAAACACCCAAGCATCAAGAAAGGAGGGCTTCCACCCTTCCCGTTTGCCATATGGAAAAATAATCAGAGCACGGACTTCAATATTTGACTGTTCACACCCAATCCATGCTACCAAAAAAATTAAATAAATAAAGAAGAAGAAGAAGAAGAAGAAGAAGAAGCCTCTGTGTGTATGTAGCTGAAAGAACATATATCTTTATACAGTGAGGTCAACCATGTCCCTGTCCCTACTCAATGGAAAATACCTGGCTTGTATCCTGCCCCTGCAAGGCTGACCCTCCCATCTGTGGTCACCCTGGGAGGACAAGTCTCACTGTCCCCTGCACTCTAGGAGAGGGACCTTGGTACTTGTATATACACTGTGCCAGAATCCTTGTGCTCACAATAGCTGCCTAGATCATTTCTTTTGCTCATATTTACAATGTCAAGCATCCTGTTTTGTCTGCTGCATAGAAGGTAGGAAAGAACAGTCAATACATACCAAGGCTTTCCTGGTGCTTGGCTCTGAGCAGATACCATGACCTTAGCATCGTGTTCACACATCTCTCTCTCTTTCATACACACACACACACACACACACACACACACACACACACACACACACACACAAGCTCTGTTCTGAGCCATGGCGGATAAGGTACTTGGTGAAAGTGACCACACGGTATATATTTTTCTTTATAGCTGAGATAAATAGACATGAACTAATGTTGGGATACAACCTCTGCTCCTGGCCCCTGGGAGGCCTGCTCAGCTTGTGGTCACTTCAGTATGGAACTCCAGGCCACAGAGAAAGTGTGCTCCCCACAGCCAGTGTGTCCCAATTCCTGGACACCTGCTCTGCACAGGAGTCCCAAAGCAAAAGAGCATATTCTTGGCCTGGAGCCCTGCCTGATCTTTGGGTTTGATTTTCCAGAGTCTCTCATCGCATCAATGGACATTGTCCACGTTATAAATGGCTTTTTAAAATCATATGTATGTGTGAATCAAAATTACTCTCAAAATGCAAGGTTAGTTTGTTCAAATCTGTTTGCCGATGTCCCTGTTTCTGTTTACAAGAGCAATTAGCAATACCATAGGAAGAAAGTAGGTCAAGAACCACCTTCTCACAGAGTGCTGGCTTTAGCCCCTGGAGTGAAAAGTGGATGTCATGATTTTCCTTTGAGATAATAAATGTGAACTTTGGCCTGGCCTGTATCCCATGGAAATGGTACCATATGTCTGTCTGGGGGAGCCAAACTTAGGCATCTTCTGCAAATAGACATTGGCATAAGGGACTTGAGTGTGCTATCCGGTGGAAATGCAGGGCTATCGGCTTCAAGACTACAGTGTGGCTGAGAAAAATCAGATTTCCTATCTTCTCTCTGAGTGGCTCTGTGTAGAATTCCAGGTGTTGTCGGTATCTGTTTTTGTCTCCATAGTCAGTACCTTGTATGGGTCCTTACAAACAATAAAAGAAATATATGTTGGAAACAGGCTCATCCATGTGTTTCTTGGCTGTTATGTATAGCATCCAGCTTACCCACTCATGCTTGGGGAAGAGGGGTGGGTCCAGTTCTCCCAGAGAACTCTTTCATCTAAATACCCCTCAGTCTGTCTCTACCCCACTTTACATCCCCCATATGCCTCTACATCTTCTCCCAACCCTGGAGTAAGTTCATATGTGGGACTTCCTCACAGGTGTGTAGTATTGACCCTGGTCCAGGTCTATACCCCTGTGTTGTACGTGGTACTCACTTTGGCACTAACCTGCTCATCTCAGAAGGGCATGTGTCTACCGCCCACCATCCTCCAGTCCTACCATCAGCATCCTGTTGGCTCCCTCCACATCCAGACTCAGGGCCCCAGGCCCAACCATAACAGCTGGCCGAGATCCCCTTTCAGAGACAAACCCCAGGATCTTCTGAGTGAGCCTCTAGGCTCTCTATTTTATTCTGTGACTAGAGAGAGTCCCTGGACATTGAGAGGACAAGCCACCCCTAAAGAAAACCTCCATCAGTCTCCTTATGCTTGGTTTAGTGCATACCCTTAATGTGACTTGTGACAAGTCGTGTAGTCATCAACACCATGACAATACAATAGTTTCCCTGTAGTCCATGATAGAACATGACCACTGCCAGATCCCAAAAGAACAGCCTCACTTCCTTCAGGTTTTGGTCCTCTAAAAAGTGTTTAGAGAATCCACCTTGACCCCAGATCCACATAGTGAGCAGAAGCCTCACTGCCAGGGTCTACTGCCTGTGAGCCCCAGGATGCTGGCCATAGCTGCCTCAAGGTGGTAGATCAACTCCTCATTGATTGTGGTCACTGTCTGTAGTACAAGCCACTCTGTAGCTATAATACAGTTGTGCATGCTCAGGGGCTTGGGGAGGGGTACACTAGCCAATACCTGTGGCTCAGGACATACACGGAGCCAGAACTACTCATCATCCCTCACTTCCCAGCCTCCTGCTTTTGGGTGATCACACTATGCCCTGCACAGCACAAGAGAAGGCAGCATGAGAGCCAAGTGGGAGCCTAAGCTCTCAGAGATGAGTGATATGAACAAGCACCTTGAGAAAACACAGGGAACCTCATGTAGATGACATCCCAGGACTGAGACGGCCACTACACCACATCCCTGGAGCAATTAACTGCTCTGCCAAGCTTTACAGACATTCAAACCTAGGAGGAACTGTGCAGAACATCAGTGACTGGAGATTGACTCGCCTAGTGCTCACTACAACACATGATTTGGAAAATGTCCTAAGGAGCAAGGGAGTAGGAGGCGCATGCCTGGAACATGTAAAGAGCTCTTACAAATCAATAAAATGGACAAAAATCATGAGTGGTTCACCTTTTATTACTGCAGTAAACACCAGAGAAAACCAGCTCATAAAGAGGAAGGGGCTGTTTCACTCATGGCTTTGGAGATTCTGGTCCATGAGTGGTTGGTCCTAATTGCTTGGGGCAGTAGCAACACAAGCATCATGGCAACAATGAGTATCAAAATGGATCCATCATGGGATGGGACATGAAAGAGGAAGAACTGGAGGTTAGCATACCACAATCCCCTTCTAGAGCATCCCCCTGACCTAACCGCCTCTACAAGGCTCTGCCTCCTAAAGGATCAACTACCTAACAATGTGGAACTAGAAACCAGGCCTTTAGTATAGAGGCACATTTGGGTATGTTCCATATCTGAACTTCAGCAGATTCACTCCAAAGGAAAGCAATAAGTGGTCAGAATCTAGAGAAATGGGCCCAGACTCATGAACCACAAGGAGACCCTCACTGTCCTGAAACAGATAAACTCTAAAAAGTCTGATGGTGTGTGTAGGTGATGATGAGGAACATGAACACTGGTGCACTCTGGGTAGAAGTATGCATCACTTTGGTGTCTTGAGGGTGTGGCATCATCCAGGAAAGTTGAGGTGTTTG